>MU228138.1:4450381-4474162 GCA_018584345.1 Thuja plicata
TATGAAATGAAATGAGGCCAGATAGAAATATACCTGCCCCACGGTGGGCGCCAAAAATGTATGTGTTAATTTTGGCCTTGTTAATCAACCACACACTTCAACATAGTCCTTCTTCACCAGGTACATAAAAGATTGAATATGAGATTATTCATCTTATCTGTCTGCGTGATTTGACCTGTTGCCTTCTATCTAGATGGGGTTTTTGAAATTCATCTCAGGATGAGAGTCTCACAACCATGGACCATTCTAAGAATGAAGGATATATCATGATGTATGCAATACAATGCAAGATTAAGCTAGGAATTGAAAGATGTGAGATAATCTAAACATGATTACTAAATACCATTATTCTAGAAATTGAAATTATGCTATTGCAATATGAAATTAATCTATATGAGATATTAAGAAATGAGACAACAATTCAGTATTCTAACAATGCATATTTTCTCTGATATTTTAGGGGGTTTGAATGAAGAATGAGAGTTCTTTTATAGACTCTGAGAGAATCAGAATAGAAACTTTCCTATTTTGAAATAAAACAAATAGAAAAGCTAGTTAAAAATAGAAAGCTTTATTAAAAAGAATTCAATAAATTGTTTTCTTCCTGCTTTAACTGTTTTTTTTTTTTGATTTAATATTGTTTTATTTGAATTTAATTGTTTTATTTCTCTTTAAAGCACAATTAATTCAAAGTTTCCATTTCTGAATAGAAATAAGATTTTTGAGAGAATATCCAATTAATTAAATAAATATGACCTCATAATTAATTTTTCTCAATTATCTGAATAATTAAATTCAATTATTGAAATGAGGATATTTATTTAATAATTAAATATTTATTTAATTCCTTTGTCATGTGTCTCAGCTAAAGAGGGTGAATTTAATTTAACTAAAGTGTTAGGACTTTATTAATTAAATTAATTTGATCATAGGGTTTGTTTAGCCAAATAGATATTTAGGAATTAAATATGATGTATGATTAATACAGATTTAAGATTTTCTGTATTTGACACTCAGGTTGAGTAGAGTCAGTGAAAGCTCAAAATTGCCTAGTACAATAGGACTTTGATGATTTAGAAGAGTGACAAATGCAACAAAATTGGTTAGGGTTGCAAGATGCCAATTTTGGGGTGTTACATCTTGTACAAAAGGGTCGTTCACATCCTATGAAGTGTCAAATGATACAGACACACCAGGAACATAGAAATCTGGTTGCTTCACAATACTTACATACTGACTAGAATCATCTCTCAATGATTTATCAAGATTTATTTCAGCTTTCTTTGATGATTCACCTAGCACAATTGGTTTGGGATTAGGAGTCTTAGGTGGCGAGATGTCCTTAGTTTCAGTTACCATAAAAAAGTTATCCACTTCTCTTTATGTCTCCTCAATTAATTCATCATATTTTCTTCCCATTATCTTTACCAGTATTGTCTTTGTTCTTAGTAAAGGATTTAGTTCCTGCAATATCCTTACCATTTCTTTCACAGAGACAATAGGAAACATGCCTTCAATTTCTTTTTCTCTAATTACTTCATCTTCCTTTTGTGTTAATTGTTTCCTTATCTCTAGTTTCTCATATAACTCCTCAGGTACACAACCTCCAATCTCTAACAAATTCTTCTTAAAAAAAAGTAAATGATTAATCACTATGTACTCAATAAAAAAAATTTTAGATGCCTCATTCTTGTCATAATATTTAGCCAATGAAACAATATTCCCTTGCGTAGTGATTCTTTTCTCTAGCATTTTCATATCTGGTTTCCATAGTTGTCATACATTGCTGGTTTCTTTTTCAAATTTCTTCTCTTCTCCTTCTATCCTTTGTTTCTTAGAAGGTGAGTTCAGTTTAGTGGACCTTGTGTCTCTTTGAGGTACAAGATTTTTTGTCTCTTCCTATGATGTCTTCTATGGTGATGAGGGTGTAGTTACATCTATCATATTAGAAAGTGGACTAACTACTTGCACAACTTTTGGAGGTGGAAGGGCTGCAATAATAGTACTTTCCAACACAAAATATCTCTCTATCATCTTCTTCCTCACTTCTTTCATTTCCTCTTTGGTTATTCCAACCTTAGCTACCAAGTCATCTACTAAATTTTCTATTTTTTTCTTCCTTGATGATCTAGTCTTCTCTTCTCTAATCTTTGTTGATTTCTCCTCATCGATTCCCCATCTCTCCTATGATGAATCAACTTCTAAAGCTAAAACATGTTCAAATTGCATTATTAAAACTTTAGAACTTACCTCATAACCTAGTGAATAACACCATTTCAATCTATGTATAACTACCTCAAAGCATACACAATCAAATTCAACCATGAAATAGATTGAGTCCTTGAATTTTTCTACCACTGCCTCGGGAATTATTTCTCTTTCCTTCATTTCTCTCTTTAGGATTTTGATCATACCAAAAAATTCTCCATCTACCCATGTGTTTTTTTGTCTTCTATAACTTTGAGAAATCTGAATACCAGTAGGTAGATTGTCTTTCCATGCTCTAGGGTGCATGCCAAGAAATTTGTGAACAATGTGAATGTACATGTGTACCAACAAAGATCCAAATTTGAATCCTTTAGAATTGACCTTTATCTACCTCACATTCTCCAAAAATTGTTGTGTTAGGACTTCACAAAGGTTATATTTTATGTCTTCTTTTACCATCTTATAAGCCATCAAGATTACTCCTGTTGATACTAAATTTAGTCAGCTGCTATAATGAATTTTATAACCTAAAATGAGAGTAACCAATCTTACATCCTATTGAAATATGTCCTTTACCATCATCACTCTCCTGTCCCACTATAAATTTGTTAGGGTTTCTACCATCTTCTTAGTTTTCTTCTCTACAATAGGTACTATACCAATATTGTCCAACCCTGTTATGTCATGAATTAGGTCACTGTAGATCTTCACAGGCTGGTCTCCAAGACATATGAACTGATCATGAACTCTTCTCAAGATAATCTTTATCTATTCTTCTTTGTCAGAGTTGTGAAGTTCGGTTATATTCATAATGCTTAGGTTATTAAGGTGTGCGACCTCATCCTTCATCTTTCCATCATAACCTATGATGTCTTCCATTTTTGTAGCAATCTCATCATCTCCCAGAGATTCATACTTGCAATGTATGTATGCCCTAATATCTTTGACATGTAGAACTCTATAGGTTGTTTAAGAAAATTCCCCTTTGGGGTCATCCTTAGTATATTTGAAAGGGTGTTTCTTTAATTTGTATCCTTGTCTTTCTCCAACATCAAAAATCATAGAAGTATCCATTTCAAAGCTTCACAATTTATCCAAATACCTTTTTACCATTGAAAATTCAAAACTTTGCTTCGATCAAGTTCTTCAACACACTTGCTCCAATTTTGTTTCTTCTCTAGACTCCATTCTCCTTAGGTTCTGCTAAGCAAATGATGTTCAATTATGTTCTTTCAATTCACCTTATACTTTGCTGAGTGAAGAAATGACACAGTTCCTAATGAAATTATTTCAGCACATAAACCAGTCAAATAATAATCTGGCGATCATCAGATATAGGCTTGTCAAATCATGCAAACAAATTTATGTTATCCAAAACATTTCTACATGCTCTTCTTAATCTCACAAGAGATTACTCCACAAATTCAGGGGCTGGATAGATTTTAGATGTATTCTTCCAATGCTCCAGCTAAGGCCATGCTTGGCCATCTAGGTTGATGTAGCAATATTAGCATCAGGCGAAGACTCAGTAGCATCTACTGGTTCTCCCTGAACCTTTTCTTCACTTGACTCCTTTAACTTTCATACCTTATTACTATTGTTATCTTCTGCTTTCTTGAAACAACTATCAAATTTACTTTTCTATTATGCAAGACTCTTACAAGTATCACTATCATTTTTCTTGGTATCTAGAGGAGGTGGTACTCTTCTGTTGTTCATTTGATTGTATCTAAAAAACTTTTCTATATGCCCTGGATTGTTACATTTTTAGCATATAGGAGGTGATTTGTTTTGATTTTCCTACAACTTACAATACCTTGCAATGTGCACAAGTTTATTACATTTGTAACCTATTGTTTTATCCATTGACTCTTTCCTAATATTATCTTGTCTATATCTAGATTGATAAGGTTTCCTGCATTCTACTTTCTTGTGCCCATGTGCATGATAGTTAAAGAAATAACCAGAAAAAGGTTTGAAAGGGGCTTTACCTCTACAATCTCTCTTCATGTGTCCAACCTTGTTACATCCAAAACATATACGTTTGAAAGGTCTAATATGTTCCTTAGGTTCTTCAAGAGTAGGTGTTTCTCCATCAATCTTCGTATCATATTTTTCTTCTTGATTCTTGGATTATTCAGCTTCATTGAAGCCAACACCAGTCATGTCTCCTTTAGGTTTTTGTCTTTCTCTTTTATTCATCGATCAAGTCACTACTCATGTGAATCCTCTCAATATGTTTCTTTGCCTCAACAAGTTCACCTTTTATGATATGATTATATTTCTCTAATTCCAGATACTTGTTATTGTAGTGATCAAGTTCAGTCTTCATTTGTCCCATTAGAATATTAGAATCCTTCAAAGCTTCTTACATTTTTTTAGCATCCTTTTCTTGTCAAATCTATTTAGCCATCGTTTCATGATTAAGCTTTAAAGTATCATTCTCTTTTTCAAGTTGTTTTATCTGATCTGAAGTATCATTGTCTGAATCCTCTTTTATGTGAACTATAAAATCCTATCTCTAACTTCTAGAAATTTCAAGCTGATCTTTTAGTTTATTAAGGAATCCCTCAGCTCTTCTCAATTTGAATCTTAAATCACCATTCTCTACTTTTTCTTTGTCAAGGTCTTCAAGTGCTGCTTCGAAGTTTTCTTCCAAACTTTTAGAATCTATCTTGATCTCCCTTAAGTTGTTAAAATTTCTCTCCAAGTGCCAACAACTCTGATTCCAATTGTTAGGATTAATTAATACTGAGATGGGGAGTGAATCAGTATTATAGCACTTAAAACATGAACTTAATAAATTCCAACTTAACCATACATTTACTTAAATGAAAAGAACATAAGCACATAACTCATAACACCATAGATTATTGTTAAGGAAACCCTGGCCAAGGGAAAACCCTAGGAGGGATGGTACCCACAAATATGCACTCAAAGTATAGTTTTCTTGTTAGGAGAGCTAGCCCTGTTAGGAGATAAATATTACATTAGCACATTTCCCTGTCAGGGGAATACAAAATCCTGTTAAAGGTACACTAAGAGTGCAACTCTTATAATAAAAAATAGTTATGTTACAATCTCAGAAATGAACATTACAAGCATCATCTATGCTTAGATAGTTCTTGTTATAGCTCACAACTATCTAATATGCAATCCATCTTCTTTATATCATCTCATCACTACTTCTTTTATGTTCTCATCACTTTCTTAGAAAAATATCTTCATATATATATATATGTGTGTGTGTGTGTGTGTGTGTGTGTGTGTGTTAAATCATACAGTCGGCTCTCTAATACTTTACAAAATAGAGTCAATACTTATACAAATAATAAATACAAAGTTGGCCACCTTATACTACCAAATCATAGGTAATCCACATTCTCAATCTAACTTAGCACATTTGGATTCCATCCCATACTCCCTTAATCATCATGACTATTCATCTTCCCTGTATCTCTATTACTCTATTTTTTCATGACTTCAAAACACTGTAACTCACTGCGACCAATACCAAAAATCAAGCGACCTTAAATGAAGGTTATACACATTCCAAAATGTCTTCCTCTAAGCTCACATGTCATAAAACATCATATACTTTTTAGAATGTATTTAGAATAAATGAGAGGGGGGTGAATCAATTATCCTCAAGTCCTGATGTGCCCATTTAAACTTTATACCAATTTGAACAATTCAGATCTGCTTGGCAGAAATCAACAATAAAAGTGTACAATTTACTGTACTAATGAAATAAGCTTACAGAAATTTAATAGTAAAACACAACATAAACATTCACACATTTTGACGTGATGATTTAACGTGGAAACCCAATATGGGAAAAAGCACCAGTAACATGCTACCAAAATTTCACTCTTCTGAAGTGAGCTCTATTAGGAGCCAACCCTATTAAAGGTTACAAAACACACTGTCAAATGTGACCTAGTTAAATGATTTAATCACCCTGTCAAGAGTGGCCTTTTTAGAGGACTTATAACATTCCAATCTGAATGTCACCTTGCTCTAAGGATTTATACAATGACTGGTAGGTTAACCTAGTTAAAGGATTTGAATTGATACAATCGTTAGAAAGTAATCAGCAGGTGTGATCTGATTCATACAACTTACTTTACAAATCTTGATCCAATTTAGCTCTAATGCTAATTTACTGAGTGGCCTCCATTCTCATCTCAAACTCTAGATCTTCTTGGAAATCCGTTAAGCAATCTCTCTCTACTTCTTTTCTCAGCCTTCTTTTCTTAGATCACGCCAATCAGATAATTAACTATGCAATACTCTTACATACTCTACTTAATCCATGAATAAACCCTTAAGGTTATCATATACCTCTTCATCTAGGTCAGGCAAATCTTTTTTCGCTTAATCAAGATCGTAGATCTTAGGTTAGGTCAGATCCAATGGATCTTTGCATCATTACATTTAATTTATTTCTCCAATACAATAAAAAATTTAATTTTGAATCCATGTGTTAATAACTATTTCCATGCATTTAATTAATGTGGACCAAAATTAATTATCCATAATAAACTTCACATATTCCAATAAATTCAATTATGTCAGCCAGATATCTCAAATCTCGTCAATTACCAAAATACTATTTCTCGGCCAACACTATGTTCTTCCGCTCGGTCACCTCTATATTCCTTGGCATTTTTCTGGTGCTCGACCATCACTGGCTTCACTTGGCATTGAATTTGCATTTTCTTGGCATAAACTTCTAATTGAACTGTCAGTGAAAGATAAACAACATATCACTTTGCCAATGTGCCAAATGATCAAGTACCCTTGTGTTTGCCCATAACTCAACTATTTCCCTCGGTCTTCTTGTTATCATTTTCTTCAAATATTATTCATCAATCAATAGATATGATACTCAAAGAAATAGCAATAGTCTCACCAGTTAAGTTTTGACATAAATGATAAAACAATAATTGTTACCATTGTAGCTTTCCAACAATCTCCCTCTTTGGCATTGATGGCAATACTAAACAATAAACCAATAATTTTCAACCATAGTTACAATACAATCCAAAAAGTCTACCTTTGTTCCTTGATATGAACAAATATTCATTAATGTCTTTAGCTTCATTCTGATTCTCATCTTGTAAAACTTTTCTCCCTTTTGTGTCTATGATCACACTGATGTCTTTATGTTTTTGTTCATCGGTCTTTTTTTCTCTAAGTAGTAAATTCTCCCTCTTTTAGTAAACTTCTACCTCTTGGACAAAAATGCAAAAGACGTTGAAATCTTCATCATGCAAATTATTATATTCTAAAGTTAGTATCATGTTGTTCCTATCATCTTGCTTATGACTGATTTTATTTTTCTGTCCTTGTCTATCTTTCACAACTCTAGGTAGCATCCCAAAATGTGACTCCCTGTGCATCAATGTGAAAAATATTGTGAATGTGACATTTGATGCAACAATACCATTCTGAACTAATTAGCCTTAGTTAGGGGAATCACCCCTAATTTACCTTGCAAATACTCATGAGCATCCTTGGGTAGTGCTTTTGTAAATATGTCTGCTAACTTTTCCTTAGTGTTCACATAATCCAGTCTCACTTCCTTCGTCTGAACTAGCTCCCTCAAGAAATGATACTTGACAGGTATATGCTTTGTCTTAGAGTGCATTATAGGGTTCTTATAAATATTAATGGCACTTTTGTTATCACAACATATGAAAACTGGGTCTATGATCTCTTCTTTCATACCTTTCAGTTGTATCTTCAACCACACAATATTTGAGCAATTAACTGTTGTTGCCACATACTCAACTTTAGTTGTAGATTGTGAGGTGCAGTTCTATTTCTTGTGTGTCATTGAAACTAATATTTTTCCCAAAATAAATGCTCCTCCTATGCTACCTTTTCTATCATCAACATTTCTAGCCCAATAAGAATAAGTTTAAACTCTGAGTTCAGATTTATCATTTCTTTTATAATACAGACCATATTCATCTGTTCCTTTCAAGTATCTCAGAATCCTTTTTATTGCCATCATATGAGTTTCCTTGGGATTAGTGGAAAATCTAGCAACAATTCCAATAGCTAATGCAATATCAGGTCTACTGTGTACAACATATTACAGTTTTCCAATCATTGATCTGTACAGTGTTTGATTTACTTCTTTTTTCTCATAATTTTTGGTTAACTTTTGTCCAGTAGCCATGGGTGTACTCACTAGTTTTGAATCTTCCATTCCAAAAATTTTTAGTATCTCTTTGACATATTTTGATTGAGTAATATAGATACCATTCTTCATCTGATATATTTGTAATCCAACAAATTTCTTTATCTCAACAAACATAGACATCTCAAATTTAGTTTGCATCTCCTTTGAAAATGCTTGGCATAACATGTCTTATCCACAAAATATAATGTCATCTACAAAAATTTTAGCTAATAAATTACATTTAATTTTCTCTATCTTCAAATATAGGTTGTTGTTGTCATTGGTTCTTGCAAATCCAATCTTTATCAGATAATTGTGCAATCTCTCATACCATGCTCTGGGTGCTTGCTTTAGTCCATATAATGCTTTGTATAATTTGCAAACCATATTTCTTTTTCTTGGGTCAACAAGTCCATCAGCTTGTTCAATGTATATTTCTTCTAATATCCCATTTAGAAATGCTGACTTTACATCCATTTGATAGAATTTAAATCCTTTGTAGGTTTCATAAGCAAGTAAAGTTCTTACACCTTCCAATCTTGTAACTGGAGTGAATGTCTCTCCATATTCAATTCCCTCCTCTTGTGCATAACCCTTGCATACTACTCTAGCTTTATTTCTTGTTACCTCTCCATGTTCATTCTGCTTGTTTCTGAATACCCACTTAGTACCAATTACATTTTTATCATTTGGCCTAGGTAAAAGTGTCCAAGTATTGTTCTTTTCAATCTGTTCAATCTCTTTGTTCATGGCTTGAATCTAGTCTTCATTTTCCAAGGCATCTTTTACTGTTTTAGGCTCAAAATTACATAACAAGTAGGTATCTTCTCTCAATTTGCTTCTTTTCATGACTGCAGAATCCTTTTCTCTTATGATTTGATCAGGTTTATGGTGTCTTCTTACATACTTTTTCAAAGTAGGTTCTTTCTCTGCTTCAAATTGATCATTCATGTTCAATTTAGGTTGAAACTGTGACTCAATATCTCCATCAGATAGCTCGATAGTCACCTCTTGTTGCTCGACAATTTCATTCTGTGACTCGACAGGTGCAGAATGTTGCTCGGCAACTTCATTCCCAGTTTTATGAAATTCATTAGAATCTTCCTCATCAAGATAGGTGAATGATTTGTAACTCTCAGGATTAGTCATGCTTTCAACTTCATTTCTTTCTGCATATTCATCAATTCTAACATTTTCACGTTCTACAATTTTGTTAGTGGTAGAATTCAAACACTTGTATGCTTTGATTTTAGTTGAATATCTAAGAAATATGCCTTCCTCACCTTTAGCATCAGGTTTTCCATTTCTATTATCCTTCATTATGAAACATCTACTTCCAATGACTTTAAAATAGCTTACACTAGGTGCATATCCATATCATAGCTCATAAGGTGTAGCATTTGTACCTTTCTTGACTTGTACTTTGTTAAGGGTATAAAATGTTGTACTCACAACTTCTCTCCAATATTTATGTGCAACATTTTTCTCCATCATTAGTTTTTTGGCACAATCCATGATAGATCGATTTCTTCTTTTAGCTATACCATTCTGTGGTGGTGTCCTAGGAGAAAACATCTATCTTTTTATCCCTCGATCATTGCAAAACCTATTAAACTCATTAGAAATAAACTCACCTCCTCTGTTAGATCTCAGCCATTTTAGACTTTTACTTGTTTCCTTTCCAAATTTTGCCAAGTACCACTTAAAAAACTGGAATGCATCAGATTTTTCTTTTGGAAATATAATAGTCATCATTCTTGAGTAATCATCAACAAATAAGATAAAATATTTGTATCCACACTAGCTTTTCTCACCAATAGGTCGACAAAGGTCAGTATGAACCAATTCTAGAATATCCTTAGAAGTATGAGTTTTTCTTTTGAAACTAGATTTAGTCATCTTGCCCAATTGACATTTCTTACAACTTGCATTTTTAGGTGTCTTTAACTTAGGTAGCCCTCTAACCTTTTTCAATTTTCTTATGCTTACCAAGTTATCAAAGTTTACATGACACAAAATTTTTATGCCATAACCAAACATCACTATATTGTGCAATCAAGCATGTATCATTAGCTAAGTCTAGATAAAACAAGTTACCTTTTGTCTGCTCACCACTTCCAACTAATTCTTCATTGGCATCATAGACCTTTGCTTTCATGTGATGGAATTCAACTTTGTAACCAGAAGTATTCATTTGTGAAACACTCAATAAGTTATACTTAAGATCATCAACCCAATATACATCATCACATCTAATTTTGTCATTCAATTGAATTGATCCTTTCCCTTTACCACGACATGGTGTATCATTTCCAAACTTAACATAACCACCTTTACACTGATCTAAGGTTTCAAATTTATCTTTGTCACTGGTCATGTGATGTGAACAACCACTATCAATAATCCAACGATCACCTTTACTCATATAAGAAATTAGTGCAGTTTTCTCATCATCATCAGAATCACCTTTCATTGCAACATACACAACTTCTATATCATTTTCATCAGATTTATCAGATTCATTGTCAGCAGCTTCTTCAGCTATATAGCAAGATTTATTACCTTTGTCTTTGTAATCCTTGTACTTCCTGAAGTCTCGGTCATCCTTTTTGTCTTTATAATTTTTGTCTCTTCTTTCATCTTTGTCATTCTTATCAAGACATCTTGCAGCAATATGACCAACTTTGTTACAAGAAAAACAAATAATGGGAAGTTTACCTTTGAAATTTCCTTTTCCTCTAGATAGTCTTCTTGCCATAAGTGCCTCAAGTTATTCTATATCATCATTAGAAGTGTTGTTGTTACTATCCACACATTTCTTTCCTTTGTTTGATTTGTAGAGGACCATCTAGGAATTGAATGCAGATTCAATGGCTTGTGGAGTATAGTTGTCAAATTTTTTTTTCTCAAATGCAGTAAGTCTACCTACCATACTTTCCAAAGCCAAATTGTTGTTAGGATTACATCTCAATTCTTGAATTGCAGATACTCTAATAGCATAAATAGGAATAAATGTTCTTAGTATCTTGCTCATGATGGTGTTATCATCAATGGTTCCTTTAGCTCCTCTAATATCATTTACAGCTTCCTTTATCCTACCATAATATTGAACTATATTTTCTCCTTCTTGCATTCTCATTTCATCAAACTTACCTATCAATCTTTCAGATTTGGCTCTAAGCACATTTGTGTCAGCTCCATAGATGGTTTCAAGGGCATCCCACATTTTCTTTGTGCTTGTACAGTCCTTTATGTCTTCAAACTCATGATAGTTTAGGGATGATGCAATCTCCAACATTGCTTGATTATGTTCTTTCTTTTCTCTTTATTGTGTAGCATTGAGAAATCCTGTAGGGGCTACATATTCTTGATCAACATGATGTTTAGCAGAATCACCAGCACCAGCCAAGTCAAATTTCATCAAACTTTTCCATGCAGGAAATTTATCCTTGTTCAACTTCGGTACCTCCCTTTTATACATCTTGATCTTTTGCTCCAAGTAAATTCAAACCATTTTCAAGAGAACTAA
The DNA here is from genome assembly GCA_018584345.1 of Thuja plicata. NCBI lineage: Eukaryota > Viridiplantae > Streptophyta > Pinopsida > Cupressales > Cupressaceae > Thuja > Thuja plicata. The sequence goes on from MU228138.1 coordinate 4,462,312, forward strand.
CCTCTAATACCAATTTTTAGAATGAATTTGGAATAACTGAGATGGGGGGGGTGAATCAGTTATCCTCAGTCCTGATGTGCCCATTTAAACTTTATACTAGTTTGAACAATTTAGATATGCTTGATAGCAATCAACAATAAAAGTGTGTAGTTTACTATACTTATGAAATAAGCTTGCATAAACTTAACAGTAAAACACAACATAAACATTCACACATTTTGACACCATGATTTAATGTGGAAACCCAATATGGGAAAAACCACAAGTAACATGCTACCAAAATTTCACTCTTCTAAATTGAGCTCTGTTAGGAGCCAACCCTGTTAAAGGTTACAAAACACACTGTCAAATGTGACCTGTTTAAAGGATTTAATCACCCTATGAGGAGTGACCTTGTTAGAGGACTTAGAACATTCCAATCTGAATGTCACCTTGCTCAAAGTATTTATACAATGACTGTTAGGTCAACCTGTTTAAAGGATTTGAACTGATACAATGGTTAGAAATTAATCAACAGGTGTGATCTAATTCATACAACTTACTTTGAAAATCTAGGTCCAAATCATCTCTAATGATAATTTACTAAGTTGCCTCCATTCTCATCTCAAACTCTAGATCTGCTTGGAAATCTATCAAGCAATATCTCTCTACTTCTTTGCTCAGGCTTCTTTGCTTAGATCATGCCAATCAGTCAATTAACCATGCAATAATCTTTCATACTCTACTTGATCCATGAATATCCCCTTGAGGTTATCATATACCTCTTCATCTAGGTTAGACAAATCTTTTGCTGCTTAATCAAGATCATAGATCTTAGGTTAGGTCAGATCCAACGGATCTTTCCATCATTACATTTAATTTATTTCTCCAATACAATCACCAATTAAATCTTTAATCTATATGTTAATAAAAATTTCCTATGCATTTAATTAATGTGGACCAAAATTAATTATGCATAATAAACTTCACATATTCCAATAAATTCAATTATGTCGGCTAGAGATCTCAAATCTCATTAATTACCAAAATAGTTTTGCTCAGCCAACACTGTGTTCTTCCACTCGGTCGCCTCTATATTCCTTGGCATTACACTGGTGCTTGGCCATCACTGGCTTTTCTTGGCATTGACTTTGCATTTACTCGGCATAAACTTCTCAGTGAAGTGTTAGTGAAAGATAAACAACATATCACTTTGCCAATGTGCCAAATGATCAAGTACCCTTGTGTTTACCCATAACTCAACTGTTTCCCTCGGTCTTCTTGTTATCCTTTTCTTCAAATATTCTTCATCAATCAAAAGATATGGTACTCAAACAAATAGCAATAGTCTCACAAGTTGAGGTTTGACATCAATGAAAAAACAATAATTGTTACCATTGTAGCTTTCCAACAATCTTTCCAACAATACTATCTTCGTTGTCAAAAACTATATTGCTATACTCTATCTTACTAATTACTGTACTAAGTTATTTTTCTATTTGCATCTCCAAAACTGTAAAAAAATCCAAGTGGTCATCATACGAGATGTGTTTCCATAAATGACAACCCTCAAGTGTCTCATAACACTCCAAAATGCATCACTTTCCAAAAAATTGTGCATACAAGTTGTCATCATTTGGGAGTTGTATAGAGAGGTATCAATTCGATTTTGACACCTCATCTTAGGTTTGTGGGTGGAGGGGGGGGGCAAATTGCCACCACTCATTGAGACTTGGGTTCAACTTTTGTTTTGACCCAATCACTCTTCCTATTTATACTTTCTTCTCTAATCAATGGAATGCTCAACTTTCGCCTCTCAATGTATTATGGTGCCTTATTTTATCTCTTAGATCTTGTAGGTTTCTACATGGTATCAAACCTTATTTGAGATATTTTAAAGCCCATAATGTTCAGTTTGAAATGCTATGTATTTGATTAGACTATGGTTTTGTATGTGTAAATGAAATATCCTTCTATGTTGCTGCATTGAATCACATTCATTGGGCCTTGGGTTTCTATCACTTACAACAATTCAGTCCCTATGATGGTTCTCTTAGGGATAATATTTCCACAACACATGCGTCTTGGGGTTTGAATGTTGGTGAAACATCTCCTTCGGCCAACGAAAATCTAGTTTGGGTTGTGACAATTTTTGGTTTAAAACAAAAATTGTGGCACCCCAATCCTTGCATTGCTCTTATCTGGAAAGTTCGCTGCCACAGAATCCTCATCCCTATACACACATCCATCCCGACAGGTTTTACAAAGGCCCCATGCAAAGCACAATAGGCTGTGGAGGTTTTGGGATTGAATCGAAACCCCAGTTCAAAACCCTTTGCGGTTTGGCAGTCAATGCTTTTAGTAGCCCATGTGGTGAAAACCATTTACGATTTGAAAAAACTACACATAGAATGAAAAAGGGAGGTGATGTCATGGTGGGGGCATCTTTTTCAACAATTGTAACCCCCGATCATATGGGTTTTTAGTCCCTAGTTCTTTCCAACACCGGGGGCCTTAACTTTAGTACTTGTATGTTGGAAACATATTTTTTTTGGTGAAGAAAAATTATTTTACCATTTTTTTGGAGGAGGATTAATTTTGTAAAGAGGAAAAAATTCAATTGCTCATAAATTTTGCTCACTAACTTGAAATTGAGTTCTAAATTTTTCAAAAGTGCATAATTTTTCATCACCAATCCGAAGGACACACTGACACACTATTATTATAAAGTGTCATTTTTAGTTTTTTTTTGGTTTGGTTAAAAATAAATCCTTCTATATTTAGTGCCAAAAAAAGGGGGGCCCAAACAAATAATCAATGGGGTGCTGTGTGTTTTTCTATTTTTTACGCTTCCTCAAGAAATGCTCTTCATTTCTGCATTCTACTAGGAAACAATCTAAGTCTAGCAGCATGTATTCGAATGTGACTATACAACCTCTAACCCCTTTAAATTATCATGATTGGAAGTTGAAATTCATTCTTGTAGTAAATAATAAAGTCTTCTATAAGGTAACGATGGGAACAAAAAAAGAACCTAATGTAGCTAAGGACAAAGAAAAGCTTTTCAATAAGTGTGACCAAACATTTGGATTTCTATGTTTAAATTTGTCTCCTCAATTAGTATTTCATGTTAAGAACTTAAAAAAACCCAACAAAGTTTTGAAAGCTATCAAAACACTATTTGGGACAATTGATGAACTTAGAAGTCATGATTTGGAAAATCAACTCCTAGGTCTTAGTCCTTGATGTAGCCAAGGATGGAGAAACCTCAAGGAGATTAGTCCAACCCTTGAAGCCAATATAACACAACAAAAGAAAATAAGAAAAATAGGTAAAAATAAGAGATTCAACCTTTTATTATCATCAAAAATCATTTACAACAAATCTATAACCTGTTGTCTCACATGCCAGTTGTACATGCCAAGCACATTGGCCTGATTACATTCAAAACCCTTAAAATCCTACCCATGCTAAGCCAAATAATATTATGAGACCATCTTTCTCCTTAGTGACAAGTCCACAAGCTTATAAAACCATCACAACAACAAGTCAGCCTAGAAAAGAATGTATTCCCCAATAATTGAGAAACATATTACAATAAATAGGTTAGGACCCAAATCATTAGGAACAATCTCTATAGAAATATTTAACAGATTCAATCACATAAAAATGTTGGCCTCAAACATAAGAATGTGATGAAATGATCACACATGGATATTCCAACCAGAAGACTAGGTAATGATTGAAAAACAAAAAGACCAATTGAAAAATTGAAGAATAGGACATATACATGAAGAATCTTCCATAACCTATGCATGATGAAACCAAATTATGTGTGATCATAGGATAATATCTAGAACTATGCCAAGAAAACATTGTCATGACCTGAACACAAAATTACAAACACAAATCAACCACTGACCAAAATACCAAAACTGCCCAACTAGAACAGAACATGAAACAAACTAAAAGAAAATCTTTTTGGTTGATGCAAGATTGAAAAGATCCTGAGAATGTTCTTCATAAGACAACCCAAGTAAAATAAAATGTTCCATAAGATAAACTTTTGAACATTTGACAAGAAATGGAACATAAATATCATGCTTGCTTTTGATCCAAACATCCTCTTCATCTACAAATCTTTCCATCTATACATCTACACTATCCTCTGTCAGATGCATTTATTCACTCCTCCATGTACTCACTCTAGCATATATTCTATTGAAACCAGAGCTCAGATTACTACCTCTTCCCTTTTGCATAATTGATCTACCTCTGCTACAAATCCTCATCAATTCAGCTACTAAGGTCCTCTACTTATCCCCTTTACTCTTCTTAAAGTCCGATACCAACTCTCCTTCATTAGATCTACCTTCAAGCCCCTTCTTCCAATCCGTACTAACCTATGTAGTATTCTCTGAGAAATAACTCTTAACCATACTCAAATACCTTGCACTACTCCCTTCCACTTCCTTCGAAGGAGAAAGTTTAAACATCTCTCCTTCCTTCTTTGTTATGGCCAAATTTTTTTTGCAATCATGAATAGTTCCCCTATCATATTGCCAAGGTCTTCTCAATAAAACATGCCAATAATTAATAAACACCACATCACATAAGACTTCATCTCTGTAAGGTCCAATGTTTAAGTTAACCAAACATTTCTCTTTTACCTCCACCATATGAACATCTGAAAACCGACCTATCTCACAAGGACAAGGATGTTTAAGCCTCTTTAATCCAAGCTTCTGCACCATCTCTTCTGATACCAATTTATCAGTACTACCACTATCCATAATAACTTTACAACATTTACCTCCTAATTTGCAAATAGTCCTAAACAAATTCCTCCTTTATAAATGTTTAAATTCCTTTTTAATCAACATGACCCCCCTAAGCATACGAGATTCTCCTATCTCGGGCTCAACTTAATTTCCCACAACTACACGAGTAGTTTGTTCCTCATGTGCCATAAGATTTTGTTTACCTATGTTAGATTACTAGATCCTTCATAATATTGAAAAGCCCTATGACCTATGCTACCACATTTAAAACAAGTACCTTTGAACTCCTTTCTATCATTCCCTCTTCTAGGTATCCTTTGATAAGATTTAGCTTGAATGGTTTGCTTTCTATGTCATTGTTGCTAGGTATTGCATTGATGAAGATTGGTAGAAATTTGATAATAGGTGAATCAGTTATTTGGTTGTTTTTTATGTCAACTGATTGACTTAGTGTGTTCAATATTTTACTAGATACTATGTAAGTGAATCATGATTTTTAGTATATTTATCAAGTTTCTATTCTAATTCAAGAATATGTCATGTGTTGTGATGTTGAATTTTCCATCATGAAGTTTTATATGAAGTATTGAGTTGGTTATGTTTGAATGAAATCAAACTGGGTAACTGCTAAAATAGTTAGTGAGAGACTACAAGTGATTTGGATGTTATCTCAAATTGGTAAACTATTTGATGGACTAGTCATAGGATATGATTTTTAACTATGTCTAGATGCTATGTTTTCGATCACGACTCATACTATTGACTGGTGCAGCTAGTTTAGTTGACTAGAAGCAGTGTTAACAAAATGAAAAGGTAAACGAGACAAAGCTCTTGAACACATTATGAATATTTGTGAAATGATGAAGAAATTTGAATTTGCAATAGGATCGGTGATGTTTTTCATGAATTAGTGGGGTAGTTCCATGATTTGTGTAAATTACTTGACATCACATTTCTTGAGGTATGCATTTGAGGTGGTTTCTTCAAGAAGTTTCTTTTGGTCAAAAGACATTATTAAGATGGCTCAACTACCAAGGTAAAATCCATATGTAAGATGATGCAAAGAGAACAATGTTTTATGATTTTCTAGATACACTACATCTTACCTAAATTGATCTGGATCATTCATATCTCAAATCTAGGGTTTGTTCTAGTTCGGTGGAAGATAATCTATATATTGGAATGTTGAAAAAGAAGTTAAGAGAGTTAATTGAAAATTGTAGAAGGATTGGTTGATAGAGAAAGTGAAGGAATCAAGTGTGATCAAGAAGATGAAGAGTATAGAGTATCAAGAATAATTATAGAGGTTAATTGGGTCTAATCATGTAGAGGTAGTGAAATTTTACTGATCACTTTATCTATTGCTTTCTAACCATTATAACAATGAAATCTCTTAATAGGATGGATCCTAACAGATCTTCTTTTGTAAATCCTCTAACAAGGTGAGTTTGAATTGAATTTTTTAAGTCCTCTAACAAGGCTTCTCCTAACATGGAAAAAATACTAATAGATCTAAAGGCAAATCCCTTAACTAGGTAGCACCTAACAATGATGGTGTAACCTTTAATAATGTTAGCTCCTAACATGGCGTATTATAGGAGAGTATGAAATTCGTGGGGACAAATTCACACCATGGTTTTTCCCTTTTGGGTTTTTACAAGAAAAATATGGTGTTTATATTTTTTGATTGATTACTTGTAGATGAATGATTTAAGTTTTATTTGTACTAATTACTGTTGAATATTTTAGTGCATAAAGTTTTAAAGAAGTTGAAGTCTAAGAGTTGTTTTATTACTAATTCATCATTCCCCTCTCAGCAATTAGGCATGTATTAACAATTGGTATCAGAGCTTTGGTCCCCTCACTAAGAAATCTTAACAACTTGAGGGAAAAGATCCGAAGATGTATAAAAATTAATCACCTAATTTTACTAAGGATAATTTCTCTATGTGTGTAAGAAGGATGAAGCTCCATTTCTTAGGCATTGGAGATCAAGCACTAGATTACATCACAACTAAATATGTTCAACCTTTTGGAACCCTAACTGCTAAATAAATAAAGAGAAAGATGGAGCATAACTCTATAATGATAGATATTTCAAGTGCTCTATATGATGTTGAGTTTGTAGATATCAAGGATATGGATAATGGTAAAGATATGTGGGCCAAGTTCATGAGAGTTTATGGTGGTGATGTTCATGTTCAGAAAGAAAAGGTGGATAGTCTAAGAGGAAAATATGATGAAATGAGAATGCATGAAGAAGAGAATATTTCTCAATATAGCTATAGGTTAAAGGAAGTGGTTTCTGCTATCTAAAGAGGTGGTGGTCAAATTGAAGAAGATGAAGTGGTAAGTAAAATCTTAAGAACTCTACTACGATAGTATGTTATTAGAGTCTCCGCTATACAAGAAGTGAGATCTATTAATCCTATAAATGTGGCTCTAGATTCCCTGGTTGGAAATATTACTGCTTTCGAGTTAAGTAAATTTAATAACTATATGCCTAGAGTAGAATCTACATTTAAAGCTTCCCCAATCATTGGTCCATCAAAGAAAGGAAAAAAAATTTCTCACAGTTTTGAAGGAATCATGATTATGATTCTATCTTGTATGAGGAAAGAGAACAAGACTTTGATAATCCCAAAGGATAATATATTTTGTCATTAGTATAAAAGGAAATTTTTTTGACACCGTCAGTAAACTCTCACCGAAAGACAGTTGACAGTGCAAACTGACAGATAGGTCAACAGTGCAACCTTAGAAAGAAATGCACAATGATAACCAAATAGTGCACTATCACCCAAGAAAGTTTACTAAGAAAACTGACAAATCAATTCAAAGAGTAACCTGACAGATAGATTCTAAGAGCATATCGATGACACAGTTCACAAAGGAACCCAACACACAAGTTCACAATGAATACCAACAATCAATCTATAGAGAAAATGGAGAAGCATAATGTCTAAAAACACATCACCGAGGAAAGACTACAGAGCAACCCAAGCACTAGTCTACTGAGAGACAACTTTTATTCCAAGAAATGTGGATCTAAGTGACACGTCAGATAAAACACTTGAGTTTTATAATTATCTTTAAAGCTTATCTTTAAAACCATTTCTTGAGGGACAAGTAAAGAATATGTAATTGTTTTAATCAGTCTAACTGATTGTAAACATGAAAACTAGGAGTTGAAGGTCAAGTTGTAAACCTTTGATCATAGATTTTTCATTGAAAAGTGTGAAACTAAAATATGTCAAATACATTGTATAAATAGATGTATAATCAATCAAGAAATTGATGATTGTATCTGCACCATAAATCCTATAGATCAGATAGAGAGTTTCATGCAGAAGGACACAAAAGATGAAATTCAGTTATGAAGAACAAGATTCAAGGATACTGAGAAAAATAAAGGTACTAATAAATCACTATAGGTGATACATCATATTGTGAACTTAAAGAATCTATATTCATCAATTCAAGATTGCATACTATCAGGTCAACTAGCATTTTTGACTACATTCTAACAAGTGTAACCAATAGAACAAATCCTTTAAGAAGGTGTATTTAACAATCCTTATGGAAATCTCTTAACCAAGTGCACATAATAGTGTTGCTAAATCTCTTAACAAAGTAGACCTAACCAGTCTAAAATGTTACTCCTAACAGGGTAAGATAATTAGAAGTGATCAAACTTGTAGGCTTAACCGTCCCCTTCCATTCTGCAGATAGTGAATTTTTGTGGGTTTCATCCCCACTATAGTTTTTACCTTCTAACAGGGGTTTTCTACGTTACCAATTCTTGTGGCATGTGTACTTACATTTCATGAATGTTTATATGAACATTTTCATGCAAATTGAGTTTATGATTTGATATTACATGCATAAAGATAAGAATAGAATCTATGGTCGATAATGCAAGGAATTGATTACTAAAGGATTAAAGGTTAATTGATAAAAAAATTTAAGGGTACTGATTCACCCCTCTCCTCTCACTACACACCATTCCATTATTCCAACAATTGGTATCAGAGCTAGATCTCTTATTTTGAAAAGTTTAAATCAGTTGAGAGGAAAGATCATACAATGATAAGGTATAAGCTAGACAAGCATATTGAGAATAAAAATTTGGAGATACATATCTTCTATGAGTAATACAAAGTAGCAAGAATCAAGATGAGAGAGTTACTGGATGAACAAAAAATTATGGCATCTTGCTACAATAAAATAGACTATCATGAAGAAGAGATTCCTGATTTGTTTGAGTCATCAGGATCTACAACTAGCAATACATCAGACACATCAGAAGGAAGCATTACAAGTCTGAATGAAATAAATCAACATCTGATAGTGCAAGGAAAGATACTACCACTAGACTAGACATTATCAATGATTGGAGGACTATCATAAATGACTACCACTAGACTAGACATTATGTATGTAGTGTGTTTGGGAACTATATTTCAGTTAGAATCAAAATAATCACATGTTATGGTAGTCAAGAGGATTTTTAGATATGTAAAGTGAAAAGAAGACTATGGATTATGGTATTGAAAAGGTTTAGACTACACATTGACAAATTATATACTAATTCATATTAGGTTGGTTGTATTTATAACTAAATAAGTACTAGTGGTGGAGCTTACCTTCTTGGCCCCCAGTTTGATGTTTTGTCAAGTAAGAAACAAGATTTTGTAATAATATCAACTATTGAATAAAAATACATTGCAGGATCCTCATGTTGTAATCAGGTATTGTGGATGAAAAAAACTTTGAAGGATCTAACTATAAATTTTGATGAGCCAATTTCAATTATGTGTGACAAAACCGGTGCTATAAATAATTTAAAGAATCTAGTGCAACATTCCAGAATGAAACATATATCTCTTTTTTATTATTTCTTGAGGGAAAAGATGTTGGAAAAGGAAGTCAAGATTGAGTATGTGCCTACAAAGGATTGGATAGAAGACATATTGATGAAACCTTTGTCCAAGGATACTTTTGATTATCTTAGGGGGAAAGCTAGGTGTTTCTCCCCTTCTTAGTGTTCACTAAATGCACCAGTGTGTGCATTGGTCTAGTGCATTGCATTCTAAATCATTTCCGGATAAAATCTTGGTGGCTTCCTCTCAAGTGGAGCAGAGTGAGTCAATAAGGGGGAGTATGGCCCTTTGTCATTGTTTTCAAAGGTGGAGAAGAACAAGAAATTTGGTGCTGGTATCTTTTGACAGTAAGTTGTTTGATTTGTTATTGATGGATGTCACCATCAATGATAAAGGGGAAGAGTGTTAGAATGTGAAGTTGATGCTATTCTTATTTTTTTCATTAATTTCAACATACGTCATGCATAGAATAGGTTCAGATGTAATTTGGATATTTTGGTCTATCGGTAATGGTGTATTGGTAGATGCATTCACTAAAGGATGTGTTTTTTTGTGCTGGTCCCTTTTTATGTGCAACAAATGGTGAAGAATTTTTTTTGGATCATTCCTATCCTAGATGTGCTCATAGTTCTTTAGTCGATGCATTTAAATTATAATGTATAGATTGTATCCATTCGTACCAAATTTTTTGATGAGTGCGTAGCATACCAATATGTGAAAAGCGTGTTATCATTATGTTGAGAAAGGTAGTTTAGATTTCATTTCTTATCACCACATGAATGTTTTGGTGTGACCTATTTCAAATTATCTTAGGCTAACTTGGTTGTTGGCATCAAGCAGTGTAAGAAGAGTGATAATATTAATTGTTGGTTTGTTTCTTGATTGTGTGTAATATGAGAAGTGAATGCAAATCTAACAATGAAAGATCTATGGGTTGATATATGTTCTAGTTGATGCAGTTAGTACCAAACTAATATATCATTTCTATATTACAAAGTATTGGTGATAGTGACTTCAGTGGTGGATTCTAGTTCCATTTCAAGTATAATCTAGATGTTATCTTATTTGTAATGTAAATTCATCTAGCCTATTTGTATTGGAAGTGAGCCTATTTGTATCGGCAGTGAGCCTTTCTTATTTATGGGTAGTGAGCCCAACCAAAAGTGAGCCAAACAATAGTGAAAAAATCAATCGTGAGCCCTTGTGAAAATAACCTTAACAAGTGTCACCTTAATTGGTGTTCATTTCATGAGAATTCATTTCTCCCTGGTTTTCCTAGTTTGGGTTTCCACATAAATTTTGGTGTTCACTATATTGATAGTTTTGTGCTTTCATATTTATATCTATTATATATTATGATTGGTTTAGGTGATTATCAATTCACTAAAAGTTTAAGAAATTATTGATGAATAACTGATTAACCACCCACCTGAGTTATTCAGCTTGTTCAACAAAAGTAGTTCAAATTTATAAATATGAAGATATTAATGTAATTAAGGAATCCAAAATTGAGATTTTTATAGATACAAATGTAATTATTGGTGACAGTAGGAAAGAATAGATCAATAATCACACTTTAAAACATGCACATACTGAAGTATTTTCTAATTTGTATAATCCTACCTTCCAGAGAATTCATAAAGAGATGTCCTATATGTTAGAAATGAAATGAAATTATATATTTGAACCAAAGAAATTAATGCATACACAATACATTCGTGATATCATTATGCCTTGCTTACAAGAGGAAACAACATGCAATAAGGTGGCTAAGTTGAGAAGTTCATATCAATGATTTTATCCATATGTTACAATGGAAGTGTAATAGGTGACACTTTAGGACATTTTTTTTCACATGTAAGTGGGTAAAAGCACAAAGTTGTGTCATGTATTAGTACAGCTAAATTTGAGTATTTATAACTAAAAATTAATTTTTGTCAAACATATGGTCTAGCTAGATTCACTCTAGATAAGTTAGATAAGTGGTTCAACTTTTCTGATGCAGCAGTGGCAATGCGGAAGCCTTCAACAATGAGCCAATGGTGGAGTTTGAATCCTTCAACACCCAAAGTGAGGGGGCGGGTGCTAGATACCTATCACAGGTATGGTAAAAGGACTTGGAGAAGGTTATCTCAACCCTACAAGACAATATAACCTAATCACTAGGCTTGTCAAAGTCCCAAGCACCAAGAAACAAGAATGCACTAA
>MU228138.1:4481300-4504537 GCA_018584345.1 Thuja plicata
GGCCTATTGACCATTTTTGACCATAGTCAGCCAGGGGCTCATAATTGTGCCAATCCTGGAACTAGGCCTCACAACTTGGTCTAGGTGCCTAACTAGACTAAACTAGATATGTTTTAGGAATCTTAGATTCATTGCTTGTTGGGTCTAGGGTTGGTGCTCCTGCACCATTTTCCAATTGGAAATGTATATTAAATGCATGTTTTATACCAATCTGGATCCAATTGCCTAATAAATAAAATTATTTCAGAAAAGAGATGTTTGAATAAACCCTACTCTTTTTAATGATATTTTTCAAAAAATATAAAATAACCCTTTTGTAGAGCTCAGAGTCAATATTATTGTTATATAAATTTTATAGTATTTTTATTAGATTGAATATATTATAATTTCAAAATACAAGTAGGTATTTTTGCATTCGAGAAAATGTTGCTTCAAATAAATAAATAAATGGTAAATCATATCAAAAAAAATTAAAATTTATATTTAACACTAAAGGAGAGAGTCATCTTCAAGAATGTTTTATTTTTTCTTAATGGTGTAGATTTGATAGGGAAAATATGGTGGGAGATGAAAACTGTCGATTCAGATAAGTTCAACTTTGATTTGTTATAATGGAGAAAATATACATTGAAAACCAATCTTTATTCTTTTCTGTACTATCTATACATTTTATCTATAACATATTTTAAAATTACAGGAAAAATAGATTATTTGCATATACGTGTTTAGTGGGACCTAGACCCCAGATTTTTAGTAGATTTCATCAATTAAAAAATGGATTTCAAAAATTAAAAAATTATGTCAATTCTTGTTAAAAAAATTTAATAAAATTATATGCATAAACTTCATCTAGTTTTGCACATTTTATCAGTTTACATCATCCTCAAATTATAAGCACAAATGCCACTTTTATGTCATTAAAGTTGAACAATTTGCATGTTGTGGTCCTTTTGCTATATAAAAGTGTGACACAAGTTTGTACTTTTACCCAAGCTCTTTATTTGGATTTTTATCTGATGTTCATTATGGCCCAATGATTTGTGTTCAATATTGTGATGAAATCAGATTTGATGATATCAACTATGTGGTCGACTATGAATACTTTTCTTTTTCAAATCAGCTAGAAGTGAATCTAATGACACATGACAATGTAATAATAATAATAATAATAATAATAATAATAATAATAATAATAATAATAATAACAACAACATTTAGCATGAGCATATTTTTTCTCAGGAGTTAGATATTGGTTCATCATGTTACTATGAAAATTCTCAATTTTGGCATGATGTCAAAGTGCAAATTTATTATAAATGTGCCAATATTTATTATTGTAATGGTATGGGGAATGACGTCAACTACAATGTATGTTTCTAGGTAAGTTTTGATGATATTGTTAGATATAGAATGCTTTTATAAGATGAAAATTAGATATTTAATAGAGGAAGATAGAATTTTTCTATTTTTGCTGGCCCAGGGCTCCAAAATTATGTTTAGATTTAATTTTAAATACTGGAACATATATTGATTAAGGAGGCCAATGGGGTGGATCTCAGTCTTCTTCTACCAAAGATATAAGTTTTTGTCATTATTATGAGGGGCATGTATCCACAAGGAAGAGACACTCTTATAACCTTAAAATTTTGACAATATTTAAAATACTGATGATAAGAAAATTAATTAGAACACTAAGAAAAACCTATATCAAATCTACGTAATATTCCTAATCTGGAGAAATTTTATCAAACTTATTGACCGTAATGATAAATGGATTGGTAGGGATACTCATAAGTAAGTGTGTATTTTTATTTTAAGACCCCAATTTTGTGGGTTTTGGCAAATTTTATAGTGTGGATAATGTTTAGTCTACCAAAGCAACTCTTCACGAGAATTAATTTTAATATTTTATAGATACTTGTCTATCATGTCAATTACATTGTTTCTCTTAATTTTTATCATATTTATGTCCCCTTTTGTTTTATTTTAGAGTCTTAGCATCTCGTTTGGTATTTTTCCCAAGCCCAAAGAAAATGGAATTTAGTAAATTTTATTATTTGCACATTGTTAGGTCTATCAAATTTTCCCTATATCTGAATAAATATTTGAAATTAAAGTGATTTTCAAGTGAAATGGATTGGTTTTTTAAATTATCTTTATGTTAATATATCCCCTTTATTATTTATAGAGTCTCAGAGTCATAGGGACTTCACTTAGTAAACCTAGGTCATATCATGTGTGTTCATGGCATACTAAAGAATAAATCTATTTTACAAAAATATTTCTCCAAACTTGTTTTTTTAACTCCCATCCAATACCCCACACACCCCCTTTCCTCTATAAACCCTCTTAATCCCCCACCCCCACCAAATTTGGCAATATATTGTCCTATTTTTGCCCAATTTAAACCCCATAATATGAATGCACAGGGTATTGCCCCATTAGTGATGTCCCTGTGCTCAAAAGAAAGTTTCATACTTTTCTACACCACAAAAAAATTGTTTATACAGGATTGTTGTATGCATGACCTTAAATTTTTTAAAAAGGGTTATCTTTGATCTTTAATATTTTGTAGAGAAGATGGAGTCATAAGATTTTCCCTTTAAGACATTTTTATTTGACCTTTTAACACATGATCATTGGACCAAATTGGATTAGTTTCAGAGATAAAAGCCTTTTAAAAAGTTTGCAATTTATTTTAATCAATTTCTCTAGGCCAAATGACAATGCAAAGAAAAAGGACTTGTGGGTAGTCCTTGATGAATTTTTGAGAAATCATAAGCAATAAAACATTTTCCTAATTTTTTCATGCATATCCATTAAAAAAATAGGCATAACACTATTATCTCTCAGGTTCAAAAGGATTTTAAAGCTTGAGTTAATGATAATTAGATAGTGGATATTGGATTTATAAATGGCACATTCACTTGGACCAATATGAGACTAGGATTCAACAATATTCTAGAGAAGTTTGACAAATTTTTATTTAGGGGAGACTTAGATTCCTTTGAGTATACCATTGAATCCACTATTCATTCTTTAAATGGGTCAGATAATTTCCCTATTTGTTTACAATCCAAGGGGATAAGAGTCCATATGGGATCCCCCTTTAAATTTCAAAACATGTGGCATAAAGTTCTCATTTTTTTTTTGACTTAGTAGAGTCTTGGTGGGTAGAAAGAAAACTACAAGGTTTGAATATATTTAGTTTTTTAGTGGAACGTAAATTGCTAAAATGGAGGATGAAGGAGTGGATCTAGAAATAATTCAAAGAATTTTTTGAGAAAAAAATCAATATAGAATCATATTTAAAGGCCCTTAATAAATTTTTCAATAATCAAGGGATGGATCTCACTTGTTTTCTCAAAGAGAAGGAACTTGTGAGAATATATGAGGATATTTTATCAAAGGAGGAGATATTTTTGAGACCAAACTCTAAGGAGAATTGGATATCCATAGGGAAAATGAATAACCAAATTCTAAGGAGAATTGGATTTCCATAGGGAACAAGAATACTAATTTTTTCCACAATAGCATGAAACATAGAAGAATTGTTGAAAAATCTCTTTCCTTAAAATTTTTAATGGAGAGAATAGGGAGAACCCAAAGGAGATCTTCCACATTATTGTTAGATTCTTTGAGGACCTACTCAATAATAAGGAACAATCTCCACTAAAGGCCCTATAGACACTTTCTACGCAATTCATCTTTGCTTGATTCTGTTCCCACACTTCAGTCAATTCATATGTACAATCCTCTTGCAAAGTGACTCCATATAACCAAGCCTCCCGAGGAGGGTTGATATGTGTCAATTATTTGGGATTCAAAGCCACTCTAAGAAGGCATACTCTCCTTTTCAAGAGCGTAAAATTTATTTCCCAATTTTAAATCGTTAGCCACTACATCAAATAATGTCATAGATTAGTAATTATAAAATAGGAAAATAAACCATTGAACAAACAGATTCAAATTGCAGAAAGTATACCTATGTACCCTATAGAAAATGTGGTTATTGAAAATTGTGTGGAAAACATGATTTAATCTCTATCGTCAGGCTAACCCACTCGTCTACTACCATACAAAAATAGTCTAAAAATCTTGCATGTAGAATATAACACCTCTACATTCAACCACCTTTGCCAAGTCTACAATCAAAACTAAAATGGACATTAATTTTTATTTTCTATATTTAATTTTTATTAATACAATTATTTATCTATGAATTAAGAGACATATATTTGAAATTAATATAGCATAACAAACCCTACAAACTTGTGGTATAGATGAGATCACATGAGAGACAAAATAAACAAGAATTGTAGGGTAGCGAAGTTTCTAGCATTACACAAAGAATGATTTTGGTTTTGATTCAAGAAGGTTACCAACTAGGGCCAAAGGCACTCCCAGTAACCAAACCAGCTTGTAGAACACAACATGGAAGAAAAAACAAATAAAGGTGGAGAAGAAACTACAAAACATTTATATTATTTCATCAAACTCATTACATGTCAGGTTGTAAGGCCTTCCTAGTTTCAGCCATATACATTCAGATGTTTACAGAATAATCTACATACATGGAAGGTCACATATCTTGATCTAAATCTGCTAATACTATCTTCTATCCCCTAAAAATGACTTGCTTGATCTAAGAATAGAAAACCAAATATATACAAGAGTCCACCAAAGAGGTCAACACTCAGATCCTAAAGATCCAACATAGAAAACTGTAAAGACCCATATTTAGGTCCACACATATCCCAATGATAGATCCCAACATTTATGACACTATGGAAATTAAATACGAAAGTTGGCCAAAAGATCCAACTTCCAAACCACATCTCAATAAGAAGGTTAACCAAGCACAAAGGCTACTTGGTAAGAAAGCCAACTAAGCACCGATGCTAATCAATAAAAACCCACCAAGTAGCCAAACTCTATCGAGACCTATTAGTAAGGAAAACCACCAAGACCCATTGGTAAACAAAGATAAAAACAAGTAACCAAGCCCAAGTGCAGAACAAACAAGTCTTCAACCGAGCGAACAAGAAGTTACCGAGCATTTTACTCAGAAGTCTTCAATAAGCTATTGAACAAAATCAAACATGTTTTTTGTTGATACAAGATTGCCAAGAACCCAATATGCTCCCGAATCAGACACCTAAGGTTAAAATAAATGATTCTCTAAATCATGTGTCAGGTCCAATCTAAATTGAATCCAACTCAGATTGACAAATTCAAGATGAGTCCTCAGTCAGTCTATTCTTCCATTTTATTAGGTACTACAGGTAATTCTTTCCTCTTGTACTTCTGCCAACTCTTTGTTTCAAAATCTTCTCAACTTCTTCCATCTGTCTCTTAGGATAATCACTTGGTACTGTCACTTCTTCATCATGTTTGTGATATTCATACAAATATGAAATATTGAATATAGACCTGATATATCCATGTCCTCACATAATTCTACTTCATATATATTTCCACTGTTAAATATCTTGAATATCTTCCAAGGATCAAATTTATTCATTTTCAATTTACCATATGTTCCAATAGGAAATGTTCCTTTCTTCAAATGAACCACAACTGCATCACTAACTTCAAAAGTATTATGTCTTCTTTATCTATTTGCGCTATCCTTTAATTTTTTATTACTTTGTTCCAAATTATGTTTTACATCTTCATGTAGTGTCTTCATAAACTCAGCAAATTTCTCTCCTTCATCACTTCTCTTTTCTTCTCCAGCAATATCTCTTAATTCTAATATACCTCTTTTTTGTGTGTCTTGAACAATCCCAAAAGGTCTCTTTCTAGTACTTCTATTCATTGAACTATTATATGAAATCTCTACTTGTTCCAACATGAAATCCCAATTGCTCAGTGTGTCTCCAACTAAGAATCTCAACAGATTACCCAAACTTTGGTTTATAACCTCTATGTGTCCATTATTCTCTAGATGAAATGTAGAACTATATTTCAACTTGGTGTTCATCTTCTTCCAAAGCGTTTTCCAAAAATAGCTAAAAAACTTACTGTCTCAGTTAGAGATGATACTCTTTGGTAATCTGTGCAATATGACAATCTCCTTAAAGAAAAGATCTACTATATGTATTTCATCTAATGTTTTCTTACATGGTATGATATGTGTCATCTTGGAAAATCTGTCCACAACAAAAAATATGGAATCATTACCTCTTGTTGTCCTCACTAAGCCAAGAAAAAAATCCATGTTGTTATTACTCCAAGGTTTCTCAGAAATAGAAATCGATGTATACAAACTAGTATTTTGACTTACTCCTTTTGCAACTTGACAAAATCCACATTTTTTATGGATTTCTAAACATCCTTATATAACTACGGCCAAAAATACCTTTCCTTAAGAAAACTCAAGGTTTTATCAATACAAAAATGTACAACCAAACCACTACTATATTTTTCATTTATCAAATTAGTTTTCATTGATCCTTGTGGTATACATAACTGAATACCTTTGAATAGAATACCCTCTTGAATGAAATAGTTTTCATACTTATTTCATTTATTTGGAATAGGTGCACTACACATTCTCCACTACTCAAAAAAATTACAGTCATTTTCATACAAATTCTTCATGTCATCAAAACCAAGAACCTCAATTCTCATTTTAGTCAACAAAGATCTTCTTCTACTTAATGCATTATAAACTTGGTTAGAAACTCCACTTTTATGCTTTGTTACAAATGTGAAACTCTACAAATACTCTACCTATTTCATATGTCTCTGATTCAACTTATTTTGACTACCCAAATATTGTAAAGCCTTATGATCAGTATACAACACAAATTCACTTGGCATCAAATAATGTCTCCATTTCTTTAGAGATTGAAAAATAACATAGAATTCTTGATCATAGACATAATATTTTCTTCTTGCATCATTCAAATTTTCACTAAATAAAGCAACAAGTTTACCTTCTTGAGTCAACACAACTCATATTGTACTTCAAAATGCATTACATTCAACTTGAAATACCTTATTTAAATCAGGTACCTTGGCTAGTATAGGAAATTCAAATACCTTTTGTTTCAAAGTCTCAAAACTCTTATCATCTCCATGTGTCCATTTGAATTCTCTTTTATCTCCCCTCATTGTCTCAGTCATAGCATTACAGGTAGAACTGAAATTTTTTGGTGAATTTTCTGTAAAAACTTGCCAATCCATGAAATGATCTTACATCACTGACATTATCTAGTGTAGGCTGACTAAGTATAGCTTCAAAATTCTCAAGATCCATCTTCAACCCATCTACTGAAATCACAAAACATAAATACACAAGTTCTTCTTTCATGAAGGAACACTTTTTTCAAATTTATTAGCAACTTTTCCTCTTTCAATCTCTACAACACTTGTCTTATATGTATCAAATGCTTTTCTCTAGTCTTACAGAATATTAGAATATCATCCAAGTATACAATACCACATTCATTCAATAATTTTTTCAAAACTTCATTCATCAATCTCATAAATGTACTCAATGCATTAGTTAAACCAAAAGGCATAACCAACCACTCATACAAACCTTCTTTTATCTTGAAAGAAGTCTTCCATTCATCACCTTCTCTAATTCTGATAAGATGATATCCACTCTTCAAATCAATTTTGGTAAATTATTTTTGTACACTCAACCAATCTATTATATCATCCATCCTCAGTATAGGAAACATATACTTAACTTTTATCTTGTTGATTTCTCTTGAATCAGTACACATTCATCATTATCCATTCTTCTTAGGTGTTAACAATGCTGGTATTGCACATGGACTCAAAATTTCTCTGATCAAACCCTTGTTCAACAACTCATGAATTTGTCAATTGAGTTCCTCATTCTCAGTCAGTTTTAGTTGGTTTGGTTCCTTATTTGAAAAACTTGCTTCAAGAATCAAATCCATACAATGATGGATACCTCTCATTGATAGCAAACCATCAGGTACATTATCTAAAATTATCTCCTTGTACTCAATAAGAAATTTCTCAACTTTTATAGGAACTTCATCTTTTGTATTCTTACTTTGTTTGTTAGGAATCAAAGCATAACATATATCATTTCTTTTCAATTCCTTAATAAACTATCTACCTTCCATTAAACAAAATTTCACAAATGGACATAAATCTTCAATAGATTCTTCAATCAATGGTAACAAGATTTTCTTCTTGCAATCAACCCAAATAGTACATCCATTCACTCTTCCATCATGTATAGCATGTCTATCATATTTCCAAAGTCTACCCAACAAAATATGACAATAATCCATAGGCATAATATCACACAACACCTTATCATAATACTTTCAAATTTTCAGATTCACAAAACATTGTCCACTCATGATTAATGTATGCTAATCCTTGGTTCATGAAATATTATAGGGCTTCAGATGCTTCACTCTTTCCAACTACAACTTTGTGACCATCTCCTCTGATGCAAAATTCTTTGAGCTTCCACTATCAATAAATACCTTCCAAACTTGGTCTGCAACTCTACATCTGGTCTTGAACAAACTTTTTCTTACAAGATCTTTCTTATCTTTCTCACTCCATAGTATCCTTCTGACCATTATATTTATTTCCTTCTTAGGTTCATTCAGTGACTCCTCTTGCACCAAAGTATTTCTTCTACTACTAATTTTGTTTCTCGCATGTGTGCACTCAAAGGATCTATGTCCTTCCTCACCACAATTGTAACAAGTTCCTTGGAACCCTCTTCTTCTACAACCACCTCGGGAGTGGTTTCCTCTTCCTCTAAATGAGCTTCCTCCTTTCCATTTGGTATTTTCTTTGTCATGATATGTGTCTGGATTTGTCTTGTCTAATTTAGATATACTATTTTCACCATGAGATCTACCTCTTCCTCTACGTAATCTACCACCACTTCCTATTTCCCTTTGTTCATATCTTTTGTTCAATTTCTCCTTAGCTTTTAGGGAAAATTGATATGACTCTTCAGTGCTCTCCTTCTTTACCAAGCTGATCTCATCTTGTATATAACTTCTTAATCCATTCAAATACATTTCTATTCTTTCCACTTCATCTTCAACATGTCTAGATTTGATGTCTAATCTATAAAATTCCTTAGTGTAATATTTTACCGAGCTATCTTTCTACTTAAAAATTTACATTCTCCTCACTAGGTTCATCTGGTAATCAAAAGGTAGAAACTTGCCTCTCAATTTTTTTATCATCTTATCTGATACCTTGATCTTGTCTTTACCCTTTTTCTTTTGATTCAATTGCAAATGCTCCCACCATAAGGATGCATGACCTTTCAACTTTGTACTTGAAATATTTACTTTCTTCTCCTCTGATACATTCTCATACTCAAAGTATTTTTCTATCTCAGTGATCCACTCTATCAACTCATCAGAATCCAACTTTCCATTATACTCAGGAGGATTAAACTAAGGTATAGACTTCAAACTTGTCAAAGCTCATAGGAATCTCTCCTCTTCATAATCCATCATAGGTGTAGGTGCAACTTCTCCTTGTAATTATTCAAATTCATCACCACTAACATCTTCAAGATGTCTTCCTCTATGTTGGGCTATCTCAACAACTTCCAATCTTGAAACCCTCTGCAATTGCAAGTCATACCACAATCTACTACCCCAAAACAATATGGACCAACTCGGGTTAGGGATTACAATAAGGGACCTAGATCTCACCTTCTCTCTGATACCACTCAATGTAAGGAGGTCGGTAAGTAGGGCCAAAGGCACTCCCAGCTACCAAACCATCTTGTACAATACAACATAGAAGAAAAAACACATAAAGGTGGAGAAGAAATAATAGAAAATTTATATTATTTCATCAAAATAATTACATGTCGGGATGTAAGGCCTTCCCAATTTTGGCTGTATACATTCAGATATTTACAGAATAATCCACATACATGAAAGGTCACATTTCTTGATCTGAATCTGCTAATACTATATTCTATCCCCCCCAAAAATGACTACCCTGATCTAAGAATAGAAAACCATATGTATACAAGAGTCTACCAAAGAGGGTGGTAATATGATCCTAAAGATCCAACATAAGAAATAGCAAAGACCCAAATTTAGGTCCACACACATCCTAGTGATAGATCCCAACATTAATTACTCTACATAAATTTAATGTAGAAGTCGGCCAAAAGATCCAACTTCCAAAACATAACTCGGTAAGAAGGTTAACCAAGCACAAAGACAACTCGGTAAGAAATTCAACCGAGCACCAAGGCCAGTCGGTGAAAACCCACCAAGTAGCCAAACACTACCAAGACCCTTTGGTAAAGAAAACCATCAAGACTCATCGATAAAGCAAGATAGAAACAAGTAATCGAGCCTGAGTGCAGAACAAGAAAGTCTTCAACCGAGAAAACAAGAAGTTACTGAGCACTTTACCGAGTAGTCTCCAACAAGATACCAAACCAAAATGAATTTTTTTTTGGTTGATACAGGATTTGCAAGAGCCCAATATGCTCCTACATCAGGTTTTGTTTGATTTATTTTAGGGCCAAACAGAAAAAAAACCAATCAATTTGAGTACAAGTTGAATTGAAAAATTCTATCATTTGATTTCAATATTAGCCAAATCATCATCTGAAAAAAAAAATTATGCTTAAATGAAAATTCAATGTTTAAATACCAATCAAATGCACATCAATCAATTCTTAATTATTTCAAAAATTATAGCCAAATTTACATGACAAATCATTTCCTTGGATTTTCCAATAAATGAATGTACAAGAGATTTAAAGTTACTTCTACTAGTGGAAAATGAATGAGAGCTATATTTTCTTGTGCCAACCATTAAAATACAATACTTCATGAAACAACATAGAAAATATCATTCTCATAATTCATTGTGCATAAAAATATTTGGAGATATAACTTAGAAGATGATATGTGTTATTGTATAGCCATCTCTCTATTTATTTGAGCACTACTAATTGTCAGATCCCTTTATCAATATAATTTATGTTCTACAAAATCAACAATCAATAGGATCTAGAAGATAGACCCTCAACGCTATTTAAATAAATAAGAAATTTTTTGTGATTCTAGAAAATTTAAAATAATACATTAAAACAATCTAAACTTGGATTAGGCCTGCTAGCTAAGTGGTAGAGATAGATCCAAACAACAATGATGGTCTAAGGTTAATCCACCACCCAGGTTAGGAACCCAAGAATTGAGATTATAATTTGGTCCCCATAAATGAAAATATATTCCAAAAAAGGATATTTATTTGATTTCTATCAACATGATTGAGAAACAGTTTGGTAAAATTAGAAAAATATAAGAAGATAGAAGTACAAAAAGAGGCTACCAAGGCAGTTGGCTAGGCAATTGTGTGGAAAAGGTTGTAGCGTGTAGCACAATTGACATAAACTATAAAGACACAATTATTCTATCTTCCTCTAATTGTGATGGCAGAAGATTTTATTGATTTATAAGAAAAATAAAAAAAATAAAAAAAAGATAATGCAAGATTTTACCAACTTAAAATGTAATATTAAATAGTTAATATTGGTGAATTTGAGAGATTTGTAGCTTGTGAATTAGAGAAATCAAATCTTGGAAGTTGCTCTTTCACATTTTTTGTTCCTAAAATTATAGAAAATCATTTTACAACTTCGAAGATTAATGAAAAGAAAAAAAATATGTTATTTACCAGTTCATAATTTAATCATGCAACTAGTGACCTTTTACATTTTCTTTCTTAAGATTAGAAAAAAATATTAAATACAACTTCAAATATTTAAGAAAAACAAAATCGATCCATAATTTATTATTAAAAATTTAATCTTTAAACTGAATTAGTGTTTTTTCAATAGTGTAGTTTAAATTTAGAAACCACACCTCTAACAAAGGATGGAAAATGTTTGCACACAACATCCATGAGTTTCTCCACTTGATCCAAGTAGTTCATGAGCATGGGGCAAGATTGTCTAGTTGCCTCAGTTTTATGTGTCATGGGTTTTTGTCAAATGCCACTTGCAAATTGAAGTAGAGATTCTTCATAGTTGAGATTTTCGTTGTCATCTTCAAGACTTATCTAGAAAGGCTCTTGAAGATGATGGATTTTTATCAGCTCGTCCATGGCCATGATGGCCAATTCTACAACAAGTGATCTATCTACTCCCAGCATAGCTCTACTTTAGCTTTTAACATTAATTGAAGACCCTTGTAACAACAATAATTTAGGATGAGGATTTGACAAGAATACAAGTTGTTCAAAGTGTTGGCACCTACTCTCATTCCTTTGTTTAATTATTATAGTTAGGAAAATAGCTTCCCCTCCCTTGTGACACTTACAAGGGAATCTTTTTTCTTTGTAGGAAGAGATTTTATTTGTATGCGATTTCCTAGAAATTTCCATCCATAGCTTCCATTCATTCCAACTGACAAACAAATCCATGCAAGCAGAAAAACTTAAGGATGGCTCGTTATAAATTATCCATAAATATGAAGCTAAAAAATCTTCATTCGAAGCATGTGAGAACAATGAAATTCTATGTCTCAAAATATTTCTCCTATAAAGGATAAGAAGCAATTTCATCATTGAAAAATGATAGTAAAATCATTGCATTGAAAATATATTGCAAAGAGAATACAATCCAAGAGGAAATAAATAATAATTAGAATGACTAAATATGACTACCTCAAAATCCTTTTACTCAGAGCCTTCATTTTAGGAGTCTTTAAAAAAGTTGGAACATGTAATAAATTATTAGTTAGACAATGCAATGCATGCAGCACACACGTACCTCATCATTCAATCAAATCATCTCAATATGTAGTTTTTATTCTTGAAGACTAATTTATGCAATCATAGAAGGTCCTCTATAGTTGTTGAAAATGGTATTTATCATGGATTCCTTTATTTCCATGTTCTCCAACCCCTTCACATAGTAGCTCATTTTTAAGAGAAAATATTAAATCTTTCTAAAATTAAAATTGATATAAATCATGCCTACAAAGGATAGAAATCATGATGGCTTCCAAAATGGTAAAAACTGAAAATTGGTCCTGAACCACACACATGTTGCCAATTTTAAGTTGAGTATGATTGTCAATTGTATAAGCCTTCACAAAACTACTCAAAACTTGCAACATTTGTTGTTTTCACTTATAATTTGCACCAACCCTAAAATGCACTACTCAAAACCTTGCAACACATGTATTCTCTAGCATTCAAAATCTAAAACTTCTACTATTCTACAACCGAAATATAGTCCAATAAAAAAGAACCAAAAAATTCTAAATAGATATTTTCCTTAACAAATATGCAAATTTGGTGATAGAAATAGCAGTAGAAAATAAATCATAAAAAAAGCTTGAATCTTGATTTGTTACTGAGGCTGAGTTTAATCACCATTTAAACATTTTCCCCTTCCCTAATAGTTACTTCCATATGCCTAGTAGGAACTAAATGGTGTGAGTCTTCCAAGGCTTGCTAGTACTTCATTCGAGAGACCTAGATTGTCTCTTCTAGCAACCTAATCTCCTATAGGTCCTGATTGGCTTAGATGATTAAATAAGTCCAATTCCAACTCTTCTCTAAGAGTTCTAATCCTTTTTCTTCACCATGAAAGACTAACAACTTTTAGTTAGTTCAATTCTGCACTTCTCCTACTGCACTTAAAAGGATCTAAGTGCCAACACCACTCTAGCATTCATGATTCATTATAGGGGTGATAAGCATGTTTTCATCCATGCATATGTTCCCATTTGAATCCATTTTGATGGATCTCGAGGATCTTACTAGTAGAGTTCAAACTTTGGTCTCCAAGAGGCCTAATTGGGCTTATTTCCTTGTAGCCTTTTACAGTGAATTTTTGCCAATTCTTTAAAAAATTTCCCAAAGAATTTGAAAATCCAATTCCACATTCAGATACCCTTTATCATTCCTCAAAATATTTTTTAATTTTTAATCCCCTAGGTCATCCGTACATAGGGTTCCTACAATCTAGGTCCAATAGGGCTAAAAGGCCTAATTTCTAGGACTATCTGCAACATAGTTTAAAACTTGCTCAAAACTTGGTCTCATGGATTGGTGTGAACTCAATCCTCCTAGTATGTAAAGGTATTGATCATACCCTATCTAAAACTAAAATTATCACGTACAATACTTATCTACCCTACAAGATATGCTCAATTCTTCATCTCCAAACCTCTAACCAGACAATATATGCTCACCTACGGCTTGGCACTAAAAATAGCAACTCAACTCCACAAGAATCCTACTCCTACATATGTATAGCCTAATGACTCCCCTAACATATCCAACCACCCTTAGGAAGATCCCATGGTTAGCTTTCATGGGGGAACCATGAAATGACTGACTGGTCAGGATAGGACTAGTGAACACACTAAACTCAAATCAATTTATCTAAGACCTTAGACTAACTAAAAACAACCAACTTACTGAATGAAAGATAATTTTAACTATCCTATTAACACAAAATAACCATTACTTCAAATCTTTCAATCCATTCAATGACATTGTCACAATGAAATGCTCAGGTTTCTTAATACAGAGTTGTAGAGCTATATTCAATATGCGAAACTTGTTACAATGAATGAATAACTTCATGATTCGAGCCTCCTTCTCCATTAGATTCCATCTTCCATGTTTTTAGGGCATGTTGGTTGATTCCCCACTCCTCACTTCAAGGGAATCCTATGTAACCGAGTTGCATGCAATATTTGCAATAGTTGCAAATGTTGTCATAGCAACATTTTAGCAACTTTTGGCATCTTTGTCATTATGCCAACTTCCTAAGTTTTAGGACCTCTAACATCTTCATTTCAAGGATCCAAGATTATTCAAGACCTTATGGCATCTCTATGACATCATTGATGTGTTTAAGACACATTGAAGACTCTAACCCAAATTCCTAACACTAAGGATTTTAAAACTACTAGCAATGGCTAATTTTGTGACCTTAGTCCTAATGACTAACTCACCTAGCCCACATTGCAATGACCTTCTAAGTTCCAAATTAAACATCCTATCTTGACTTGGCCAATGTCAAGTACAAGCCAAAACAACTAAAACATGGAGGTTAGACTAGGTGTGCTCCTACACCATCCTCCCCAAAAAAAAAAGTTCAATCCACCCTTGGATTGAGGATACTTGGATCAATACCCATATTATTGAACTAGGATTTCTTTACCCATATTGCATCAACATCAGTTTGACCATGCTTCTTTATCAAGTGTTCCTTGTATTCTTTGGTTCTAGTCTTCTTGTAGACTCTAGTATCCAATACATTGTCAGCTCCTGTGACTGTAGTAGGGGGTAATTAGAGATCTTCCACATCTCTGATCACATCATTAAGACTCTGATCCATGTCTTGCTATGGTCCTTTGTAAAGGACTAAGTTTGCAATATTAAAAATAGGTGACAGTCCATTATCTTCTGATAGCTCAACTCTGAATGCATTATCACCATACTTAGCTAGGATAGGATAGGGACCTATCCTTCTCATCTGCAACTTATGAGGGACTCCCTTTTGAAGTCTTGATTTGTTAAGATGCACCATGACCAATTCACCCACATTAAACTGAACTATTCTTCTACTCTCATCAACCTTGGTTTTATGTTTCAAGGTGTTCTCTATCAAACTTTTTCAGACCGTATCATGTATCTCCAACATTGCATAAGCAAAATCATCTGCATATCCACTTTCTTTTACTCCATCCTTTAAGTCTCTTAACTCATAGAATCCTCTAGGATGAAATCCATATACTATCTCGAAGGGACTCTTCCCTAGTGACCGGTTGATGGTGTCATTGTAAGCATACTCAACTTTCCCAATCAACTGATCCCATTGTTGACCATATTCCTTGGTCAAGCACCTCAGTAGATTCCCAAGGCTTCTATTCACCACTATGGTCAGACCATCAGTTTGGGGATGGTATGTAGACCCAATGGATAAATTAGTGCCTAACCTTTGCTAAAGAGTCTTCCAAAAATGACTCATAAATTTAGTGTCTCTATCTAACACAATGCTCATAGGTAACCCTTGGATTCTTACTATCTCTTTGAAGAAGAGAGAGGCTATTTGGATGGCATCATAAGTGGTCTTGCATGGCACAAAGTGTGCCATCTTGCTGAATCTATCCACAACTACATACACACTAGCCATGCCTTGTCTTTTCTTGGGTAATCCAACTACAAAATCCATGCTCAAGCATTCCCAAGGCCTAGTGGGAATAGGTAGCGACTGATAAAGGCCTACATTTGAAGAAATACCTTTAGCCCTTTGGGATACAATGCAACTTTCCACATACCTCCTGACATCAAGGTTCATTCTTGGCCAATAATAGAACCTTTGAACAAGTTCTTGCGTCTTAGTGATCCCAAAGTGACCACTCAATGCACCATTGTACTTTTCCTTAGTCAAGTTCTCCCTAATAGACCCTCTAGGGACACACAACTAATTTCCCTTAAATAAAAGATTAATTTCCAAAGTGTATTCAACATACTTGCTATGAAAATGATTCTTGTATTCGGCACATACCTTGTAAATTTCTGTGAAGTCTTCATAATCAACATATAGATCCTTGAAATGATCTATTCCCGTACTTTTCAACTAAATTTCCTTGAATTGTGAGAGCTCTTCTAGACAATGCATGTGCCACTTTATTGAGGACACCTTTCTTGTGTTTGATATTAAAGGTATAAGCTTGTAGGTACTCAACCCACTTCATGTGCTTGTGTCAACTTTTCTTGAGAATTCAAGAAACTTAAAGTTTGATTATCCGAGTAGACTATGAACTCCTTTGGTAGTAAATAGTGTCTCCATTTCCTTAAAGCCTGAACCAATGCATACATTTCAAGGTCATAGGAAAATTACTTCCTCTTAGCTTCACTCAACTTCTCTGAATGAAATGCCACTAGTCTTCCCTCTTAGCTTAGGACGGCCCCAATAGCCACCTTGCTTGCATCCCATTCAATTGTGAAAAGCTTCTCAAAGCTTGGAAAGACTAAAATAGGTTGGGTAGAAATATTTTCTTTCAATAAATCAAATCTCTTAGTGGATTTTTCATTCCATATGAACTTAGTCTTCATTCCTCCTTTGATTGTGTCCAACATAGGAGCACAAATAGCACTAAACTGCCTTATAAACTTCCTATAGTACTGAGAAAGGCCATGAAAACTTCTTACCTCTGTCGCTGTCCTTGGAGTAGGCCAATTTAGGATGGCTTCCAGTTTACTCTTATCCATTTTCAGATTTCCATGAGAGAGAACAAATCCAAGGTACACTAGCTCTATTTTGATGGACTCACATTTCTCCAAATTGATCATCAACTTCTCTTCATGTAGCTTCTTGAAGACAGTCTCAAGGTTTTGAAGGTGTTCCTCTCTTGTCCTACTATAAATCAGTATATCATCAATATATACTACTAAAAATTTGTCAATGTAGTCCTTGAGGACTTCATTCATGAGCGTCTTGAATGTGGAGGGGGCATTAGACAGTCCAAATAGCATGAAAAGCTATTCATACAAACCTTCATTGGTTTTGAAGGTTTTCTTCCATTCATCTCCCTCATGCATCATAATTTGGTGATAGCCACTTTTAAATTCTATCTTTCTATAGTACTTGGCTTCACCTAGACAATCCATTAGGTCTTCAATCCTAGGAATTGGAAACCTATACCTAATGGTTATCCTATTTATGGCTCTTTAATCAGTACAAAGCCTCCATGTTCCTCCTTTCTTAGGTGCTAGGATAGTGGGTATGGCACAAGGGCTAATTCTTTTCTTAATGAGGCCTTGGCTTAGGAGTTCTTCTATTTGTCTAGCAATCTCCTCATTTTGTTGAGGGGTCATATTGTAAGTTTCTTTGTTAGGTAGGGTAGCTCTGGGTGTGAATTCAAGTAGATCCTATGAATTATTTCTCTTTTAGGGGGTAATGCTGATGGTTTTCCATCACTTAATATACCTTCATAAGTCTGTAAGATACTCTGCATCCTCTTAGGTATCTCTGGTTTCTTGTCTCCTTTTTCTTCATTCTTTTCTCTTGGCCTTAGTACCAATGCATAGCCAACTCCTTCTCCTTCTTCCATGGCTTCTATGAAATCTTTTTCACTAACCATGAGCACATTAGGACCTGTTGTCTTCACATCTACATCCTCCAACAATGATTGGATTTTGAAAGTTACCTTGTCCTTCTTGAATGTATATGAGTTCT
This sequence comes from Thuja plicata, assembly GCA_018584345.1. Taxonomy (NCBI): domain Eukaryota; kingdom Viridiplantae; phylum Streptophyta; class Pinopsida; order Cupressales; family Cupressaceae; genus Thuja; species Thuja plicata. Next base: position 4,499,515 of record MU228138.1, read on the forward strand.
TCACTCCATCATGGATAGCTTGGTGGTCAAATTGCCATGGTCTACCTAGGAGAAAGTGACATGCGTGCATGGGAAGCACATCACATAGTACCTTGTCCTTATATCTCCCTATAGAGAACTCCACCCAAGCTTGCTCATTAACTAAGATATGTTGTCCCTTATTAAGCCATGTTACCTTGTAAGGATGGGTGTGGGGTATCCTTGTCATGCTTAACTTGCTGACTACTTCCTCTAACACAATGTTGTTAGTAGACCCCAAGTCAATGATGAGTTTACATACTTTTCCCATCACCTTACATTTGATTCTAAATAGGGACCTTCTTTGGCTTGGCTCTTCTTTAACACATTCCTTGATCAATGTTCTCCTCATCATGAGGTTCTGACCTTCTTCTAAATTTAGTGGTACCTTAGAGTGTGTCTCTATTGCATTTTTTTCTTCATGAACCAAATTAGTTCTCTTGTTACCTCCTTGAGAAGTACTAGCTTTCTCTGGACACCTATAGGCAGGGTGTCCCATTTGGTTGCAATGATAACATTTCATATTGGCAAAGTAATTTCCTCTTCCTTGTCCACCACTTCTTCCTCTAAAATTTGAGTTCCTTCCTCTACCACCTCTACTAGAAATTCCTTCTTTCCACTCAGTGTACTTAACTTCTCCTTGTATCCTTGATTCTAAAATCCTTCCACCATAGCCACCTCTTTGTCCTCTACTATCCCTTCCTCTACCTCTTCCGTTGGAGGTTTTCTCTTGTTTCCTTTTGCCTTTATCCTCTATCTTCAAGGCCATTTGATAACATTGGAAGATGGTTTTGAATTTCACAAGACTCGTGTCTTCTTGGATAGACCACTTGAGTCCATTCAAATCTAGCTAGCTTGATTCTTTCATCCTCCACCACTTGTGAACTTAAGCACAACTTTTGGAACTCTTTGGTGTATGCTTGGACATCCAAATCTTTTTGTCTAAGATTGATTCTTCTTCTATGCAACTTAACTTCATAGTCATTAGGAAAGTAAGTCTGCTTTACCTTAGCCACCATGCCTCTCCATGTGACTATAGTACTCTTTCCAACTTTCTTTCTTTTAGTTTGAGTAAACTTCCACCATGTTAGGGCTGAGACTCAATCTTGACTTGGCCACATTCACTTTTTGGGCCTCTATGATACCATCACATTTGAAATGGTTCTCTATGCTGTCAATCCAATCCATAACTAAATCTGGATCCATTTGTCCGCTAAATAGTGGTACACCCTCCACAGCTTTGCCACTTAAAGCCTTTATTTCCTTTAAGAAGGGTTCTTCAGCAATAACAGGGTCAAGGGTTGGAGCTTCCTCATATAATTCCACTCCCTTCTCCCTTGCTTCTTCTTCTTCTTCTTTCTGATCTATCTTATCCTTCATCTTATCAACTTTGTCTTGGACTTCATCCAAGAGTTTCTCCATTTGGGACAATCTGTCTCTTAACAACTTGTTGTCCTCTTCTTGCTCATCCACCTTTTTGGCTAACTCAGTGTTAGTCACCATGGTTTTGTCTTCTACTGATCCCACTGGTATATTCTCTCCAACTAATTCACTAGGCTGAAACATCCACCACAAGCCTGATCTTAATTAGGCTCTAATAGGAATATGGTGTGAGTGTTCGAAGGCTTGCTAGCACTTCATCCAAGATACCTAGCTTGTCTCTTCTAGGAACCTAATCTCCTCTAGCTCCTAATTGGCTTAGATGATTAACTAAGTCCAATTTTAACTCTTCTCTAAGAGTTTTAATCCTTATGCTTCACCTTGAAAGACTAACACCTTTTAGTTAGTTCAATTCTTCACTTCTCCTACTACACATAGAAGGATCTAAGTGCCAAGTCCACTCTAGCATTCATGATTAATTGTAGGGGTGATAAGAATTTTTTCATCCATGCATATCTTATCATTTGACTCCATTTTGATGGATCTCAAGGCTCTTACTAGTCAAGTTCAAACTTTGGTCTCCAAGAAGCCTAATTCGGCTTATTTCCTTGTAGCCTTTATAGTGAATTTTTCCCAATTCTTTCAAAAATTTCCCAAAGAAGTTGAAAATAAAATTCCACATTCAGATACCCTTTATCATTCCTCAAAATATTTTGTATGTTTTAATCCCCTAGGTCATTCGTACATAGGGTTCCTACAATCTAGGTCAAATAGGGCTAAAAGGCCTAATTTCTAGGACTGTCTTCAACATAGTTTAAAACTTGCTCAAAAATTGGTCTCATGTATTGGTGTGAACTCAATCCTCATATTATGTCAAGGTATTACCATACCCTATGTGAAAGTATAATTATCCCATACATTACTTCTCTACCCTGTAAGATATGCTCACTTCTTCATCTCCAAATCTCTAACTGGATAGTATATGCTCACCTAGGGCTTGGCACTAAAAATAGAAACTCAACTCCACCAGAATCCTACTCCTACATATGTAAAAAATAATTACTCCCCTAACATATCCAACCACCCTTAGGAAGATTCCATGGTTAGTTTTCATGGGGGAGCCATGAAATGACTGACTCGTTAAGACAGGACCAGTGAACACACTAAACTCAAATCAATTTATCTAAGACCTTAGACTAACTCAAAACAACTAACTTACTAAATGAAATATTCTTGTAACTATCCTATGAACACAAAAAAACCATTATTTTGAAGCTTTCAATCCATTCAATGGCACTATCATAATGAAATGCTCGGGTTTTCTAAATACAGAGTTGTAGAGCTATATTCAATATGCAAAACTTGTTACAATGAATGATTAACTTCAAGATTCGAGCCTCCTTCTCCATTATATGCCTTATTCCACGTTTTTAGGGAATTTTGGTTGAATCCTCACTCCTAGCTTCAAGGGAATCCTATGTAACTGAGTTGCATGCAACATTTGCAATAATTGCGAATGTTGTCATAGCAACATTTTAGCAACTTTTGGCATCTTTGTCATTATGCCAACTTCCTAAGTTTTAGGACCTCTAACCTCTTCATTTCAAGGATCCAAGATCATTTATGACCTTATGGAATCTCTATGACATCATTGATGTGTTTAAGACACATTCAAGACTCTAATCCAAACTCCTAACACTAGGAATTTTAAAACTACTAACAATGGCTAATTTGGTGACCTTAGTCCTAATGACTAACTCACCTAGCCCACATTGCAATGACCTTCTAAGGTCCAAATTAAACATCCTATCTTGACTTGGCCAATGTCAAGTACAAGCCAAAACAACTAAAACATGGAGGTTAGCCTAGGTGTGCTCCTACACCACTAACATTTATGAAATGAATAAAAGATTTTGGGGAGAGCGACTAGTAGTGGCTATAGCTAACTTTGTGCATTAAATTGAGGTATGAAATGACATTGAATATTACCAAATTGTTTTAGTTGTTTTTGTCTATGACTTAACTACTTAAAGATAATGTTTGGGTTTCTCACCAATAATGGTCAACTCCATAGAATTCATTATGTGCACATATGTCTAAAAGTGGTCAAAAAAATGTGTCAACCAATAGGAGATAATATGAACCCCAATAGTAGTTCATAAATTATTCAATAAAAGTTATAAAAGACCCAATGTCGAATATAAAAAATGCCTCATTTAAAGTGTTTAAGTAGTTGGGTCAGTTAACTTATTCTTTTTTTTTTTTTATGTTAGGAAAGTGGGGAAACAATCATTCCCTTTCACCACATGTGGTTTATCATCGTCCACATATATGCTAAGATTGGTGCCCTAAAAAAATGAGTTTTTCACCCTTTTCATCAATTTTCATTCCTCCTACCACAATTTTTGGTTAGTACCACTCTACAACCATCATGCTCCACTCGTGTTCCTTTTCTTGTATGTTGTTAACATTTTTAACTTCAATAATGATTCCTTTTTTGTATGCACATTGACGGATTCACAAAATGATTGTCTCAATGCCTTGCATTTCATTAAAATGTTAATATCTCATGGAGAGTTTCTTTTTTCTATTGAATGATTGTCTGTGTGACTAAAGGGTTACATTAAAATGATGAAATCTACTTCTATGTTAGTCCATCATGCTTTATGTACTTTATTTTGTCATCATTGATTCAAATTCAAAGCATTATATTAAAATGTTTACTATTTCATATATGTCATATAGGGTTCAATTTTCGCAGTGAATGATTCTCCGTATCCATATAGGGTTTCATTAAAATGATGAATTTTGCTTCTACATTCCTGCATTTTGCCTTCTTTTCTCCATGTTTTCTCATAAGTGGACAATCTTATTAAAATGATTACCCCTTTCATATAGGTTGTATATGGTTTAATGTTTCTGGTAAATGATAACCATATCCATATAGATCAGTTACATTAAAATGATGAAATTATCTTCTATGTTAGTCCATGATGCTTTATGTGGTTTATTTTGTCATCATTGCTTCAAATGTTGAATATTATAATAAAATATTTACTATTTCATATATGTCGTAGGGGGTTTACTTTTTGTGGTGAATGATTATCCGTATGCATATAGGGTTTCATTAAAATGGTGAAATCTCCTTCTGATTTCCTCCACTGTGCCTTCTTTTCTCCACATTTTCCCATAAGTCGTCGATCTAATTAAAATGATTAGCGCTTTCATGTTGGTCATATATTGTTCAATTTTTCTAGTAAATGATAACCGTATCCATATAGGGTTATATTAAAATAATGAAATATGTTTCTAAATTAGTCCATCACGCTTTATGTGGTTTGTTTTGTCATCATTGCTTCTAATTTTGACCATTATATTAAAATATTTATTGTTTCATATATGTTGTAGAGGGTTTAATTTTCCTGGTGAATGATTATTTGTATCCATATAGGGTTTCATTAAAATGAGGAACTATGTTTCTCCATTCCCGCATTTTTCCTTCTTTTCTCTACATGTTCTCATAAGTGGTCTATCTTATTAAAATGATTACCCCTTTGCGTGAAGGGTTACATTAAAATGGTGCAATCTGGCACTTCATCTATGTATATGTGAGAATATATATATA
>MU228138.1:4506566-4519991 GCA_018584345.1 Thuja plicata
TATATATATATATAAAATGTTCAAATGAATAATAGAACAATTTATTTGCATGATTAGATTGGCTAATAATTTTTTAATATCATAGAAATATTATTGATGTTCATATTGCAAACTTGATTTGTGCCTATAGATTTGATTCCCTACTTAATTGTAGATTCTTGTTTTCATCTTGCTTTGATGTTCTTAGTTCCTATATACAAAGTTGTACTTGTGTTTTCTACTTGTGCTCCATAGTTGCAATATTTTTTTTTTTTGTAAGTTGACAAACATTTAGAATAGAACTTTTGGTGTTGAATTATGTAGTGCCAATTCTAATCAGATTAAGCTAGCTTTGTCCAGCATAATTCAACACCAAAAAGGTCTCTCAGTTTGTCTTTTGTTGGTATTAGAGTTTATACATTCTTAGTTTTTCTATTATTACTATGTTGAGTTATATTCTTTCATTTGATTTATTTAGTTACTAAGAGAATTAGATAACATGTACAATTAGAGAAGAATTACACAATAATACATTAAATTAGACAGATATTAGATTAGAAAATTGCATAATAATAGGATACAGTTAGAGAACAATACATATAAATATGTAGAGAATAGCTAGAGAACCATTGACAAATGATACATAACAGTTGGATTGTTGCATAACAATGCAATTAGATAACAATAAATTAAATCAGACAATAATTAAACTACAAAAACTAGAGGATATTCACACACAATAGATAAAAAGAGAATATGAGAGTATTAGAGAACAATTCAAATAAAAAATGGCGTTTGAATTATATCTATGGCATTAAAATTACATTCTATACATGTATGTCATATGGCACAAAATTTGCGTTCCTCTTGAGAAAGAGAGTTTTGAAATATACCACCAATGGCATTAATTAATTTGTTAATCATATCATAGTTCTATTTTCACTAAAATTGCATCCATATAAGGAACAAAATGAGCTTGTATCAACCCATCGTGTGTGATCTTCTTTGCATGATATATGGAAAAAAACCTTCTTCCATCATAAAATAAATTGCATAACATTTAACTCTTCTTCAACTGCCCATAGCAGTTTTAAAATTTGTACAAGTCAGATAGACCTGGGTAGCACAATCCGTCCCACTTGTACCATCACATTGTTGGGTAGGAAGAACTTCTATTAAACTTTCTATATGAGCAGTAAATGTTTCCTTTGCGTCTACACTGATTTGGATGTTTCCAGGGGCACTCCCAAATGACAAGGTGTTCATAGCTTCATATAGTGGGAAGTAGATGGTCATCATACTATTTACAATGGGTTGTCCTGGATCCTCTACTAAGGTATTTTTGTTAGCTTTCTTTGCTTGTATTTATTTCATTGCAGCTACCTTGCGTTCTCATTCACCCTTTTCCTCCTCTTGTCTCTTTAGCGTCTCCTCTTTTTTCCCCTTTTCCTCATCTTCTTGAAATTTAATTGTAGCTTTTTGTACCCTTAATACTTCCCTTTCTATTTGGTTTGCTTCACATTTATCCTTCCCCTCCAACATTTTCTATTTCTTTATCCTTTGCAGCTCCTCAATTTTGATCCTCTCTAACTCTTGAGCATTGAACATTTCAATGTATTGATTAGATGTCAATATTTGGGACTTCCTACTTGGGAGAAGTACTCATGTCTGACCTCCTCATGATGAAGTCACCTACTACATTGGAAGTATCAAGAATTTGCTTGTTGATGTTGTCACTTGTTTCCCATCCTATTGGGTGCACAACACATAGTCAACTTCTTCATCACTTGTCCCCATATCATCATCATGAACTACATCGACCTCATCATCCCAATCCTTTGCACTGGTGAAATAATGGATTACTTCTTATCGATCAATTTTGGGAGGGCTTGACAAGGAAAGTGTGATGTATTCTCACAGGAAATCTATTTGCAATCCTAAATTTGTGGTTGCTTATGCAACCCACTCATGTTGGTTAGCTTGTGTTGGAAGCCGAAGGTCAGCCGATGTGCCTTCAATACCTTCTGTTGGTTGTAGCAGATCACTCACACCTTCTAATGATGTGGTTTGAATACCTTTAGCTAAAACCTCTTCATTGTCTATACTGGGTGGGTAATTTTGGACAAATATATTAATTTATTCTTTACTGCAGCCTTCCAAATGCATGAAGGCCTTTGCTGCAATGTGTTCTCAATTACTCTCCAATGTAACTGTATCATCCCATGTTCCAACATTTTTATCTTGTTCTTGAACATAAAATTCCTCACTTGGCCTCATATTGTTGTCTAGTGCAGATATATTTACTAGCCAAATGCCATTCCTCTAAAACCCACTCATAATTTTCCATGGTGTCAATGATTCCTTGAATTCCTTACTTGCAAGTGTTGCTAACTCTTCTAGGCCAATTTCAATATGGGGGTTATTTTATATACATATACTTCTTTTCTCTTTGAAGTAAATCTTGAAAGGAGAGAAAACACTTATTTCCAATGGATGTAACTTATGGCTAGTATGAGTAGGCAGTGTTAGCAAGTCAATTCTCAAGTGCTTTTCTCCTTCAATTGCCTTGAAGGTGACCTGGCTCCCATGACCATAAAAGATAAGAAAGACCATATTAGTGGGTGAAAATCCTCCAGGTATGGATACTCTAAAATGTTGTAACCAATTAAGGAACAATTTATTTGTCATCCATACATGCTATTAACATGATGCATGCACATGCCTCACATTTTTATATGTAATTTCTGATGTAAGTCTTGACTTTGAACAAGTAAAACCTTGGAATACTTTTCCTAGGTGCATTAACACAAGCCAAAATCATGATCCACTCTCTACTTTTTGATACCAAGTGTGGTACACATCTATGCCCCAATCTAGAAATTACTCTCATTCCATAGTTCCTACCAGCTTGAACACTAGTCTCATCGCAATTCCAAATTATCCTTGTTCCACAGTGGTGCAAGTTATAAATCTTATCCAAGTTTTCATAGAACGAAGACACAACAAAAGGTTTCAGCATAACTACTTGGTGGTTTTACACTACTTTAGGTATTCTCATAGTCAAATCAGGGTGCCTACTATGAAAACTAGACTGCCATGATTTCCCTAGCACACCATTGTTGAAGGGGTTGAGCCCATCCCAATAAACATCAGCAACGACTGATTGTAGTTGGCTGATCTACAAACTGTGGCTAATTTCAGCCATTTCCTTGCACCAATGGATAAATAAAGCCTCCTCATCTTCATATAAAATTGTATGTGGTTCCCTTTGGTTCATTGCTGAAATCGCAGTAAACCATGATCTCAAACTCATATTGGGGACACCACACTTAATTGTTGTAGCTTTGATTGACATCCCTTTCTCTTCAACACAAGAAATCACTTCTACCATTTGCACTTTTGACCACTTCACATAAAGCTCTAACTGTCTAATAAGTTGACATTTTGAATAGTGGGTTCTTCCTCCACATTAAGCTGATTGTGACATCCATTGTTTGTTTCTTTTCCATAATCAGAAACATGGATTTCTTCTCTGGAGATCCTATCCACTGCATCTGTGAAGTGTAATCCACTAGTTAATCTGATTATACAATTACCACTTATTCTAAATGTACAAATTACATTTATGTTTGCCTCATCCACTAAGGGACACTATCTGCCTCCTAATGTTGCTCCATTTCTACCTCTACCTCTTGCCTCTTTTGGTTCATGAGTCTTCCTTCCTTCTGATGTTGAATTGAATTTACCCCTACCCTTGCCTTCACCTCTACCTCTACCTCGTTCCATGAATTTTACCTACATGAGATTATAAATTTGATATTCAATAATGATTGTTCAATTCTCATGATGTACATACAAGACAGGAAGCATGCTTGATGGGTGCAACACTAGGTGAAGGTTGGAAACTGGAGACAATAAGGTTTTAGAGCTAAATAACTCAGAAATGTAATTGTTCACACATGGCTACAACATTGGAGAATTTTAATGCAACCCTTAATAAAAATTTGAATGAGATGGAAGACATTGAGACAAACATTATTTAATTTCATCACCATCCATATTGCATCCAAAATTATGCATTCACATACATATATCTAAATAATTATATACATGTATACACAATCAAGAATGTATATGTATCTAATACTTGGAGTCTAAATATGTATACATGATTATGCAGGTAAACATACTTAGAAAATGATTGGGGAGGCAATGGATGTATTTAGAACCTATGAATGTATAAAATTGATACAAAACATTCAATTTAGTTTATGTTTGTCGACCTTATGAACAAGTAATATTCAGATAAAATAGTGGCCTTCTATCCATAAGCCTAATGAAAACAAAGCTATATTCAATAAAATTCTATGAAATAACATTAGATATTGTAGACCAGATTATTTATAATGTATGTACATATAAGAAGTACCAGATTGCACCATCTGAATGTAGTAGAGATCATCATTTTAATGAAACACTATATGGATAGGGATAATCATTTACCATAAAAATTAAACCCTCTACAACATATGTGAAATAATAAATATTTTAATAAAATTGATGCTATTTCAAGGCATTGAGACAATCATTGTTTATTTTCATCATTTTCCATAAATATACATATTTATGCATATATGTGTAGACCTTATGGTAAGACATGTTGTCAGTTAGTGTCAAAACACTTAGTCATCCAGTATTTCCCGAGTGATCAATGCGGCCTGAGTGATCAGTATTGCCTGAGTGACCAGTGTGACTTGAGTGATCAGTATTTCCTGAGTCATTCAGCATCACCCAAGTGATTAGTGTGACCCAAGTGATCAGTATATTGTTCAAGTATCAGTTTTTCACCCGAGTAGAATTTTGAACCCGAGTGATAGTATTGGGCCAACTTTGCATATATTATTTAATATCATTATTTCTAATGGAAGGTGACCTATGAAGTTAATTGTTCTGGATAAGCTATATATGTAAGACACTTTGTTTATCCAAAATCTAGAAATTTAATACATATGCATGAGTATATATGCGCATATAAAATAGCATATTGATTTGAAGATTTCAAAAGTATAAAAGTACAATAGAGACTCATCCATCACATTCAGGTGTTCATTTATATTCAGAAGGATCTCATTCAGCAAATAAGAGTTGCCTAAGGAGATCATCTACTGGTTTAATCTAATAGGTCAATCATAAAATCCTCTAACCAGGTGGACCTAACAGTCCTTTGTAAATATTTTAACAAAGTTGCATTACCATTTTTATTGTATCAAATCCTTTAACAAGGTTGACTTAATAGTCCTTATTTCTCTTAAGAGGCAAAGCCATCTGAAGTGGTCAATGTAAGCTCCAAAAGGCTAAATTTATACTGCAGTACTAAATCTTGTGGCTATCATCCCCACCCCAGTTTTACTTTCTATTTTGAAGGTTTATGGGTAACCAAATACTGTGTATGTGTTATGTATGATTCTTTCCCTTCATTTCTATGCATGAAAATCAGATTAGATCATCTAATTGTGAATAAAGAAGATTAATTTTTAATAGTTCCTGATTCACCCCCCCCTCTCAGTCATCTTACATGTAATATATTTCCAACAATTGGTATCAAAGATAAAGGTTCTCAGACATAAGTTTAACAACTTGAGAAAAAATCTGAGGCAATGGAAGTATACAGACTAGAGAAAGCCATTGAAAATGAAAATATAGATCTACAGATGGTTATGGATCAAGTCAAGAAACTCAAAGAGTAGCTCTGTCTCTTTCCTTGAAAAGAAGAAAAGATTTAGCAGTACAAATGAATGACATAAATTAAATAGAAGAAAGAATTGAATATTTTTGCAAAGACAAAAGTTCTGAAGAAGCTGATGTAGCCATTAAAGACTTGCTTGCAAAGAATCTCAATTTACATGAAGAAGTTAGATAGTTGAAAAGAAAACAAGAAGTTCAATCAGTCAAATTATGTGAAGTCATAGAGAAAAAGAATCAAGAAGAAGATGATAGAAATTTTGCACAAGAAGATAAAATATTTCTGAGTACAAGGTTAGAAGAAAAAGAAAATGAAATCTATAACTTGTCACTCCAGCAAGAAGATTTGGCAAATCAACTCAATAATACAAATCAAGAAGTTATCAACCCAAGGACAAAAAATGAAAGACTACAAAATGATCTCAACACTGAAAGGCAAACCAATGAAAGTATGATGAATTCACAAGGTAGTACAGATCAGTTCACCGAAGTCAGACATCATGGAAAAACTCTACTAGGTTATACTAAACAAGGTGAATCCTCAAAGAAAGGAGCCCAAAAGAACATGAAACCTACTTGTAACCACTGGGTAAAGTTAGGGCATACATCAAATAAATGTTGGAGAAATGGAAAATCAGATTTTAATGGTAACTGTTACAGTTGCAAAAAACATGGACATAGAGCAAGTGAATGCACTGAGAAATCTATGTTTGAAGGAAAATGTTTCAAGTGTATCAAACAAGGTCATAGATCTTCCGAGTTCAGAACTAAGAAAATGAACCCTACTGAACAATTGGCCAAAGAATATTTTTTTTTGGATTGCAACACATTGTATACATGTTGTCATTATGGAGAATATGGACACATTGGTGTAAATTGTATAAAGACTCACCTCCAAAAAGGAAATCCTACCAAGAGATGTTATATGTGTAAAAAACTTGGTCATCTAAGCAGAAATTGCATGAACAAAGAAAAAGTAGATACTGGTTTTGAGAAAGGCAAATTAAAGATCTCAGAAATCAGAACTCAGATGAATAAATAATGGGTAAGAAAATCCTCTGAAAGTTTAGATCAAAACAATGAAGGATCTAATGGCATCCAAGATAGTGAGTTGGGTGGACCTACCATCAAAAAATAGAGATGCAAGTAAATGAATGGAACTATGCATTCAAGCCATCATTTATAAGTTCCATATATGCTAGCAAGTCCAAATCCACATATTGATTCATTAGGACATATTATGGTGCTAACAAGTTAGGATCTCAGTTGCACCCAAGCTACTCGAGCTTAACTGAGCTGAGTTAGGTTGTATAAGAATTGGGAAGTTAGTTTTCTCCAAGCTTCCGATTAAGCCTAGGAGAACTACCCGAGTTATGCCAACTACTATGCATGAAGAATTTAATGCAATACTCCAATGGTAATAACTCTTATAAATGATGAATTTGAAAGGTTATTGTTTACAAAGATTTTAGTTTGAAGAGAAATTTAGAGCCCTTAGCAATTTAGAGTGTACCTGTGTTTGAAAGTGAAGTTTGATCAAATTATCCGAGAAATATGGCATCCACATCTAGTAGCAAGGTTAAGAAAGCATAATTTTTTTTGGTAAGATATGTTGTATGTAACCCTCTAGAGTTTAACCTTCATCCAATAGTTGCAGAAGAAATAGATCCATTGGGATCTCATTCCCTAATTCCTCCAAGGGTATTACTAGTCAATAACATTTGAAGCTCCTATCATTGTAACATCTAGGATGTTGGAACAAATTGAGATGAATTTAGCATATGAGAAATTGTGCAAACATGGGAATTTGAAACCCGAGCACAAGCATCTTGAGGTTAAAGGTTTAACCCATATCCTATACATGCCAAAGAACTTCCAAATCAAATAGATTAGATTCATTCTTAGCCACTTTCATGACATGTAGCTATAGTTGGAACACCCTATGAAGATCATGAAGACAATGATACATTGAGTAACAGGGTATCCCATGCTCGACAAAGATAAGGTCACCAAAACCCTAACCAAAGATAAGCTAGTTGAGTTAACTCTTGTTGAGTGGGATGATAGAGGTATGAGACTAAATGGAGTTACTTATGTGGAATTGAATTTTGGGATTCATGTGATAGCTCACAAGATATATATTTATAGCAAACCTTATAGTGTACCTTGTGAAGTTGTGGACTTAGTATACAAGGTGGTGAAAAACAATCTGGAATTTGACCTCAACGAGTTGCAACTCATTTAGCTAAGTAAGAATATGGAAATCATCTAGGCATCAAAATCAAATCCATGTAAGTTTAGTTCTCTTCTGGTATGCATATTATTTTATATTCATAAATTATTTCCTGCCAAGGGCATAGTAACATGGAAGAAGGATAAACCCATAGTTCATCAGATAAATGAATTCATAGTTGAGCTAGGAGATAATTTTGAGAATATCATGGATGGATATTTCAATAATTTCAGACAAAAAATGTAGAGAAGATATAGGATTCCTAAACAACTAGTTGAAGATTATAAGGATGATATTTGTTTCCTTGTTGAGTGTGATAAGGTTTACATACAAGCTGTAAAGCCTAGGGTTGCATGGGTAAAACTTCTTTCTTATGAGGTTAGCATAGATCAAACCAAGAAAATCAATGAGGCTCTTTTGAATGAACCTTCCAATCCCAAGGCACCATACTTTGGTACCTATGAAGAAGAAAAAATAAGAATATCTATAGAGATAGAGATTCCTAAGATTTTGAAGAGAGGAAAGAAGATGTTAGATAAGTTTGAAAACAAATCTGGAAAGACCTTTGAATCTCATTCTATCACTAAAAGTAAAGAGGACATAGTCAAGATAGAGGATGATGAACCTAAGAAAGAACAAGAAGAGATAGATGTAGAACCTCCTCAGAAGAAAATGAAGGCAACATCTAAGGAAAAGGCATAGACCACTACACCTACTATCACCACAAGGAGATCAAGGAGACTTATATTGGGTAAAGATGATGATGATGATGATGATGATGATGATGATGATGATGATGATGATGATGATGATGATGATGATGATGATGATGATGATGAAGGCAATACAGTTGTCTTCAAAAAACCACCACCTAAACTTGAGAAAAAGACTAAAAATGTGAAAGGAGGCAATGGTATGGGTTCTCTTAAGTCATTAAATTATGATTCAAGGACTAAGGAAGAACAAAAGAAGATTGAGGAAGTATTTGTGGAGAAAATGGCCAGATGGAAATTTGACCCTTCTGAGTTGAAGAGACATATGACTGAAGACTTGTTGAAGGTAGTATCTATTCCCTAGTACAATACAGTCAGAACTAAAAAGGACATAAGGGAATAGACATTGAGGCAAGTCATTCCTGCTATGAAGAGAAAAGAGGTGAAAGAGAAAATGACCAAGTATGAAAAAAATCATACTCCAAGATGCAAGACTTTCCAAAAACTAAACAAAAAGATAGAAGATTTTGTGAAGTCTGCCACAATAGTGTGGAAATCTATATTTGAAGTGGAAGGAGATGATAAGACAAAAGTACTAAGCACAGAACCTCCTAAATAGACCAATGATGATACATTACCTAAGGTATAGAAAATAGAAGAGTCTAATGCCAAGAATATTGTCGAAGTAATGGAATCATTGCCCTAATCACCTATCCAGAATATATTGTCTTAGAGCAAGGATAAGGTTACATAATCAACATCTAAACTAGTGGGAATTGAGAAACTAGCTCCACCTACTACTAGTCCAAGCACAACTGAGTCACAGATGGACAAGGTAAATTTAGCCAGTATTGATTCTTTAGTTAACCTTGATTCAACAATTGAGACAGTAAAGGTTAAAGACCTAATCCAATTGAATAATGAGGTACAAGATGAGGATGGAAAAGGTAAGAAAATTGTTCCTTCACCAAATCCCAAGATCAAAGGTAAGAAGAAGGAAGTGAATATTGATGAGATTGATCTGGAAGAAGACATTCTGATTCCAAATTGGGATCTTTCCAACTTATCAGTAGAGAAAATGGATATACTTGGAGAACTATGGAAGAAAAGAGCAATCCAAAAGAAGCTTCGAGAAGAGAAGAAAATAAATAGATTATTTGAAGATGTAAAAGGCATATTATTAGATGCAATATAGATTGAAGTTAATGAGAATGACTCCATTATGGATCAACTTATTGACATAGTCCATAAGTTTAATGAAGACATGAATGGTCAAGAGAAATTTCTTGAGAAAGTAGAGCAAAAGTTTGAAAACAATGTTCTAGAGAATGTTGCAAAGAAGATTGTAATTGAACAGGTGTAGTTAACCAATGCTATTAGCACTCTAGAAACTGTCATGACCAATGTAGTAGAACTATTTGTAAATTTGAGTGATACCTCTAAGTTTACTATGGAGATAAATAATAAGTTAGAAAAGATTGATGAAGATCTAAAGGAAAGTGCAAAGCATGCAATTGGCACTTGATTAGAGCACAAGCTCAACACAATTTTTGAAGATAAAATATCTAACCAATCTTCAAGGTGAGTTGCTGAGAGAAGGAGCAAGAACTAGAGATTCTCTTATAGCCATCTAGAGCTAACTCCTACCACACATGGATGCAATGTAGAAACACATCACACATGCGAAGACACTCATCCATGATAATAAATCTTAGTTGAAAAACTTATGATAGAGTTGTTAGCTAAGATAAAAATAGAATTGCACATCATGAAGGTACTATAGGATAATTGGGACAACACTCTATCTAAAATTTTGAAGGTACACTATGATTTCCTATCCTATTTTGGAATAACCTTGTAGTTATCTATTTTGTCATTTTTGTCAAAAACAAGGGGGAAAAATCATTGTATATACACTAAGGAAATACATGTACATTTGAGTAGAGAAGAAGATATACATTACATAAACAATTTCAAAAAATAAAAAATAGAGTCAGTTGGACCTGAGCAAATGGTAAAGGGGGAGTTTTGACCTATTATATTAAGACTTTAATGATAAGTGTTTTTTTCACTAATGCCAAAGGGGGAGATTGTAGACCTTATGGCAAGACATGTTGTCAATTAGTGTCAAACCACTTAGTCATCCAATATTGCCCGAGTGATCAATGTGACCCGATTGATTAGTATTGCCTGAGTGACCAGTACGACCTGAGTGATCAGTATTTCCTAAGTCATTCAACATCACCCAAGTGATTAGTGTGACTTGAGTGATCAACATATTTCCTGAGTATCATTTTGTCACCCGAGTAGACTTCTGGACCTGAGTGACAGTATTGGGCAAAATTTTCATATATTGTTTAATATCATTATATCTAATGGAAGTCGACCTGTGAAGTTAATTGTTTTGGATAAGATATATATGTAAGACACTTTGCTTATCCAAAATGTAGAAATTTAATACATATGCATGAGTATATATGCAAATATAAAATGGCTTATTGCTTAGAATATTGTAGAAGTATAAAAGTACAATAGAGACTCATCCATCACATTTAGGTGATCAGTTATATTCAAAAGGATCTCATTCAGCAAATCAGAGTTTCCTAAGCATATCATCTACTGGTTCATTCTACAGGTGGATCAACAAAATATTCTAACCAGGTGGACCTAACAGTCCTTTGTAAATCTCTTAACAGAGTTACATTACCTTTTGTACTATATCAAATCCTTTGACAAGGTGGACTTAATAGTCCTTATTGCTCTCAATAGGATAGACCATCAAAAGTGTTCAATGTAAGCTCTAACAGGATAAATTTATACTACATTACTAAATCTTTTGGGTATCATTCCCACCCTAGTTTTACTTTCTATTTGGAAGGTTTTTGGGTAACCAAATAATGTGTATGTGTTATGTATGACTCTTTCCCTTCAGTTCTATGCATGCAAATTAAATTAGATAATCTAATTGTGAATAAAGAACATTAAGTTTTATTGGTTCATGATTCACCCCCTCTCTCAATCCCCTTGCATGTAATATATTTTCAACAATATATAGATGCATGTACACATAATTATGTACATGTATACATGATCATGTATATGTATATGATCTTGTATATGTATAGATAATTATGTACTAAGACAAAATTATGAAAAAGGTATTTGATACTTCATAAATTTATATGTATGCATGATTATGTAAAACAAACATAATTGTGTATATATGTACATACAAGAAATAAAGAAGATAAGATGACATAAGATAGGATGGTTGTAGAGTGGTGCAGACCAATAAATGTGGTGGGAGAAATGAAAAATGATGAAAAATGGTCAAAAACTAATGTTTTTAGGCACCAATCTTAGCATATATGTGGCTGATGGTGAACCACATGTGGTGAAAGTGGATGTTTGTGTCCCCACTTTCTTAACATTATAAAAGAACATGTGAACTGACCAAACAACTTAAGCACTTTAAATTAGACATTTTTTTATATTCGATATTAGTGTTAGAATGAATTTATAATAACTAAGAGGGGGGTTGAGTCAATTATCCTTAGGTATAGATGTGCCCATTAAAAATTTATACCAATTTGAACAACTCAGATATGCTTGGCAACAATAACATAAAAGAACAATACACATATGCAGTTTACTGTTTAGATGTAATCAACTTGTAGAAACTTAACAGTAAAACTCAACATAAACATTCACACAAGTTGACACCAAAATTTTGTTAGAGTAATATCATATCGAGGTTACTAATTTAAATCCTTATGATCTAATTAGTAACTTCCCTATTCACTCTAGTTTGCTTAAGCTAACCTTAGGTAGTTTCTATTTCTGTTAGTTTCCCTTTTTAGGGTTTCGGCATCCTTTATAAGGATTGTCATCTTTGTATTTCTTAACGAGTTTGTAAATCATTTATTGTTGAATATAGAATATCATTTCTGGAAACATGGTTTTTCATTCTCTGGCCTATCGGCCGCCATAGCTGATTCCTTCTCTCCTCTGTCTGTTTCATTCTGTGTAATAGTCTTTGCATGCTCTGATACCATGTTGAGATTGCTAAAACGCAATGCAACCAAGATCACAGTGCTTAAGTTTCACTTAGGCAGTTTCTTTAGTCTTAGGAAAGTTTCTATTTCCTAGCAGTTGCCCTTTTAGGGTTTTGGCATCCTTTATAAGGATTGTCCGCTTTGTAATTCATAAGGAGTTTGTAAATCATTTTATTGTTGAATATATAATATCATTTCTGTCAACATGGTTTTTCATTCTCTGGCCTATCGGCCGCCATAGCTTCGGATCCTTCTCTCTTCTATCTATTTCATTTTTTTTATGTGATAGTCGTGCATGCAGGTGATCTTGGTTGCATTGCGTTTTAGCAATCTCAACATGGTATCATTGTAACCTTTTTGGGCATTTTGGGGGTACCTGGGCGTTTTTCTCTCTATAGGGAGCATACGGGGGTATTTTTCTAACTTCCATATACCGTCGGAAAGCTATTTCCGAGAACTTTCTGATGGTGGGGGTTAGAGGTTTTGGTTCCACCGTTTTGATAGCTTTTTTTTCTGTTGAAGTCTGATGTCCTGTTTTGCCTTCCGGGAGTCATATCTGGCTCATCTGGACTCCTTTTTCGGAAAACGAGATATCGTTGGAAAGCTGATTTTGTGTACTATTCAGTGGCAGAGGTATTTCTTCAAGATTCTGCTCCAGGTTTTCACTCCTCTGAGTTATGAATTTTATGCCCTCTGGTGGTGT
>MU228138.1:4542596-4572203 GCA_018584345.1 Thuja plicata
CAAGAACTGATTTCTTAAACTTGATCATATGAGATATGACCATAGAATGTATCTCAGTCTTATCAATTTCTTGATATTTGTCATAGACTTTTGAAAGTGTATCCAATCTTCCTTCATTTATAATCCTATTCTTCAAGATATTTAGAATAGGTCTAAAACCTATCTCAGGAGGAGCTTGAGTACTCCTTACTGTGCTTTGTGTAGCTCTTGAGGATGGATGATTTGTAGCCACTTGCTTCCTTCCTCTAGGTTTCTTACTAGGTACAAAAGGTGGAGAAATATCTAGATCAATTGTGGTAGTAGGCGCAGTGGTACTCTTCTCATTTTTCTTCTGCTTCTTCTTCTGAGTGTTATAAGTCTTCTCAATTTTAACTTTAGTAATTTTGGCTTCTTTTGCCTTATCCAAATCTTCTCAAGTGGCTCCATTCTTTCTCTGAATGTTGGATGTAGTTCTGGATGGTTTTCTTTTGTTAAAAGCAAGTTGTAGTTCAATATCCACTTCATCAATCTTTTCTCTGTAAGTGCCCCATCTAGGTTCATTAGGGTCTTTAGGTGCTGACAATAAGATTTGTGCATATCCTTCTAACACATGGTATTCTACTTCATACCCTAGTGGATGAATCCACTTGGCTCTTGGCTCAACAACCTCCATGCATGTGCAATCTATCTCTACCATAAAGCATATTGTATCCCTATATTTGTCAACTATCTTCTCAGATAGTCTGAACTTGCTCTACATTTTGACCCTGAATATCTTTATGTCCATATCCATTTTATCTCTTGCACTACTTTCTACTGTGGCTTTAAGAGATATCTGAGTCATTGTAGGTTTGCCTTTGTCTAGATAAAGGTTTGCAACCTTACCAACTATATGGTGATACAAATAGATGATCACAGATCCAAACTTGAATGTTTTTCTCATGTCATGCTTGATGATTTTGATATTGTCAATCAATTGACCACGCAAGATCTCACATAGGTTGGATTAGGTGTTTTCCTTCAGTATTCTGATAGCTACAAGGACTATTACTGTAGAGACACTATTCAACCTACTTGCATGGTGAAACTTGTATCCACGTATCATAGTCATGAGTTTAATGTCATCTTCCTTGATAGGGTCAACTATCATTCCGTGCCTATCATTCCTAGACAAACAAACTTTCTCAATTTGTTTCTTGACATCCTTGCCAGTGTGAAGCATAGGTCTAGTCATTGGAAGTCTGGTTAACTGATGGATTAGTTCAGTAGTGATTCAAGCTGGGACATCTCCAATCCAAAAAAGATCATCATGAATTCTGCTTAATAGAATTTTCACCCATTCTGGTTCTTCAAACTCATGCGCATTCGAATACTCAAGAATAGGGTTATCTTGCAAGTGCGCGAACTCATCCTTGAATGTGAAGTCCAGATTTAACATTGATGCCATATGAGAAGCAATATTATCATCTCCTAATGATTCCTTCTTATAGTATATGTACGTGCACATATCTTCCACGTGAACAATGCCAAGCGGGGTTTTAGGGAAAGCCCCTTCCACATCATCCAGTATGGATTTGAATGCATGCTTCTTAAATATGAACCTCTTCCTCTTTACTACATCAAACACAATTGGGGTCACCATACTTACTTGGTGTTTGATTATGTAGGGTTTCCATGAAATTTTGAAATGGAGCGATGGCCAGGGCTCTATTTCAAACTAATTATCCGTTCGCTCCAACTACCCAACTATTATGCCTTTGTGCTTAGATGTCTTAGTGCTCCAATTCTCTTCAATTTCTATGCTCTTGAATCTAATTATGAGAATGATTGACCATGAATTTCTTTTCATACAATCTGTCGCATTTAATTCTTGCAACCATACATAGTGATTTTCAAACTTTGATCTTGATACAATTTAGATAATGCGTGAATGAAAATATCTATAACATGTGATTTTAACCATGAATCCAAAGGCACATACTCAGAAGTGAGTACACCAACCGCATAGGGGTTCTGAGCTAGAATAGCTCCCCCTAAGACCAAGAAGGTCTATTCAAGAAGAAGTAGAGGGTGCGTCCACTGTGGATGCATCACCTACTTTGTCAAAATTATTTTCCTTCTTAAATTCAACCCATATCTTGCTTGAATCTTCATTTTCTTTGACAAAATTGACTTCTCCTTTCTCTTCAAATAGTGACTTTTTAGGATCCTCTTGTTTCTGAGTTTTGGATCTGCAAAACCTTGAGATATGTCTAGCCTTTCCACATGTGTGAAAAATGATAGGAGGTCTGGTGTTCTTGCTCATCATGTTGCACTGCTTTGCTATGTGTCCATTTTAGTTGCATATTTGACATGTAATGTTTTGCAGATTTCTTGAGAGTTGATTTATTTGATTATTTGTATTCATACTTTTGTGATTCTGCTGATGTTGATTCTTATGACTTGTTCTGCAATGTATAGCCCTATGACCAAACTTATTACAAGAGTAGAAATAACCTAGAAAATGTCTTACCTCTTTGCAATCTCTTGCCAAATTCCCATGTTTATTGCATGCATAACAAGTTCTATTAACTTGCTTGATTTCTCTTTTAGGTGGTTAAGATATAACCTCTGTAGTATCCTCAACTTTCTTAGCTTCTGAAGATGCTTCAAGTTTTTTTTCTTTCTCTCTCTCTCTCTCTTGTGATGATTTTATTTCATCTTATGTTGTACTAAATCCAAGACCAGTAGTGTTCCCTTTTTGTCTTTGTGCATTGAGTTGGGATTGAATTAAATCAGAACTTGTGTGAAGTTTATCAATCTTGTCTTTTGCTTCTGTTAATTCAAATTCCAACTTCTTCTTCATGTTTTCCAATTCCAAGAATTTCATATTTTCCTGAAGAAGCTCATCTTCCAATTGTTTTCTTTCTTTGATCTTGTCTTCAATGGTGTTCTGGCTATCTGTAAGTTGTTCCTCCAAATCTTCAAGTTTATCCTTTAGAGATTTATTTTCTTCATTAAGATTTTTGACCATTTCTCCTAGATCACTTGTAGAACAATCTTTCAGATCTTTTCTTAGCCTTTTAATAAGTATTTGGGAGCCATCATTTTTCAATCTTAGTTCTTCATTTTCCTTCTCAAATCTATCAAGATCTTCAAGACCTGCTTCAAGATTCTTTTTCAAATGTTTTGCTTCAACTGAGTCCATGATCTCCTCAAGTGGTTAAACTTTCTTTAAGAGGACCAGAGCTCTGATACCAATTGTTAGAAACACTGAGAGCGGGGGGTGAATTAGTGTTTATGTATTAATTATATTTCAGCCAATTAAACATGAAACAAATATGCAATCACAGAATCTTATCACAAGAACACATAACACATGATATGATTACAGAGAACCTTGATCAGAGGAAAACTCCAGTGGGGATTAGTACCCACAAAATATTGTACTAGGTATAATGAACTTGTTAAAGTTCCTTTGCCCTATTAGAAATAGTCTTTACAAATTAAGTACAATGACCTGGTTAAAGGTCTGACCCTGTTA
The DNA here is from genome assembly GCA_018584345.1 of Thuja plicata. NCBI lineage: Eukaryota > Viridiplantae > Streptophyta > Pinopsida > Cupressales > Cupressaceae > Thuja > Thuja plicata. The sequence goes on from MU228138.1 coordinate 4,546,099, forward strand.
GGAGTCTTTTATAATAACCCTGTTAGGGGTGTATGGCTCACTACCCAATAATAGAAGGCTACAACCTTCTGAATGTTGATATGCACTATATCAAAAATGAACTATTGTAGTGACACTGTTGTCTGATCAGTTCCATGTATGTGTGGATGCTCTTACTCCTTCAAAGAGCTATATCATCTTTTGACTTCATTATATTGTCCCTCTATAACTTCTTCTTACGTAATAATCGACATTTGTAACATAACTTTACATTACATACTTATATCCTCAAATCTGAATAGGCGTGACCCAAAACAAATCATTAGTAGGCCCTAAAACAAAAATATACAATGCTTTTGAACAATTCAGCCTAAGCGTGTTTACTACATCATTAATTACATTAATACGAATTGATAACTAAAGGTTCTTATCCATTACATTGAAAAATCATTCACGCTGATCAAAACTGTAGTCGACTTCCATTCTCTATTTCCTGGACTATAGGTCTACTAATCTGCCTGTAACTTTTTCATACAGATGTTTCATACTCAGCACATCTAGATCTAGCATGTCCATACACCATAGAGTATATACCTTAGCATGCATGCTCTGGTGTGATCTCTAACATGTGCACTAATGTACTGATATTTGTATGTGTCTATCTGCTCTGTTTTCACACTTAGTCATTTTCCTTTCATGACAGAACTTAAGTATGACTTTGTTGCCATGATTGACAACACTAAATAAGTCATGCTTCCTAAGGAAGTCAACTTTCCAACACAAATAATTATTTAAAACCCCTTGCTAAGATACACATGATATCTAAAACAAGTAAACATCAATTACAATACATCAAATATAATCGAAGATCCCAATCCATGCTCGCAATCCACAATGCATGCTACATCTCAAAAGTTATCCCCAAATAGGTCTCCTCTAGAATACACACCTCAACTGACATCACCAAAAATAACATGAGTTACAATAAATAATAAACATCCCTTAACATTCCTTCTATCATCTCTTAAGCTCGCATAACCTGAATTATCATCGCTTGTAAGATATACCCAAAACATAGATATTCACTCTATCAACCATCACTATCACAGTCTAGAAACTAGGCTTCACTAAAACATTTGTAAAAACTCAAATATGTAATATTATGCCACAAAACCTTAAAAATAATATCATCACACACCATTCTTAATATCTTCATCTTCTCTCATTCTGATTCATCTGTATAGTGTCCATACACTTTTGTCAATCATCATACAATAGTAATAACTAGTGAGTTCTCTCCACATAAACATATGTCAACATCAGTGACAAAACATTAATGCCAATAGCATCATTAGTACCCAATTCTAATATCATCCAACAATCTCCCCTTTGGCATTGATGGAAACATATGGGAAAATCTATCAACCCAAAAGTACTCTCTCTCAATACAATCTTCTCAATATCCTCAACACAATTCTCCCTAAAGCAGTAGGGATTTTCACATAGAATATCTTCCACTTTGACAACAATGGAAAAGGGTGCTAAAAATATTCTTTAATATTCTTCAGGGTGTATCTTTTTCATATCTTCATGTCTCCAACAACCAGGTGCAAAATCACCCAAATTTGCTCTATAGTGTTCCTGGGATCACTCCCCCTGAGGAGTAGATCCATACATCATGTCTAGAAAATGATATAGCTTTTAAATCCAATGAACTAATGCATCAATTAATTATCACATGGAGGGGTTCTCACACCAATCATTCTTCTAAGATATTCAAAAGAATCTTTTGGTAAAGGTTTTGTAAACATAACTGCTATTTGTTCCTTTGTGCTAATATACTCCAGACTAATCTCTTTATCTGCTACCTTGTCTCTCATAAAATGATACTTAATAGAAATATTTTTAGTCTTTGAATGCATTACATGATTCTTTGATATATTTACTGTGCTAGTGTTATCATAATGGATAACCATTGGTTCTTAAAAAATTATTCCAATGTCCTTCAACATTTGTGTCATCCAAACAACTTGTGTACAATTTATGGCAGTAGCAACATACTCAGATTCAGTAATAGATTGAGAAATACAATCCTACTTCTTACTTAACCATGAAAATAGTCTTTTTACAAGGAAAAATGCTCCACCACTTGTACTCTTTCTATCATCCACACTACCTTCCCAATTAGCATCACTATAAGCCTGTAAAATAAAGTCGTGATTTTTCAGACCATAATCCATACTCTATTGTTCCTTTCAAGTATCTGAAAATTATTTTCATAGTAGAAAGGTGTGTCTCTTTAAGATCTGCTTGATATCTTGCCACAATTCCAACTGTTTTGGAAATATCTTGTCTGATGTGAGTTATATATTCTAGACCTCTAATCATTGATTCATACTTTGTCTAAAAAACACTCTGAGTTTCATCATTATTAGTAAGTTTATAAATAGCCACCATGGGTGTTCCAATAGGTTTACAATCTTCCATTCCAAACTTCTTCAACATTTCCTTAAGGTACTTGGTCTAAGATATAAACATACCATTCTTATTCTGATTAATTTGCAAACCAAGAAAAAATTTCATCTCACCAATCATTGACATTTAAAATTCATTTTCCGTTTCTTTAGAGAACTTTTTACTCATTTTATCATTGCCTCAAAAAATGATATCATCAACAAAAAATTCTATGATTAAGATTTCATCTTCACCAGTTCTTAAATATAAATTACTGTCTGCATTACCTTTTCTAAAACCAAGACAAAGTAGATACATGTATAGTCTTGCATACCATGCTCTCGGTGCTTGTTTTAGTCCATACAATTCTTTCTTCAACATAAAAACTATGTCTTCATCTTCTATTAAAGGAAATCCACCAAGTCTCTCTATGTATACTTCTTCTTCCAAATCTCCATTCAAGAATGTAGATTTCACATCCATCTAGTATACTTTAAAGTATTTATGTACAACATAAGAAAGAAATAATATCATAGCTTCCAACCTAGCAAAAAAAGAAAATGTTTCTTCAAAGTCTATGCCTTCTTGTTGTGAGTAGCCTTTAGAAACCAGTCTAGCCTTATTTCTTACCATTGTTCCTTCCCCATCCATTTTGTTTCTGAAAAACCATTTTGTTCCAATCATAATTTTTTTAAGGTCTTGGAACCAATTCCCAAGTGTTGTTTTTCTTTATATTTTCTACTTCTTCCTATATATCTTTAGTCCAAGACTCATCTCTACATGCTTCATCTATAGTTTTCAGCTCAGCTAGAGAAATCAAACAAATTTCATCTCTAATTTTTTATTTGATTTTTAGGATGGTTAATCTTGACATAACTCAGAGTCTTAGGAGTTTATGTAAGAAGAATTTTTTCATCTTCATTCTTATCATTAATCTCCAAAGGTTTTGCAAGATCAGTAGTGATCTCTTTTATCTATGCAATCTGAAACTTTTCATTGATCCTCACATTAGCACTTTCAATAAACTTCCTCAATCTTAGATTGAAACATTTATAGGCTTTTCTCAGAGTAGAATAACTAAGGAAGATACCTTCATCACTTCTAGCATCAAATTTCCCTATCTCATCATCTCTTTTAATACAACATTCACTTCCAAATAATCTAAAATATTTTACACTAGGAGTATGATCAAACCATAATTCATAAGGAGTCTTACTTGTACCTTCTTTGATCTAAACTATGTTCAAGATGTACATAGAAGTACCAATATCTTCTCTCTAATAAAAATGTGATACATTTCCTTCCAGTAGCATAGTTCTTGTAGCATCTAATATTGTTATGTTTCTTCTCTTTGCTATCCCATTCTATTGTGGTGTCCTAGGAGCATATGTCTCTCTCAATATTCCATTCTCTTCAGAGTAGGTATAAAATAAATCTGAAGTAAACTCACCACCTCTATTTGATCTCAAACATTTTATTTTCAAACTTGATTCATTCTAAACTTTTTCTTTGAATAACTTGAATTTTTCAAATGCCTCATATTTCTCTCTTAACTATGTAACCCACATCATTCTATAAAATTAATCAACAAAAAGTATAAAATACCCTTCACCATAATAATATATTTTTCTTGTAGGACCACACAGATCTTTATGTACAAAATCCAACTTCCCTTTTTCTAAATAAGATTCTCTTTTAAAACTCCTTCTAGTAAGCTTCCCAATAACATTCTCTCTACACATAGTGTTAGATGGTTTTACAATCGTAGGTAGATCTCTTACTACATTATTCATAATTTCTGTTGGAACTTGTCAAATTTTCATGGTTCCATGCTTCTTTTCCTGGTCTCTATTATTTATTTTTAGTGTGTATTCATGTTAAAAAATTGAGAGAAACCCTAAGTGTCTTGGCCAACTTCTATTTTGATGTTAACTTTTCCTTGCCACTTAAAATCCCTTTTCCCATGTGCACATTTCCTATCTTATGCATTTTCCTTTGGTCGTGTTATCTTTGAATGAGATTGCATATTATTTATGTGGTCTGGAGACTTGTTTACTGTCGTACAATTCAAAGTAGATAAAGTGGTGGTCAGGAAGTCTCATGATTTGACCCATGCTCAGAATTTTATCTCCCGACAGTGAGATTACATAGTCACTTGATCATTAAATGTACCCATGGTTGGAGAAGGGTCAGCTCACGGTTGAGTTACAAATCAAGGATGAAGATTGAAGGTTGTGCATCTTGATTAGATCTGATGGTTGTCGTAATGCCTTAAAGGTGAAGATGCAGATATTTAATGGATAAGGCCTTACGATAGTGTGCCACATGTTCCTAGTGGGCCTGGATGGTGTTCAAGTTTTCCTTTTAGGTTGTGTGGTCTCCAATTTTAACTATAGATAGTGTTGAGTTTTCAATTTACATTGTCACTTGATCTTGTGAAGGATGATGAGTTAAGTTAATTATCTAGTTATCAAGAGACATGAATTATGTTGTTACATGTGTCTAGGTTTATAGTGTGGATTTTTTTGGTCACTGAGTCTGATGAATAATTAGGATTTGTATCAAAGCTAATGAGACTTTGCGAGGACCGTCAGATGCAAAGTTGAAGTTGATCAATGACAGCCAGGTGATCTCAGGATGAAGGTTGAAAAGTGGAAATGTTTATCCAACTTAGAGATTAGGGCTTAGTCACCAAGTCTCCAAATGAGATCAAAGGTTTAGTGTGAGTTAGAAATGGTTTAGTCACCCAGTCTCATGAACAAACTACAGTTAGGCAAATCTTCTCATGACTTGGAGATTACTTAGTTGTGTAGTATCCTGACTTTCCTATGGTTGAATATGAGTTAAGTCAAATGCAAGAGCTGACGTCAATGTCAGAGGTGATAAGGAAGTTGTAGACAAATGATAAGATTACATTTGGAAATGATGGGCCCATGTTTTGTTCACTTTAGTTGCTGAGTCTTGTGATTGAGATGGAATATTCCTTTTTCTTTAAGTGATAATGAGTTTTCCTTGTCACCTAATCTCCAAGTGATATCAAATATTCTCTTTTCTTCAGGAGACTTCCTGCTGACTATTTGATTAAGATTGGATCCAACACTTGTCGCTGAGTCTCTTGATGGGACATGGTTAATGAAAAAATTTTGCAACTCAAAAATTAAAGGAAAGTAGCAAACAAGAGTTTAAAGGCCAGTTGAATGCTAAGGTCAGTTCCCAGGTATAGATTAAAGATGATGAATGGTAGCATTTTAAAGTGAAAGTGAGATTTGAATCTGGGCCATTGATCAAGATTTTCCATGCCACTTGTGACCGTTGTTTCCTAAATTCAAATATTTAAAAGGTTTCATGTCACATTTCATGGCAATGGATAGATATTTGTTCTCAGAGAATTTAATTTCCCAATATAATCTTATGGATGGCTCTAAACAACTATTGAAGAGAGAACTGAGATATTATTTGATATGTGGAGATGCATTAAAGGCTAAGAATTGATAGAAAGATTTTTCTAATCAAAGAGTAAATCCATATACAGCCACCTAGTCATTTTTGCATTTATGCAGCCACTTTTAGGTTCATGCTATGGAATTGCTTTCCTATTAGAGTGATGTGCTCACATCCATGGATTGAATATTTGATTGCAGATTAGATTGCACAGCTTGAAGAGAAGATTCAGGGTTTCAACTTACTCACAAAATTGAATGTAATATCTGATTGGTTGTAAACCCTAACCCTAAATGGTCTAAATCTTGTAGCATTCTTGTTCCTATAAAAGAATATTCAAGACTATTTAGAAAGGGCTAGAAATTTTGAAAAGTAAAAAGAATTAGGCTAATAATTGTTTCTAGTCTAGAAGATAGCAGATGTAGTTCAGCAATATTGAGATAGGAATAAATTTGTATAATATTTTGCATATTATCTAATTACATATTTCCTTTTCATACTGATTCATAAAAAAATTTCATCATACTTAATATAATTTGTTCTCAGATTTGAGTCTCTCCTCTGTGTTATCAGTAGAATTGTAAGTTTTCTGGCTTACTGTGTGAGTTCTGCTTATGCATATGTGTATTTCATTGGTATTTGATTGAGAATCAAACTAAACTCCTTTGAATACTACACTAATTTTATTTGATATCTACTAGAGGATCCTGTAGTGAGAAATCTGAAAGTTCTTATGATTATGGTTTTGAATCTATGCCTAGTAAGGTGTTTTAGTTTTAGTATTGTATGTAGGTTTTAGCCCAATGGATAAGGCACTGATATGAGATTAGTATTCCTATTCTGATATTCTCCTAGAGTTGTTTGGCTATGTTCTATCCCACAAATATAAATCAAACTCATTATAAAATTCTTTACTTTTCAGTTGTTGTCCTACTTATTCCACCCATGGCAGTGGAGAGTCACTAAATGCTAGGTTGGGATTTACTACTTATTTACCATTCATCAGTTGTTTTAAATCCAAAATTTGAAGGTGTAGTAAAGGGTTGAGTTTAGTCTAGATTAGGTGTACCCACCTTTGTTTTGCAGAGATAGGATCAGAAGAGGGTAGTCTTGACCCTATAGTTGGTCCAGTTACCTTACAAAGCTTTCACACTTGGAACTAACCACTCCTAACATCAGTATTCAGGTATATTGGTAGCTCAATTTAGCATAAAAATTTTCAAACACCAAAAAATTGGTGAATCTACTAGGGACTTGAAAGAAAGAATTATCTTAGGGTCTCTGGTTGAAGATAGAAGAGTCACAATATCCTTTTAAAGATCATCAAGTTACACTTGATTTGGAAATGCTGGGGAAAATAAAGATTGTAAGGTACAATTTGAATCTCAGCATATTATCAATATTGATTTTTATGAAGTACTGTGATCCCAATTACTTTTTTGGTGGCTACTCTAAGTTATCTTTGTAGCAGTGTTGATAAATATTTTTTAATCAATAAACACTTTCTTAGTATGAGTCATAAAGGAACAAGGTCTGGATTGAGAAAATATCCTTAAGATAGGTTGGGAAGTGATTTCCCAACTACATCCAAATCTAACCAGCCTAGAAAGGAAAGGGACACTAGAGGTATCCCTCAAGATGAAAGACAAAAAGAAGAAATCACAGGGGAAAGACCAATTTGACGTAGCTATGAGGGAAATACATCTAAATATGAAGAAGCTAAGGCTATAGATGTGGGACTAGGTGAAAATGAAGGTTATAGCTCCCCTAATGATAGAGAGGAAGAATCACTTTCTACTTTGCCAGATCCTGATAGTATGGCTGCAAAGCTAGTTGAAGTGGAAAAATTTATTCAACATCAAATGGCTATAAGACAAACAAGAGAAAAGGAGAAGGAAAATCAGATTAGACAAAACCAGGTTTTCCTTGAACAAAGAATGAGAATAATATTAGAGCTTGAGAAAATGAACTATGCTAAGAAACCTCCGAGAGTTGAAGAGGAACCTATTATTCAAATAGTCAGTCAACTAGGTCCTAAAGATAAGGGAAAGCAAGGAATGATAGGGGTTTCAATAAATGAGCCTAAGAATATTGAGAGGCCTATGGACTAGATGTCTAAATTAGACATGGATCTTGAGAGAGCTAGAGTTAAAAGGGAAGTCATAGCCAAGGATCTTGAATTGGCAAAATTGGAGGCTGCTACTTTTGAGATGAAGAAGAATGCTAACTATCTCAGACAGACAACCAGACCTATTTATCTTGGTCTTGAAGTAGCAACAACATCAAATCAAAAGGCCTATGATTCTCAAGACCACACTGCTTTCCAAGGGAAATCCACTCATGCAAAAAGGTACAAATAGTTCTCCTTTCATAATATCCAAGGTTATCCTAATGAGGTTCCATGTAAACTTAGATATAAGCTTCGCAAGTTTATTGGAAATAATATAGTTACATGTGAAGAATACTTGAAAAATTTGAAGGATATGATGAATGGTTGTCAAATTGGACATGAGGATGTATTAATGAATCTCTTTATTCAATATTTAGTAGAGGATGCTAGGGATTGGTTTAGAGGATTGCCTTATAATTCTATAGGGTCAATAGATGAACTAGTTGATTGCTTTAAGGGGAAATATGGTGACAAGACCAATGAGGGATTCATGTTGAATGAATTCAATAATATAAAAAATAATCAAAATGAAGATGTTGTACAGTTCAACATAAGATTTCAAAGAGCTATGCAGAAACTTTTTCAGGTTATGAAATTGGATGATAGAGTTTTTTTAGCTACTTATCTCAATGCATTTGATTCTAAGATGGGATACCTCCCAAGAGACAAAATTCCAAGGACTATGAGAGAATCATTCAAAATAGTTGTTAATATAGAAACTATTAGGAGAGTATCTTGGAAGTTGGGTAGGACAGAAGATTGCAAACCTGCAAAGAAAGAATTAGACAAGCCTTTGAATGCTAAGCCTAAAGAGGAAATCAATATGAAGTATATTATAAATGTTATAAAAGACATAAAACCAGGAGAGAATAAAAACCCTAGAGCTCCAAGTAATGATAGGTCATCCTATAAAAATTATAATCCCCAAATAGGATGCAGAACTACCCATACAATACCCAAATTGAGGATGGGAGGCCCATTATCCCACAAAGGACAGAAAGGAAAAACAAAGATCCTCCTGATCCTCTTCAGATAAATTAAGCTAATATTTGTAATGATGAATACTGGTGTGAGTAATGTGAATCCCCCCATAATCTAGGTACTTGTGTTGTTGCTCAAAATATGTATCCAAGGCAATCCAAATAAGAAAGGGAAGATGAGTTAAATCTATATGATGATGTTGGGAATGCAATGGCATATGAAAATATGAGAAGTGATGAATATGATGATCAAGATCAAAATTAGGAGTTGTCTTCATCAGATGAAGATGATTATGATAATCAAGCTGAAGATTAAGATATGCTTTCTTTTGAGGAAAAGAAAGGAGACATTGATAAAATCAGATGTAATACTGCAAGAGGAGAGGAGCCATTCAAAATAAGAAGACCTTCAAGTGTGGAAAGGGATAGAATCACTAAAAAATTGGTTGCCCAAGTGCAAAGTAGATATAATTTGAGAAATAGAATAGTTGGCAATGAAGGTAGCACACCAACTAGTATGTTTATTACAGAACCAAAAACAAGCCCTAAGTAGATATCGGAAAAAGAAAAAGCTACTAAGAATGTAAAGAAGATAAAGGTAAAAATAATAGATAAACCAAACAATCCTAATATTGCTCAAAAGATTAAGATGAAGACACCAGAGATGGTTGTTTCTTCATTTCCAAAGGATGTTAAGGGAACTGAATTGATTCAACCTACTCAAAATCAATATAAGAACATTATTGTCAAGAAAAATATCTCTGATCTTGAATATTCTCCTATTGACATGGGACAATTGATTTTCCAGATCATAGTCAGGGTTCCAATTTTGGAAATGATGAGGATTACTGACCATAAGGAGACAACTTTGGCATGGATGAGTACTGTTCTTACTACAAAATTTTTGAAATCAGAGTGAGTAAGAAGGAAAGAAGAAACAAGGAAAAATCAGATACAAAGGGAAAAGAATCAGAATAAATTATTACTAAGATCCCTCAGGTTTGCTTAAACACAAATAATGTTATCCTCTCTCAAGAACTGTTGATATTTTTTTCTTAACACTGGTTATTAATGGTAAGATACTCAAGAATTGCATGATTGATTTAGGTGCATCAAATACAATCATGCCTATAGAAATAATGAAATCAATGGAATTGTAGGTTGATACTCCTCATGGGAGATGCCAAGAAATATATTCAAGAGAGGTGACTATCATAGGTACCATTAAGGCCTTACCTTGTACACTTGCTGCATTTCCAGAAAAAAATATTAAAAATGTGTGACTTAGTAGTTGAGATTCCACCCCAATATGGAATGTTTCTATCTAGGAAATGGAGTGCCTCAATGGGAGGGAGTATACAATGTGATTTGTCATTTTCCACATTTTACATAGATGGTAAAAAAATTAGAGTATCCAGGGAAGTCAGAACTCCTCATATATTTGAGTAAAGTGAAGATGAAGGATTGAATTGTTTCTTCTATACAAATATTGGATCTTTTCAAGTGCAAGATAGTAAAGCTGAGAAAAATATCCAACACATGTTATCAAAAGAAAAGGAAAATATTGTAGATAATAATAATCTATGGACAATACACCTTGATGGGGAAAACTCAAAGGAAGGAGCTAGTGTAGGAGTGTTACTAATAGCTCCCAGTGGTAAGACTTACAAGTTCTCATTTTCTCTATTATTCCCTTACACAAATAATATTGTAGAATATGAGGTCTTCTTGATAGGATTGAGATTAGCTTCAAAATAAAAGATCAGATATATCAGAGTCATTGGAGATTCTAAATTAGTCATTTCTCAAATAAGATCTAAATATGCTTCAAAAAATCAAAGGTTAAAATAGTATATGAATGTTGTTTGGGATGAAATCAAAAATTTTGATGCATTTGGCATTGAATGGATGGACACAAATCACAACAAGATGGCTGATCTATTGGCTAATATTTCCTTAAGGCCTAAAGATATTACTTTTGTAGAAATTTCCAAGGTAGAGGTTCAGACTAGGCCATTCATTCCAGACAATGTTGAAAGTTTGCAAGTCTTCAATTATGAATTGGAGATTTTGGAATTCCTTTCTTGTAAATCAAACTTTGGTAAGAAAGAGATGGATTTTACTAGTTTTGTGGAAACCATAGATGGAAAAGATAGTATTCTTGGAAAGGATGTTCTCTAATTAAAATCAAATAAGGTACCCAAAGATTTGGTTGAACTTGAAAGAGATTTTGATAATAAAGATAAATCTTTGTCAGCTAGTACAGTTAACAAGTCTGAGGACTTGGAAGAAATAAATTTGGGGACAAATCAAGATCCAAAAAAGGTATACATTAGTAAGAAGTTATCCCCAAAGCTTAGATATTTATTGGTGATTCTTCTTATGAAATATAGACATGTTTTTTCATGGTCTTATTATGATTTGAAAACATACAGAGAAGATTTATTCCAGCATGAGATTCCATTAAAGGAAGGCACTAAGCCTTTTAGATAGAAGTTGAGACCTGTGACTCCCACTCTAGCACCTAAGATGCAGGATGAATCAGAAAGGATAAGGAATGCTGGAATCATAAAGCCTAGAAGGCATTCAACATGGGTATCAAACTTGGTACCAATAAGAAAGAAAAATGGAGATATCAGATTATGTGTGGACTTTAGAAATTTGAATGTGAATTCCCTAAAGGATAATTATGGATTTCCTAATATGGAGGTAGGATGGTTTTTCAGGGTATAATCAGATCAAGGTCAAGGAATCTAAATAGTTCAAGACCACATTCAGTACACCCTGGGGAACTTATGTAAATGTCAGAATGCCCTTTGGCTTAACGAATATTGGGGCTACTTTCTAAAGAGCCATGGATGTGGTGTTTGTAGATTTCATTAACAAGTTTTTAGTAGTCTACCGAGATGATCTTATCAATTACTCAGTGAAATAAGATCAACATTGTGATCATATTGAAAATATCTTTGTAAGGGCACTTGAATATGGGGTTTCTTTTAACCCAAAGAAGTGCATTTTTGGGGTAACAGAGGGAAAGCTTTTAGGACATATTTTCTCTAAATATGGTGTCAAGATTGATCCTAATAGAGTGAATGAAATTGATAAAATCCCTCAACCCAAGAATGTTACGGGCATTTAGTCTTTCTTCGGTCAAGTAAATTTCTTAAGGATATTTGTTACAAATTTCACAAAGACTAGTTTTCCAATCTCAAAGATGATCGAGAAAGGAGCCAAAGTGGAATGGACTCAAGAAGCATGTAGGGATTTCTCAGATATTAAAAAATCTATAAAAGATGCCCCTATTTTGAGAACCCCTAATTATAGAAGAATTTAGAAAGATATGAACAACCAATTTCCTTTTTTAGTAATTCTTTACAGGAAACAAAATTGAAATATGATATCATGGAGAAATAGGCTTATGCTTTGGTCAAGGCTATTAAAGAATTTATATGCTATTTGGTAGTAGCAACCATAATTGCTTATGTACCAAGTGCGGCTATCAAGGACATCCTAGTCCAGTAAGAGGTATCAGGGAGAAGATGGAGATGGATCAGTAAGATCCAAGAGTTTAATATTTATGTCCATATAACTAAGTTGGTAAGAGGTTTAGGGTTTTCTAAACTAATGGCTTATATCAATTTAGATGCTAACCACATTGATATGCTAAAGGAGGAACATAAACCTTGTATTTGTGATATGGATTATTTTGATTAGTATAAGGATATCATTGGATACTTGTATAAAATGATTTTCCCCCTGATATGAATGATAGTAAGAAGAGAACAATCAAGTTGCATGCTTTGAAATATGCAATAATTCAAGGACAGTTATGGTGGAGGAGCAATGAAGGAGTGTTGCTCAAATGTATAGATCAAGATAGGTCTGATGATCTCTTAATAGAAATGCATGATGGTGCATGTGGTGACCATTACATGGCTAAGACTACTGCCCTTAAGATTATCAAATCTAGTTTTTGGTGGCCAACAATCTTTAGGGATGCCCACAAATATGTCAAAAGGTGTGATGCTTGTCAGAGATTCTCAAGCAAGTTGAAATTTGGTGGAAATCTTCCCTTGAAGCCTTTTATAGTTGAGGCAGCTTTTCAGAAGTGGGGAATGGATTTCATAGGTGAAATACCTAACAAATCTAGTGGATGCCATTCATGGATCCTAGTGGCAACTAATTATTTTACAAAGTGGGTGGAAGTGATTCCTACTAGAAGAGCCACAAGTAGGGTTGTGATTGATTTTATAATGTATAATATGTTGACTAGATTTGGTTGTCCAAAATTTATTATGGTGGACAATGCTATGTGTTTTAGATCAGGGGAATTCATTGAATTTTGTTAGCAATATGGAATTCTTATTTCATATTCTTCCCCATATCACCCTCAAGGTAATGGCCAGGCAGAATCCAGTAATAAGAGTTTGATAAAGATTATTAAAAGAGTATTGGATGCAAATAAGAAGGCTTGGGATTCAAAATTATAGCTTTCTTTATGGGCAGATAGAGTAATAGTGAAAAAAGCTATTGGATGTGCACCCTTTGACTTAGTTTATGGTATTCATGCTAGATTACCACAAAATAATTTGTAGCAAATGTACAAATTCATCCAAGTATATGATAATGATCTAGAAGATGAAATAAGGACCAAGTTGGAGGATTTGATACAATTAGATCAGTCAAGGAGGCACACACATGATAGGAATATCAGGTTGTAGTTGTAATGCAAAAATTTATTTGACAAGAAAGCCACTACTAGGAAAATTGAGATTGATGATATGGCTTTGATGTGGAATGCCAGGATAGAGGACAAAGGAAAACATGCAAAATTTGATCCCATATGGCTAGGCCCATATCTAATTGATAGTAAGTGGGACTCTATTTCCTATATGTTAAAAGAATTAATTGGAAATATTCTGGAGTTGCTGGTTCATGGGCAATTTTTGAAGCTCTACTTCTCTTGAAGAAATCAAAATCATGGACAAGTAAGTATGTATTTATATTTTATTTTAGTTTTTTTGCTTTAGGTTAGGTTTTTTTCCTATAGGTGGTCTAATTCTCCCAATAATTTTGAATCCTTGTTATGCCTGCCAAAGGCATACATCCCCAGATGGAGCCACTATTAGTACTTGTCAAATTTTCAAGGTTCCATGCTTCTTTTTCTAGTCTCTGCAATTTATTTTTGGTCTTTGGCTTAAACCCTAAGCCCTTGGTGTGTATTCATGTTAAAAAATTGAGAGAAACCCTAAGTGTCTCGGCCAACATCTATTTTGAAGTTAAATTTTCCTTGCCACTTAAAATCCCTTTTCCCATGTGTGTATTTCATATCTTATGATAGTCGGGAGATCTCCTAATGTTTCATGAATATTCCTTTATCTCTCGCGACTCAACATTTTCCTTTGGTTAGGTTATCTCTAAATGAGATAGCATATTCTTTATGTGGTCTGGAGACTAGGTGATTGCCTTCTGATTCAAAGAAGATCAAGTGGTGGTTTGGAAGTCTCATGATTTGATGCATGGTCAAAATTTTATCCCCTAAAAGAGAGATTACATAGTCGCTTGATCGCTAAATGTACCCATGGTCAAAAAAGGGTTAGCTCATGGTTCAGTTACAAATCAAGGATGGAGATTAAATGTCATGCATCTTGATTAGATCTGACGGTTGTCATAATTCCTTAAAGGCAAAGATGCACATATTTAATGGATAAGGCATTATGACAGTGTGCCACGTGTTCCAGGTGGGCCTAGATGTTGTTCAGGTTTGTCTTTTAGGTTGTGTGGTCTCCAGTTTTAACTACAGTTACTATTGAGTTTTCAATTTGCATCATTGCTTAATCTTGTGAAGGATGATGAGTAAAGTTAAGTATCTAGCAATCAGGAGACATGAATTATGTTGAGACAAGTGTCCACATTTGTAGTGTGGTTTTTTTTGGTTGCTGAGTCTCATGAAGAATTAGGGTTTGTATCAAAGATAATGAGACTTGGTGAGGACCATCAGATGCAAAGTTGAAGTTGATCAATGGTAGTTGGGTGATCTTAGGCTGAAGGTTGAAAAGTCAAAATATTTATGCGACTTAGAGATTAGGTCTTATTCTCCAAGTCTCTAAACAAGATCAAAGGTTTAATGTGAGTTAGAAATGGTTTACTCACCCAGTCTCATGAACAAACTGTAGTTGGGAAAATCTTCTCATGACTTGGAGATTGCTTAGTCACGTAGTATCCTAATTTTTCTATGGTTGAATATGTGTTATGTCAAATTCCAGAGCTGATGTCAATGTCAGAGGTGACAAGGAAGTTGTAGACAAATGATAAGATGACATTTGGCAATGATGGGCACGTGTTTTGTTTGCTTCAGTTGCCAAGTCTCATGATTGAGATAGAATATTCCTTTTTCTTCAAACAATAACAAGTTTTCCTTGTCTCCTAATCTCCAAGTTATATCAAATATTCTCTTTTCATCAAGATACTTCCCACTAACCATTTGATTAAGATTGGATCCAATGGTTGTCGCTGAGTCTCTAGACAGGACCATGGTTAATCAAAAATTATGGCGACTCAAAAATTAAAGGAAAGGTGCAAACTAGAGTTTAAAGGCCAGTTAAATGCTGAGATCAGTTCCTAGGTACACATTAAAGATGATTAACAATAGTGTTTTAAAGTGAAGTTCAGATTTGAATTTGGGCCGTTGATCAAGCTTTTCTACACTACCTATGACCATTGTTTCTTCAATTCAAATATTTAAAAGGTTTCATATTAGATTTCATGGTGGTGGATAGATATCTATTCTCAGAGACATTAATTTCCCGATCTAATCTTATGGATGGCTTTGAACAGTTGTTGAAGATAGAACTGAGATATTACTTTATATGTAGAGATGCATTGAAGGCTAAGACTTGATAGAAAGAGTTTTCTAATCAGAGGTAAATTCATATACAACTGCCTAGTGATTTCTGCATTTATGGATCCACCTTTAGGGTCATGACATGGAATTTATTTCTTATAAAAGTGTTACACTCACATCAAAGGATTGAATATTTGATTGTAAATTAGATTGCATAGATTAAAGAGAAGATTCAGGGTTTCAACCTACTCATAGAATTGAATGTAATATCTGATTGGTTGTAAACCCTAACCCTAAATGGTTTGAAGCTTGTATCATTCTTGTTCCTATAAAAAAATATTCAAGACCATTTGGAAAGGGCTAGAAAATTGGGAAAGTTGAAAGCATTAGGCTAATACTTGTTTCTAGTCTTGAAGATAGCAGATTTAGTTCAATAGTATTGAGATAGGAAGAAAGTTGTATAATCTTTTGCATATTATCTAATTGCATATTTCCTTGTCATACTTAATTAGAAATAGTTTTCCTTGTACTTAATATAGTTTCTTCTCAGATTTGAGTCTCTTATTTATGTTGTCAGTGGAATTGTAAGTTTTGTGGCTTACTATGTGAGCATATATGTATTTCATTGGTATTTGATTGAGAATCAAATTAAACTCCTTTGAATACTACATTAATTCTGTTTGATATCTACTTGAGGATCCTGTACTGAGCAATTTGAAAGTTCTTATGTTTATGGTTTTAAATCTATGCCTAGTAAGGTGTTTTAGTTTCAATATTGTATGTAGGTTTTAGCCCAATGGATAAGGCACTGATCTAAGATTAGTATTCCTATTCTGATATTCTCCTAGAGTTGTTTGGCTATGTTCTATCCCACAAATGTAAATCAAACTCATTACAAAATTCTTTACTTTTGTATTGTTGGCCTGCTTATTCCACCCATGGTAGTGGAGATTCGCTGAATGCTAGGTTGGTATTTACTTCTTATTTACCATTCATCTATTTTTTTAAATCCATAAGTTGAAGGTGTAGTAAAGAGTTGAGTTTATTCTGGATTAGGTTTACCCACCTTGGTTTTGGAGAGCTAGAAGCAGAAGAGGGTATTCTTGACCCTATAGTTGGTCCAGTTACCTTAAAGAGCTTTCACAGTTGGAACTAACCACTCCTAACATCAATATTAAGGTATATTTGTAGCTCAAGTTAGCATAAACATTTTCAAACACCAACACTTTCCTTCACAATATTATCAAAGTTAACATGAAAAAATATTCTATGCCATAACCAACTATCATCAACCTTTGCAATAAAATAAGAATCCTCATATTTATTCAACTCAAATACATTACCTCTAGATTTAGTACTAGATACAATCAAGTCTTCTGATTTACTTATGACAGAACATTTGCCATCAATAAATTTTAATTGATTGCCTTTGTCCACTAGCTTTCCAACACTCAACAGATTATGCTTAAGTCCATCAAAAAGTAGTACATTGTCAGTATTCATTTTCCCATCCAGAGAAATATATCCAAATCCAATGATAAGCTTAGGAGTATTATCACCAAATCTAACAACACAACCATCATATCTTTTCATACTAACAAACTTGTTTTTATTGCTAGTCATATGTTGTGAACAACCACTGTCTATAACCCATTCAAATTTATTTTCAACATGAGATACCAAGGCTTTTTCTTCATGAATAGGTTCATAATTCTTGATAGAAATATATCCAATTTCATCATAGTGAACAGCTTCATCATCAAAAACACCTTCACTAGCATAGTAACATTCCTTGTCTTTTGGATACTTTGATTTGTAAAACTTAGGTTTATGTTTTGGAACCCTTTTAGGACATCAAGATGCAAAATGACCAATCTTGTTGCATGAAAAAAATTTCAAAGGTAACTTTCCTTCAAATTTACCCTTACCTCTCTTTTCTCTTCTAGCGATCAGGGCTACCACTTCATCTAGATTTCTATCTTCTTACTGTATCTATTCCCATTTATCAAAATAGTCTCCAAGTTCTTCTCTCAAGTCACTATTTATAGTGCTCGTAATTACAGATAAGGTCTTTTTGTTTCTATAGACATTCACCTTGAATTCTGACACAAATTTAGGTAGAGAATATCCTAGTTCTACGACCTTAAAATTAATTATCTTTCCAATCAACATCTCTTTATTAAAGTTATGTCTCAAAGGTATTAGCTGTTCTATATCTTGTACTTTAGTTCTATGTACAGGTGTCAGGGATCTGAGAATCTTCACAATCACTTCTTCCTCACTCTAAGTACCTCCAAAGTTCCTAATTCTAGTAACCACCTTAGTAATTCTTTGTGTGCATATGCTCTAGTGTTCTCATCATCTTTCATTTTGAATGATTCCATCATTTTCTTCTAGTTTTTTAGGTTCTCCTATTTTGTAAACTTATCTTCTTCATACAGTGCTTCCAATCTTATCCAAATTTCATGTGCAGAATCTAAGTCTTTTATGTCTATGAATTCGCCTTCAGAAAGTGCATTGATCAATGCTTCCTTGTGATCATGTTAAATGAAAATAACTTCTTTTCATTTTCATTAGATTTATCAAATTCATCCTCAGTCCTTGTCTTTTCCTTTCTTCTTGTGTTCATCCAGTAGTCGATTCCCAAACATAGAAAATGTGTTCTCATCTTGTTCTTCCAACTATCAAAGTTTTTGAGATCAAATTTTGGACTATCCTTCCTATAGTAAGCCATATTCAGGATCAGCTCAAGCTATTAATATTTCTCTCTAAGGACCAGTAGCTCTAATACCAATTGTTAGGAATAACAATCCAGCAACACAACTTAGAGGGGGTGAATTAGTTGTGAGACAAATTATTAAACATTAATCTTTATAAACCAAAACTTCAATTTAAATGATAACATAATAAATACCAATACAATCCTTTATTTTTGAGGAAACCTTGTTAAAGGTAAAACCCTAGTGGGAATTAGCACCCACAAATAATGTATTGAGAGTATAGTATCTCTGTTAAAATATTTAGCCATTTGAAGAGCTTATTAAAACATTAAAATACATAGTCCCTATTAAAGGATAGACCCTATTAGGAGCCAAGAGTAACAGTGGGCTAACTACCCAGGCACACCTCCCAAAGAAGGTTAAACCCACCCTTAATGATTTACAATCTGAACAACTGTATATAAGAAATATACAATCGAGTGAACTATTTGATAGAAACTATCTTTGCTTGGTGAGTTCCAATAAAGTTTTATAATCACAAACTATAATATACATTCAAAAACCAATAAATCTTTGCAGCTTTCACATATATCTATCTTTTTAATCACCTTCTCATCATCCATCACTCACATATTTTCAAGAAGAAAAGATCTCTCATATATACCCTATTACAATAAATGGTTAGGTCGGGGAATTCAGATTTCCCAATATACAAATAATTATTTACCCCCTTGCTAAGATACACACGGTATCTAAAACAAGTAAAAATCAACTACATTACATCAAATATAATCCAAGATCCTCAATCCATGCTCACAATCCATAATTCACACTACATCTCTGAAGTTGGCCCCAAATAGGTCTCCTCTAGAATACATGCTTGAGCTTGCATCACTAACAATCACATGACTTGCGATCAATAAAAAAAATTCCTCAACATGCCTTCTATCATCTTGTAAGCTCCCATAACCTGAACTATCATTGCCTTTAAGATATGCCCAAAACATAGAGATTCACTATATCAAGCATCATTGTCACAGTCCAAAAACCAGTCTTCACTAAAACATCTGTAACAATTCCAATATGTAATATTAAGCCATGTGACCTTAGAAATAATATGAACACACATCGTTCTTCATATCATCATCTTCAATCATTTTGAATCATCCATACAGTGTCAGTACACTTCTGTCAGCTATCATACGATAGTAATAACTAGTCTATTCTCTCCACATAAACATATGTTGACATTAGTGACAAAACATGAATGCCAACAACATCAGTAGTACCTAATTCTAATATCCTCCAACAATAAACTCATTTGGATAATAGTACCTCAGATAACTATATAGTACACACCTTCCTATTAGCATGTATAATCATGCTTACTCCTACTCTAGTCATCATGGTTTATTTTGTTTCCCCTAGCTAGTGAGCATGCTACAAATAAAAAATAAAGAAATCTCATTTTTCCACATGGGAGATTGAGATATTCATGCTTGATGTTTTGACATGTCGATTGATTATAACTAAAATGTGATCATTTTATGATTTAGATGACTGAACGTTACGGTGCAGGAGCACCTAGGGTTAAAATACCTTACTTGTTATTTTATGTACTTTCCTAGTTTCTTAGACAAATTAGGAAGGTTTAGGAAGCTTTTGGAATGGTTTAGCGTTGATTAAGTTTGCTTTTGTAAGTATTTTTTTTCATTCACTCTTTGTAATGTCCCAAAGCACAAAATGGGTTAAAATGAGGAATGAACATATGACTTTATTAGGAGGGTGTTTTCAGAGTTTTTTTGTGTCTTTGAGGTTGTTTTTAGGCCTTTGGAAATCCAACCAAAGGATTACAAGTAAGGAAAAGTTAGATTGCTAGTAAAGATGAAATGTTGTTCAATGCAACATTTTCGCAACTTTACAACTTTAAAATTTGCTTGACAACTTTGTCCAAAAAGGTGGTTTTTTCCTAAATGGTGAAATAGGTCACTTGGAGGGTTTTATTTGAGGGGAATATTATTCAAGAACTCCCATGGAAACATTTTGAGGTTAGATGACATTTTGTTTACATTTTCATTTAACGTGAAGTTGCTGACTAAGATTGTAACCGTTTTGAAGAATTTTTTTATTGCATACTCTTGAAGATGGATTTGATTAGTTTAATTTCAATTGTAATTATCTTCTTATGTTTTTCTAAAAATTCTATGTGGAATAAGTTTGGTTAAAAGTTTTCATTTTGTAGCTTCTTGTAAATTTTATTTCAAGTTGTAGTTCTCTGGTCCAATTCTAGACTCTACATAGAAAATGGGTCCTTGTGGTCTTTATATCCATGGAAAACAAAATCAGCCTACATGGAAAGATAGAGCAGTCACTACACATTTTTTTTGGTTCTGTTAGTAGAGGAGCCAAGGTTGATTTTTGAGATCTTTCCCTAGGCGAGCTTGGCTATATACCGACTAGGGAAATCGAGTGAGAGTAAGCCAAATATTGCAGGGTTGAATTGGTAGAAAAAATATAGATATTAGAGGGTGATAAATAAAATGTGATATGACCCTCTATGCAATGGTGGCAATGGAAGGGTTGAATTCATAAGGTTTTGAAAGAAAATGCAGAGTAAATGCCTATTAGCCTAAATTTTAAAGATAGCGTCCCTCAAGGGTTGTACTGATAAATTGAAGAATCATGACGTTGCAAATATTTTATGGTTTGAAAATGGTATCAAAATCCTAAGATATATTTGTGGTTTCTTTAGAGAATTAGTAAGAAAATCCATAATTTGAGCCAAAATAGGGCTACAAGCAATCTCTATGCCTAATCCTAGATTTTAGGAGTTTGATGTGTGAATGGATGTTTGTTGGTTTCAAACCTTCAAGAATGTCCTAATATGACCTAAAGAAGTGATAATGAAACCCTACAAAGAATTGTGAGTGTGTTGGCATAGGTTGATAGAATTTACCCTTGTAGATTCAGTCACCATTGAAATGACTTGTTGATAGGATGACTTGTTTAGAAGGGTGAAGTTCTTCGTAACTTGCCTTCAATATTAGGGTTGTGATATCCCTAGAATTCCTAGGAATGAGACCTTAGGTTAGAGTCAAGCTAGCTCTGGAGTGAGTGATGCAGTCAATCTTGGAGGATCCAATAAAGCACAATCCAAACTTGTAGCCAACAACAAGAACACATTGAAAACACAACCACAGAGAGATATAAAAAATTATATCAATTCATATTCATTTTTAGATTCAATTAAATGCAACATGTAAGGTTGTAAGGCCTTCCCAGTTAGGTCCAAATATAATGAAATTACACTAAGATCTATCATCAAGATCTTATGCAAGAATCAATCCTTTTACCTTTTTCCAATACACAACAAACCAATGCAAGCTTTAGGTTCACCTTTCAAAATAGTCTAGATATATGACACACCACACAACAACCTAGTAGGAGCTCCAAGATAGAATGTAAACTTGTGCTTACAAACCACCAAGAAATCTTCTTACCTCCTAAGCCAACATGCTACTAGCTCTTCTAGTTTCCTTCCACTATCTCAGATCCACAGATCTTACATTAGATGATCTCCTACCAACACTCTACCCAACCCTCTTTATTTATACAAATTTTCCACAAGTTAGAATTACAAAAATAAGTAAATCACAAACACAAGTTGATAGCAAGAACACAACACACAATGTGTTCTTCACCAGTCAGCTTGCAACAGTCATTAAATCCACCAGATTTAGGTCCACACAATCTCCAAAGAGAGATACCACATAAATGTCATGACCCAAATTAAATGCATAAGTCATCCAACAAGTCAGCCCACCAATCAAACCAAAGAATCTAGTTGGTGAGAAAGGACACTGAAAGATAGACCACTCAATAAGAAACAAAACCGAGCCATAAGAAACTAGTCGATGAAGCCACCAAACCATCTCCACCCCACTCACTGAAAAAATTGAGAAACAATAGCAGTCACCAAAGCTTGTCGATGAGACCAAGCCACTACCAGCAACTGAGTCTCATCGGTAAATCAGAACCAACACAAGATACCGAGACTATTAGTGAGACAATACCTCCAACCAAGCACCTGCCATAGTTACCGAATAGCCTTCAACCAAGACTAAGTAACTAGCCACCAACAAACCAACAACATTGATCTAGCAACCTTCAACTAAGAACTCCAACCAAGAACTCCATCTTTCCACCCAGCTCAAAAGAAACCTAGAATATAACTGCAACACATTTTCTAAGAATCTTAGATGCCCCTACATCAGACACCCTAGGTAACAAAAGAAGTGTGTCACACACTTTGAATCCAAAAGAAAATTAGGCATCCTATTCATTAGTCTCCACATCCTTAAAGTTAAGAACAAAAAATTCCACACCAACACATCCTACCTTTTTCTTATATGATCTCCATAATCTCTGCTCAAAAATAGACCAACTAAAAAATCCACTAACAGACCCAAGCACAAGATCTATAAGTTCTTCATACCACTGATCACCATACATTGAATCACTTCTAGTCATCCATTTATTAGCAACAAAGAAGTTCATTCCCAAATATCCATTTCTGCCAAGGAAACTCATTTACTCCTTCCACAAAAGCACACCCAACCAAATCAAGTAATTTTGCAACTCTCCAACATCACCATCAGCAACAACAACCTCATCAAAGAACTCAAGCTTATCAAAAAGAATCATATAAAGATGTCCACCATCTTTACTAGTATCATCCACAACCTCATACTAATCAACAAAACATTCATCATCAATGCCCTTAGACAAAGATAACTCTTCCTCCTCATCAAAAATCTCATCATCAACAACAAGATTCTCTATAATTTCCATATTAGATCCATGCATATGAGTATGAAAACCAACCACCTCTCCAATAGTAACATAAACTTTCTTCTTCCTCCTTTGAACAAGTCTTTGCACTAGCCAAACAAGCCTTAGTTTGATTAGAAAATGCCAATAGACATTACACACAGTCAGTTCTGCCAACTGATTAGCTAACTCCTCAATCCTTTTGCTAAGTCTGCACATGATCTTCTCCTCTCCCATGAGAAATTTATCCATTATAAAAGTTATCAGATCCTCTTCCCAAAGTTCAACAACACCAAGAGAAATAGGGTTACCGAGCTCAACAAAAGCAGCCCTAATTTCTTCCAAGACCTCAATCTTTAACTTCTTCATCTCACCATGGATCTCAACTAGTAGATCCTCAATAATTCACTCAACCATTCTAGGGTCTAATATTCTTAGAGGCATATCTCTAGATCATTGAAAATCCCCTACAACAAATCCAATTCTGACCACCTTGTGACAACCTCCAAGTTGTTGTAAGTGTGATCTACAATCAGCCACCTCATGAACAACTAGGCCATTGTGCACAAGTTCAGGAATACAGATCTATAACCAATCTCCAAGACAAAATAGAATAGCTCTAATACCACTTTATGTATTAAAGCTTGAAGGATCCAATAAAGGACTATCAAAACTTTTAGACAACAACAAGAACATAAAATAAACACAACCACACAAAGATATAACAAATTATATCAATGCATATTCATTTTTAGAATCAATTACATGCAACATGCCTAGCTCTATGACCTTTTTGGTTAGGGCCAAGTACAATGAAATCACACTAAGATCTATCACCATGATCTTCTACAACCATTAGGCCATTTACCTTGTGCTTATATACAACAAGTCACTTCAAGATTCAAATCCACTTTCCAAACTAGCTAGAGCTCTGAGACACCATATAGCAACTTGGTAGGAACTCCAAGACAGAATCTAAACTTGTAATCACAAGCCACCAATATATATTCTTGCCTCCCAATCCAACATGCTAATAGGTCTTCTAGTTTCCTTCCATTATTTCATAGCTGCATATCTTACATCAGATCACCCATCTAATCTCCCACTAACACTCTATCCAACTCTCTTTATTTATACAACTTTTCCACAAGTCGACATTATAAAAAGAAATAAATCACAAACACAAGTTGGAAAAAGGAACACAACACCCAATGTGTTCTTCACTAGTCGGCTTGCAATGGTCATTAAATCCACCAAATTTAGGTCCACACAATCTCCAAGGAGAGGTCCCACATAAATGTTGCAACCCAAATTAAATGCATAAGTTGACCCACAAGTCGGCCCACATATCCAACCAAAGAATCTAGTCAGTGAGCTAGAACACAAAAAGATAGACCACTCAGTGAGAAATAGAACCAAGATACTAGAAATGAATTTATGAAGCCACCAAACCATCCATACCCCACTCAGTAAAACAACCGAGCAACAATAGCAGTCACCAAAACCTGTCAATGAGACCAAGCCACTATTAGCAACCGAGTCCCATCGATGAAGCAGAACCAACACAGGTAACCAAGCATTTTAGTAAGCCAACACCTCCAATCAAGCACCCACCACAATTACTGAGAAGCCTTCAACCGAGACTGAGAAACCAACCACCATTGAATAGACAATAATGATTGAGCAACCTTCCACCAAGTACTCCAACCAATAACTTCATCCTTCCACTGAGGTTAAAAGAAACCAAAAATATGACAGTAATAGATTTTCCAAGAACCTTAGATGCCCCTGCATTAGTGAGAAGTACCACTCCTATTAGATTGTTATCAAAGCCTAAAGATTGGTCTTGTGAAGTGTGGATGTTATCTTTGCAAAAATAAGTAGCTTCATCTAAGAAGGTGATTAATTATAAGCTATAAAATGATGTAGAAGAGTAGAGGGAGGAGAATAGACTCCTAAAAGAAGAGTTGGCATAGATAGAAACTAAGTTAGAGGAAGTGAAACTTGGAACTGTAGTAGTTAGTGAATTCATAAGAGAGAGTGAAGGGAAAGGTAAAATGGTGACCAAAGAAGATACAATACTAGAGCCTGACCCTATTCTCCAAGAGGAACCATTCTTGAAGGTGTTAGGATTAAGTAATACTGGGAGGGGGGGGGGATGAATCAGTATGACAAAACTTTAAATAAACTTTAAACCAATTCTTATTAAACCATAATCTTGCTGAAATGAAAAGAACATAAACAAATAACACAGAACTCATAACACCATTATTTGTTTTTGAGGAAACCCTGGCCAAGGGAAACCCTCGGTGGGGGTGGTACCCAAAAGAATGTACTAAAGTATAATGTCCTTATAAGGAGACTTACCTCTATTAGGAGCTGAATATTACATAGTACAATTTCTTGTTAGAAGAAAAACAACCCTGTTAAAGGTATACAACACCCTATTAGGCGCCAACTGAGCTTACATCTCTTACAAAAAATTTTTGTTCCAAAGTGTTCTTAGCAATGAATAAAACAAGAATATTTGATGCTTAGATAGTTGTAGTTATAGTTCTTTAATGATCTTTGTCATTCTCTTCTCTACCATTTGCACATGTATATCAGTCTGCTTTGTCTATCTCTTCCTTATCTTTCTATATCTTTGCTTTACAAAAAGCCTTCATATATATATATATATATATATA
>MU228138.1:4580352-4608592 GCA_018584345.1 Thuja plicata
AGACCATAGTCGGCCCAAAAACATAATACACAACGCTTCCAAAAAATTTGGCTTAAGCGTATTTACAAAAATGTTTAATACACAATTAAAAAATTGCTACAATAGGTGCTTAGCCTTTACATAACAAAATATTATATGCTTAACCAAAATCATGAAGTCGGCTTCATACTCTGTATTCTAAACTGCTAGTGTACTTGATCTTTCTATAACTTGTCCATACTACCATTCCATACCATGCATTTATAGGGTAAGCATAATATGATACCATAGAGCTTAATTTTGAATGTGCATATCCTGATGTGGTTGTATGCACGTGCGTTGATGCCCTGATCGACTGTAAGTCATTGTTCTGTCCTGTCTTCTAGACTTAGTCAATTTTCCACTTCATAGTTTGCTGTCAAAACTTTATATGACTTTGTTGCCATGATGAAAACACAAAATAAGCCATATACTCCATGGGAGTCAAGTTTCTAGCAATCTCCCCCTCTCTCATTAATGGCAACAAAGGAATGTGGCCAAGTTACTCAGAATTGACTAACACCCTAAAAATTGTATATCATTACACTTTATAATATATACTATATATTCTTTGCATATACATAAACTTCTCCTCACACATTCATTAATCCCCCTTTGACATTAATGACAAAGGTGAAAAAATTGTAAGTCTCTAGATACTTACTCCATATACACATCTGGATATACAACTTGAAGATTCTTTATCTCTTGCTGCCAGAATGCCTTCATTGCATCAACTGTCTGAAGATGGGTGCATAGAGCAGAGGTGAGCTTCTCCATTTTCATTAGGTCCACATAGGGACCTTGATCATAAGTGATAATGGTGGCATCAATCTGTATGATTTCTCATCCAGAACTACTAAGGAGGGCACAAGTACATTTCTCAACTGGGTCTGTCAAGTCCTTATCTTATTGATCTCCATTTTTACTTTTTCTATCTTTTCCAGTTGACCTTGGTAGATATTGTTGCAGATGTTCATGTCTTGAATGGATGTCTCAATTGATTTCCTAACACTATCAACCAAAATGTCTGCCTCTTCTATCTTCTTGATATGTTTAGAGGTGAATTTCACCCTCTCCATGCAGTTAGCAATTACATTTCTGCCTTTAGCAGCTAACTCTTTCAACATAGACTGACCAATTTTCAATGATTTTAAATCTAAGGAAAAATTCTTCACTAGTTCATTCAACCTTTCCTTTTTGTACTCATCTTCTACAATTCTAGTAGTTGAGTCTACTAAGCTTGTAAAATGGGCTTTGAATCTTGTTAGTATACTATCTACATCATCCACAGACGAAATTTTTGCTACTTTCTTATCTGCAGGAACTAGATCATTTAGAATGTTTACTGATTCTAGGAATAGAGGATTCCTCATAACCTATTTCTCTTTGGCCTTTTCCATGGCTAGGACACTAATCTTGATCAGGTCTTCTTCTACCCAAGCATGTAGACTTGCTGAGTTAGGAGTTAAACTTGACAACAATGAGGTAGATGATTGAATGGATGGTGTGAATATGGTATTCTAACTAGTTTCCATGAATTCACTTTCAACTGGGATCTCCATAGCTGGTATCTCATTGGTTTGATTATCTTCCTCTTTGTTCAAATTTGTTGAATCTATAGATGGAACCTTATCTTGTTGCAAGGATGTATCATTAGTGCATCCCTTCTCTATTTCTTCCGAGTTCACAAACGCTTTTCCAACTTTATCCATATCATTGTCAGAGGCGGTCATAGATATCTTGATATCATAAATCACTATAGTATCCCCTGAGTCTTTTGTTGTATCAGAGGCTATTGACACTAAGGGCATTGAAACCTGTGGACCTGTCTTAGGTGCATTCTAAACAGCTAGTTCTGTAACCTATTTTGGTGGAACTGGAGTTACCTTTGTAGGCATCGTTGATGGATACATATGTCTATCCAAAAATACCCACTCAAATTCTTTATGAGTCTCTTCACTAACTAGATCATATTCCTTATTCATAAAATAGAGAACTCTTGTTTTGGTTCTTAGGTGTGGCTTTACCAAATCCAACAAAATGACTTTTTCATCATGCGAGCACACCGGGAGAAGACTATCCAATATTTCTTCTCTTATCCTCATGTCTTCTTCAATTTCTTGCCTTTTGAATATATCAAGTATGTTCCATATCTTGTCTGGTATGACTTTTTTGAGTTCCAACACTGTCCTTTTGAACTTTATCATGTGAGAGATGATCATAGAATAGATCTCTGATTTGTCTATCTCTTGGTATTTTTCATATACAATCTTAAGAGATTCAAGTCTTCCCTCATTTACAATTCTATTCCTTAAAACATTAAGAATAGGTCTGAAACCTACCTTAGGAGGAGCTTGTGTGTTATTTACCTTACTCCTTGTAGTTCTTGAGTATGGATGATTAGTGGGCACTTGCTTCCTACCTCTGGACTTCTTTCTAGGTACTAATGGTGGAGATGCATCCGGATCAATGGTGGTTGATGGCACAGATGTATCTTCATTTGATTTATTCTTCTTATTAGGCATATCATTAGTCTTCTCTGTCTTCACTTCTTTGGGAGTATTCTCAAGTTCTTTGGCTATATTAGCTTCTTTAGCTTTGTCAATATCTTCTTGAGTAAGACCATGAAATTTTAGGATATTTGAGGTAATCCTAGATGCCTTCCTTTTGTTCTTAGCACTGTATAAGACATAATCAACTTGATTTGTCTTTTCTCTATAAGTGCCCCATCTAGGTTCATTGGGATCCTTGGGTGCAGATAAGAGAACTTGTGCATAACCTTCTATAACATGTTCTTTGACCTCATAATCAAGAGGGTGAATCCATTTTGTCCTAGGTTCAACTACCTCCATGCAAGTATAGTCAGTTTCCACCATGAATCATATGGTGTTCTTGTACTTCTCAACTAATTTCTCAGGTATTCTGAACCTCTTTTGCATCTTGATGTCTATGTCCATACAGTCTTTCACACTACTTCTGATGTGGCTTTTAGTGAAATCTGTGACATAGTGGGTTTGCTTTTGTCTAGGTAGAGGTTTGCAACCTTTCCTACTATGTGGAAGTATAGATATATGATCAATCAACCAAACATAAATATCTTGCATTTGTCATGCTTGATAGCTCAGATATTGTTAATCAATTGAGCATGCAATATCTCACATAAGTTGTACTGAGTATTGTCTTTCACCATTTTTATTGTTGCTAAGACAGTGGCTGCAGATACACTATTTAGTCTGCTTGCATGCTAAAATTTATAACCTATTATCATTGTAACTAGCTTTATGTCATCTTCCTTGATGAGATCAACTATCATACAACACCTATCACTTCTAGGTAAGCATGATTTCTCAACTTGTTTCTTAACATCTTTACCAGTTGGAAGAAATGGTCCTGTCTTGGCTAGTCCAGTCATCTCATGAATTAGATCAGCAGTGATGCAGATCAGAACCTCACCTATCTAGTATAAATCATCATGTATCTTTCTCAGTAATATCTTCACCCATTCTGGCTCATAGAACTCATGCACATTGGAATACTCAAAGATAGGGTTATCAATGAGATGCGTGTATTTACTCTTGAATGTATAATCTAATTTCATAATAGAACCCATGAGAGATGCAATGCTATTATCTCCAATAGTTTCCTTTTTGAAATAAACATATGCGTGGATGTCTTCCACATGAACAACTCCAAGTGGGGTTCTAGAAAATTCTCCCTCAACATCATCCAGTATGGATTTGAATGGATGCTTCTTAAAAACAAATCTCTTCCTCTCATCAATGTTGAATATAATAGGGGTTTCTATACTTACTTGTAATTAGGTTAAATAAGATTTCACGATGATTCTAAAATGGCGTGACTGCTAGGGTTCTGTTCCAATTGATAATCCATTCACAAACCAACTGATCCTTTAAAATGAAGTGCTTTGATGATCAATACTTGTCTTCTCCTTGAATTCTTCTATCTCAAATGCAAAGTGAGGTCTTAAGATCTCTTACCAAATTTATATAAAGGTTAATTGCATTTAATGCTCATTGCCGTAAAGTGGTTTAGAGAGATTTTCAAACTTTGTTCTAAATGAAGTAAGGGAAATACATGAATGTATACAACCTTAATCTATGATCACATGCATGATTACATAGGCACATACTCAGAGGTGAGTATACCATCCACGCAGGGGTTCAAAGATAGAATAGCTCCCCCTAAGACCATGAGGGTCAACTAACCAAAAGTAGAAGGTGCATCCAATGAGGATGCATCTGCTACCTTGTTCTCTACATTATCCTTCTTTACTTCAATCCAAATTTTATCTAAGTTTTCTTTATCTTCCACAAACTTAACTTCTCCTGATTCTTCAAACAAAGACTTCTTAGGATTCTCTTGTTCTTTTGTTCTTGATCTGCAAAACCTTGAGATGTGTCTAACTTTTACACATGAGTGACAAATGATAGGAGGTCTAATGTTGTTTCTCATCATGCTACATTGCCTGGCTATGTATCCATTATAGTTACATATCTTTCATGTAATGTTCTGTAAGTTTCTTTGAGGTTTATTTATCTGATTAAATTGAGTTTGATTCCTTTGTGGCTGATTTCTTTGATTAGTTCTGTAATGAATAGCCCTATGACCAAACTTATTACAGGAGTAGAAATAACCATTGAAGGGTCTTAAATTATTACAATCTATTGCCAAGTGTCCATGCTTGTTACAGGCATAGCAAGTACAGTTGACTACCTTGTGTTTGTCCTTTGGTGATTCTTCTTTAGTCTCTTCAATTTTCTTTTCTTCTGAAGATTCTGTTTGAGATTTTTTTCTTTCTTGTGATGAATTGATCTCAATTTGAGCTGTGTTGTATCCCATACCAGTGGTATCACCTTTTATCTTTTGTCCATAGAGCTATGATTTAATCAAATTAGAGCTTTTGTGTAATTTGTCAATATTTTCTTTTGCTCCTGATAATTCAGATTCAATTTTGTTCTTTATGTTTCCCAATTCCAAGATTTTCATATTGGCTTGCATGAGTTCTTCATCCAACTTTTTGTTTTCTTTGTTCTTCTCATGAATGGCTATTATGGTATCAGTTAACTGATCATTTAATTCTTCTATCTTATCTTTTAGAGACTTGTTCTCTTCATTCAATTTGAAATCATTGGTGGAGAAATCTTTTAGTTCTTTCCTTAATTTCTTGAAAAGCATTTGTGAACCATCAAATTTTAATTTAAGTTCTTCATTTTCTTTCTCAAATCTATCTAGATCTTCAAGGGCTTCATCAAGATTATTTTTCATAAGTTTGACTTCTGTTGAATCCATGATCTCCTCAAGTGGTTAAACCTTTCTTTTTGAGGACCAGAGCTCTGATACCAATTGTTGGAAACACTGAGAGGGGGGGTGAATTAGTGTTTAGCTTATTATTCAAATTTAGCAACTTAAACATAAATCAAATATATATGCAATGAAGCTTATCACAAGAACACATAACACTTGATATGATTATGGGGAAGCCTTTATTAGAGGAAAACCCTAGTGGGAATTAGTACCCACAAATATTGTACTAGTATAATGAACCTATTAAAGTTCCTTTTCCCTGTTAGAAGCAGTCTTTACAATATGAGTACAATGACCTGGTTAAGGGTTTGAACCTGTTAGGAGTCTTTTACAATTAACCCTATTAGGGGTGAGGAATCACTATCCAAGAGCTCACTACTCAAAGAGAAAGAAGACTACAACCTCCTGAGAATAGATATGCACTATATCCAAAAGTGAATTGTCATAAGTGACATAGGTGTCTGATCAGTTTTGGTTATGTGCTTATGCTCTTATCTTCTTAAGGGCTCTAACTAATTCTGATATCTTCATATTTCTCTATTTTACATCTTCTCTGACTTTATTCGATGACAACTCAAATGTATCTTTGCATTACATATATATATATATATATATATCTTTACACCTGAATAAACATGACTCAAAACAAGACCATAGTCGGCCCAAAAACATAATACACAATGCTTCCAAACAAATTGACTTAAGAATTCTTACAATAATGTTTAATACACAATTAAAAACTTTCTATAATAGGTTCTTAGCCTTTACATAACAAAATATTATACGCTTAACCAAAATCATGAAGTCGGCTTCATACTCTATATTATGAACTGCTAGTGTACTTGTTCTTTCTGTAACTTGTCCGTACTGCCATTCCATACCATGTGTGTATAGGGTAAGCATAATATCATATCATAGAGCTTAAGTCTGAATTTTCATATCTTGATGTGGTCATACACATGTGTGTTGATGTCCTGATCAACTATAAGTCACTGTTCTATCCTGTCTTCTATACTTAGTCAATTTTCCACTTCGTAGTTTGTTGTCAAAACTTCATATGACTTTGTTGCCATAATGACAACACAAAATAAGCCATATACTCCCTGGGAGTCAACTTTCCAATAGAATATACAACTTCATGTGTATACAGATGAAGATTGGGAAGGTTGTGTTGATGATAGAAAGAGCACATTAGGATGAGTAGTATTTCTTGGAAACAGGTTGGCTACTTGGACAAGCAAGAAAAAAATTGTATTTCTCAGTCAACAGTAGAAGCTGAGTATGTTGCAGCAGCATTGAATTGTTCTCCAATGGTTTGGAGCAAACAGGGGATTAAATACTTTGGTATTAAGATTGATTATCCTATTGTTATTCACTATGATAACACTAGTACTATCAATATGTTAGAGAACCCTGTGATGCATGCAAAGGCAAAACACACTGAGATTAAATACCACTTTCTAAGAGAGAAATTTTAAGATAGAGAAGCAAAGTTGGATTATGTGAGCACTAAAGAAAACTTAGAAAATATTTTTACAAAGCCTCTATCAAAAGATACTTTTGAATATCTTAGGGAGAAGATGGGAGTAATTCCCTTTCCTGAGTCTGATTAGAATTTGCAGCAAAGAACATCAGTCCTTGGTGACTGATGAATGGTTGACTACTCTACTTCTGGAGTAGTACCTATGCTTAATAATGTTTGGCACCATTTTCCATTGATGTGAAAGGGGGAGTATATAATAAGGGGGAGCATATACTCTGGGGAGTATATAGTCAGAAGAGAAGCAACAGTGAAGAGGAACCTTTGATGAGGATATTGAGAAGATTGTAAAACTAAGGAAGAGAATTTGAGTTGATGATATCATATGTTTCCATCAATGTCAAAGGGGGAGATTGTTGGAGATTTTCTATTGTGCAAATAATTGATTGTATGTTTTTCATTAATGACAACATGTAATACACAATGGTGTTCTATATGCAATTATTAGTATAGATGTTTTGGTGCTATGCATTTTTATTCCCATGGTGTATACATGTTCTAGATGCTATGTGAATTCACGCCGAGTCAAATATGAAGTTTTAGTTAAGTTATGTTATTCAGTTATGACAGTTATAGTGAGTGAAGACTATCTGAGAAGAACTGACATAATTACATTATTTATTAAGTTGCGCCTATCTTTGGGATATTTGTGTTTGTATTCATGTTTAGTTATGAGTTAAAGATAATTATCTAAAGGTGCCAAATGTTTTCTATCAGAATCGTGATGATGGACTTGATTTGGTGAAGCTGAGTTTGTGAAGCATCGCATCCATCTAGTTTGGCTTGCATGATTCTAATCAGGTTGCCTAATTGATGTGGCTGACTAAAGAAGTATTGAAGGGACTCCTAAAGGTGACAAAGATCACATATTTTTGGGAAGATACTTATAGTAGTTCATTTGGTGAATGCCAAGTGTGAATGATAAGAAAAGAGACATAAACAATATAGAATAGAATGTCCATTATTTTGGGACAGTAGAGGAATTTCATTCATTAAGAAAAGATCTATGTGAAGAATAAGTGGAAATATACAATACACTAGAACTGATCAAGATAGTAGGTCTACTCAAATAGTTCATTTACTAGATATAGTGTATATCTATTCTACTAAAGGTTTCAACCTTCATCATTTTAGCAGTGAGCTTCTGGATAGTGAGTCCTCACCCCTAATAGGGTTACTTATAAAAGACTCTTAATAGGGTCTAACCTTTAACCAGGTCTCTATACTTCTTGCATTGTAAAGATAAAATCCTAATAGGGTTGTAAGATCTTCTAACAAGGATCATTATAAACTAGTGTAGTTATTTGTGGGTGCTAATTCCCACCAGGGGTTTTGCCTAATTGGTTTCCCATAACCAAAATTGTGGAGATCTCTATTGTGTTATCTGAATGTGTATTTTATTTATGTTAATTCAATATTAAAAGAAGAAAATAATTAAATTAGCTGATAAGTGATTTAACCCCCCTCCCTCTCAGTTATCCTTTGGGACTATTCTAACAGTATCTATCTCTTATCCCAGAACTGTTGAAATAGTCCCAAGGGATAACTGAGAGGGGGGGTGAATCAGTTATCAGCTATTTTTAATTCTTTTCTCTAATTAAGTACAAAATGTCATTAAGAATGTGCACAATAAGATAACACAAAATAGAACACCACAATTTTGGTTACAGGGAAACTAAAATAGGTAAAAACCCTGGTGGGAATTGGCACCCACAAAGAACTATACTTGAGTGTAATAATCCCTATTAGAAGATCTTACAACCATGTCAGGCGTTGATCTTTAAAATGCAATAAGTACAGTGACTTGGTTAAAGGTCAGACCCTATTAGGAGTCTTTTACAAATAACCCTATTATGGGTGAGGACTCACTCTCCAAAAGTAAAGTGCTAAAATAATGAAGTACAATAGATATACACTATATCTGATGATGAATTGTTTGAGTAGAACTACTATCTTGATCAGTTCTAGTGTATTGTATGCACTATTTTCTTCTTCATATAGATCTTTATCTGATGAATGAAATAGCTTTACTATCCCAAAACAATCATCATTCTCCTCTATTCTTTTTCTATCTCTTTTCTTATCATTCACACTTAGCAATCAAAAAATGAACTGTTATATGTATCTTCTCCAAAAGATATGATCATGTCAGCTGTAGGAATCCCTTCAATGCTTCTCTTGTCAATTGAACTAAGCATGCAACATAATTAGAGCTGCACAACTCAAAATTGAATAGATGCACCGCTTCAGATAGTTGGCTCCACCAAGATTATCCAAATGCCATGCTTCATATGAAACATGATTAGCGCCTTTGGTTATTTATCTATCACTCATAACTCAACATGAATCTGAACATGCATATCCCATAGATAAGTGCAACTGAAGAACCAATAAAATTACTATTAGCTTTTTGAAAATAATCCTCTAA
Organism: Thuja plicata; assembly: GCA_018584345.1. Classification (NCBI taxonomy): domain Eukaryota; kingdom Viridiplantae; phylum Streptophyta; class Pinopsida; order Cupressales; family Cupressaceae; genus Thuja; species Thuja plicata. Next base: position 4,589,667 of record MU228138.1, read on the forward strand.
AACTATGGCTGGTAAATAGAATAACATAACTCAACTATAACTAAACTTCTCAATCTGCGTGTATGAACATGGTATCATAACTATGTCTGAAACATAATAAAACAACCACACAAGGCCATAAGATAACCATACAGAAAAGAGAATATAGTACACTTCTATATACTTTATGTTTTCATCAATGACAAACATACAGTCAACTATTTGCACAAAGGAAAATCTCCAACAATCTCCCCCTTTGACATTAATGGCAGCATATGATTAAAAACACCATCAATCCAAAAGTGTCTTCTTTCTTTTTACATTCTTCTCAATATGCTCATCAAAGGTTCCTCTTCACTGATGGATCTCCTCTAACTGTGTTTTTATTTTCATGACTATATACTCCCCCAAAGTATATGCTCCCCCTTACTATATACTCCCCCTTTGACATCAATCGCAAAGGATGCCAAATACAAATAAGCACAGGTGATTAAATTAATTTTTCCATTAGTACAATTAGTGATTAAAAACATTGATAGAGATCATCGGTACTAGCATTACTGATAGACTACAAGCATTATTGGCAGATAGGGAGCATACCTGATAGAACACAAAGGTCACAAGAAAATGCTAAGTATGGAATTGACCGACTAACACTTACAAGTGTTGAACCGACAAAGTGAACAGGACATCACCGATGGGTCAATAACATAACATTGAGATCATCATCGACAACATAGTTTTGAGAACAAAAGTGGTAGAATAGAAAAGACATACCTGATGAATAGTTCAAGAAAGGAACACCGATGACAAAGAAAACTAACTGTAAGAATCGATAGTCAGTTAGAGAACCCGCAAAAAGTGGATCTGAGTTTTACACGTCAGATAAAGCAATGTAATTCTATTTATAGAGTTTTAATTTGTTTTAAATCATAACTTGAGTGTCAAGAAAGCTTTATGTAAATTTTTTAAAGTATCCTAATGGATCTAAAACATATCTGACTAAAGATCAATGTCAATTTGTAAACCTTGGATCTAGAGTTAACTTGCGAAGCGTGAATCAAGAATTGAGCTACAATATAGTATAAATAGATGTTCAATCAATTGTGAGTTATGAATTAATTATTGTTGATAGCCATGAAGAGCATCTAAGGAGCAGAAGGTAGAATTCATGCAAAGTTTAGAAACAGATCATATCAGTTGTCAAGAACACACAGATGCTACCGAGGAGCAGACAAAGGTATTATTCAATCATGGAAGGATGATTACTCATACATAGGAAGATTTATTGGATCTATTATTAGAAATTAGAGATTTCATACATCATCGTATCAAGGAATTATGTAGTTGCATTCTAAAAAGTGCATCACATCTAAAATCCTTTTGTAGAAGGTGGACTTAACCATTCTTTACAAATCTCTAAACAGAGTGCACACTTAACAGTGTTGCTAAAGCTTCAAACAATGTAGATCTTAACAGGTCTCCACTGTAATACTCCTAATAGGGTAGGTCATCAGAAGTGACCAATTTTAAGTGTTAACTGGCCCCTTCTTATCTATAAATATTGAAGTCTTGTGGATAAATCTCCACCGTAGTTTTTACTTCCTAACATGAGTTTTCTCTGATATCATATCTTGTGTCATGTGTTATCTATTTTCATGAATGTTTCTTTTATGGCTACATATTAAAGAACTTATGATATGATTGCATATACATAAAGAAAGACAAACAGTTAGATAAGATAATTTACAAACTAATGATTAAGGGTTAACGGGTTAACCAAGAAAAGTTTTAGAGGTACTAATTCACCCCTCCCCTCTTAATACATCATTCCAATATAATCCCAACAATTGGTATCAGAGCTAAGTCTCTTTCTTGAAAATCTTAATTAAGGCTTAAGAGAAAATATCAGAGCAATGGAAAAGTACAGACTGGACATGACTATTGAGAATGTGCAGTTACAGATGCAAATATACTATGAGTAGTATAAAGAGGCAAGAATCAAACTGAGAAAACTTCTTGATGAAAGAAAGATTATGGAAACCACGCTGAATGAGAAAGACTACAAAGAATTGGAAATACAAGATTACTTTGATATAGCAGAATCATCAATGAGAAAAGCTTCAAATGCATCAGTAGAAGAAATTACAAGTCTACAAGAGGTCAATCTACATCTGATAGATCAAATCAAGATGCTGCAAATCGGTCAAGAAACTCAAATGGTAAAAATGATTGATGTCATGAATGATGCAACAAAAGCTGAAAATGAAAGAATAGTAGCCATTGATGATAGGAGGAAAATTATAGAGAAACTACAAGAGAAAGAATCAGAGATTCAAAGACTTACTAAGAATCACCATGAGGTTACCAACTAGATTATTCTTATGAGTCAAGAAGAAAATAGATTAAATAAAAAACTCATTGAAAGAATACAGATCATTGGTGAGCTAAGAGAAGAGAATGAAAAATTGAAGCATGAAATCAAAGTCCAGAATCAACACAACAAATTGATCAAAAAGGATGAAGATAGCAACAAAAGGATGGATGATTTTCTTGATGCACAGAGAAGAGTCAACAACTACATAGGATTAGGGTACAATGAGAATGGTGAATTTTCTAATCAACTAGACCAGATGAATGCTTTCACAACCCCAAGATCCAAGAAGCTATCATGCAATCACTGTAGAAAACTAGGCCACACCTCAAACATTTACAGAAGCAAAATGAAAGGTATTTCTCAAACTCAATCTACTTTCATTGGTATTTGTTATAAATGTCAAAAGAAAGGACACAAGGCACATGATTGCAGATCCAAAGTGACAAATCTAAAGAGAAAAACCTATATGGACAAGTACTATTCTACCTGCAAAATGAATGGGCATACACATAAGGAATGCTGGAAAAAGAACAGTAAGGCATGGACACCAAAGGAAACCAATAATAGCTACAAACCAACAAGAGTAGGTAACTCATATGTTTAGGACTATAACACATGGGTAAACTGCATAGCATGTGGAAGGTATAGTCTTATTGCTACCAACTATATTAGAAAGTGGACTAGAAGGTCAAGAGGTTGGACCAATCTAGGTATGGCATGTTTACATTGTCATAAGGTTGGACATGTGATAAAATATTGCAAAGACCGACTAACAGACACAAGTACACATCCCAATGGAAATACCATTGATGACATCAAGAGAATGAGAAACAAGATGTGGATAAAAGCCACAAACATTGAAGGTGCTAGAACAAGCAATGCAAATGATGACACCCCATCCAATGGATCTAGTGACATCACTACATCCAACTAAATTGAACAAGTAAGTATGGAACTGCATTATGACAAGTTACATTATACATTAGTTCCATCACACCGTTCATATTGTAATATTAGCATAAATAAAGATGCAATATATTGTTATTTGCTAAAATATTGAAAAGCAACCATTGGTTATTGGGCACACGTTGCATTGGTGAACACACATAGAAAAGTTAGCACTACTTATCAGAATGTATCGGTCATTACACAAGCTAAGTGTAAACTGACGGATATCAGTGAATGTTAAATCAACAAAAGTTGTCTTTGCAACCTCACCGACAATCATCGGTGAAGTCTCCAAAGCTGCTAGCAACCCTAACACTTTGCGCAGATACTAAAGATGTTATGAATGTCTCTACCAACAAAATTAGTCTTCACATATCAATGAGTTGGTAAGCATTAATGACAACTTAGGGCACAAAAAGGTTATAAAAGCCTGACAGGTAAACTCATTTTTGCACCCACAATTTTTGAGCAGACCAGAGTGATTTAAGAGAAATTTGGAAAGTGACCCAGTAGAAATCAATTTGACATGAAGCATTCACATTCACAGGCAATCACAGAGAATCCATAAGTAACAACACTCACCAACCGCACTATTTTATTTGTGAAAATCCCTAAATTTCTGCAAACAAGATATCATCAAATTCTAGAGTTGAGAAAATTAAGGTAGATAAGAAGAAATCCTTCAAGCTTGTTAGCAGAGACTTGTGTGCTAAACCTAAATACAAGCTACACCCTGAAATAGCTTCACAACCTGATGATTCCAGAGCATTCTCCAGAATCCCACCTAGGGTTTTACTAGTAGAGGGCATAAGGTCATATATTCGCTGTAAGATCTCAGAGATAGGAGATCTAGACCTAGATAATGCCTATAGGGCACTATGTGATGATGTTGGAAAGCTCAAAGAAGAGTATAGACATCTAGAAGTAAAGTGACTCATGAATGCACTGCATTTTCCCAAGGTCTTCAAAACAGAATGGATAAAGATTGTTCTTAGTCGAGTTTACAACAAGCCTATATGGCTAAACAAGCCAAAGGAAATAACAAAGGATTTTCTTCATGCAGTTATTGGTTATCCTACAACCGATAAAACATAGGCTCACAAGCACCCATCTCTGGCAGAAGTTGAAAAACTGATTGGTGCTAAATCAGATAAAAGAGCACTAAAGGTCAACACCATTACCGACATAGAGATGAAGTTTGGAGGATGTGTTGTTGGATATAAGATCTTCCAAGAAAGCTGAATGAATAGCATATCAAGTACAGCTATGAGCACAGCATACAAGATCATCAAAAAGGGAAAGAATATGGATCTTGTAGAGATCCTGTTACATCAACTAGAGGAGAACATGTGCACAATAAGGTCTTCAAGGACAAACACTTGTAAGTTTGGTTCCCTCATAATGTGTATATTCTTTTACTTTGAAGAATACTTTGCTTCCATTGGAAAAGTTGTATGGGACACAAGTAGACCCATAACCATTTAGATAGGTGAATTCGTAGAATCACTAGGAACAAATTTTGATAATGTTATGCATGAGTATTTCAAAACCATTAAGGAAATGCTACAAGCCAGAACAAGAATTCCTAAAAGTGTAATAGAGGAACACCGAGAAGACATATGTTTCATGGTAGATACTGATTTCACATACATCCAAGTAGTAGTACCAAGGAAATCATGGCTTTCAAAGTTAGAATATGAAATCAAAGAAGGACTAGCCAATGAGTGCATTAAGGCACTATTAAATGAACTACTGGACAACAAGCAACTAAGATTTTGTACCTATGAAGAGGCCAAACAAAATATTAAAACAAATCTTATTGTCAAGAAGGCTGTAAAATAGTCAAAAAGAATGGTGAAGAATTTCAAAAGGAAATTGAATATATCTTATGAAGGAGAAGAAGAAAGAGAAGGTGAAGAGGAACAAGAGGGTAAGGAGGAACTCACTGAGGACTAGCTACCCATCGATGATACAATAGAGAAAAATGAATTATAGGAAGAGAAGTTTGATTCACTACCTCCTCCTCCACCTAAGAAATCAAGAACAAGGAGTCAAACAACAAAGGATGCAACTCCTTCTCCCATGGTAAAAGGAAAGGTGTATAAAAGGAAACCTAACACACCAAAGGAAAAACAACCAGTTAGGGCACCTACCAAAAGGAGAAAATTTGTCTAGACAAATGAGGATTTAGAGGAATTAGCTATGGATGAACCTGAGACTACAATCAAAAAAGCAAAGGAAGTAGCAAAGGAAACATCAACTACTGAAAAAATTGATGAAATATGTAAGTACATTTTTGAAGCAGCATCTCTTCGACATCCTAAGATTTGGAAATGGTTAAGATGGGACTTTGTAGAGAAGAATAAGATTGAAGATGCACTTATTGCTAAAATGTGTAGACACTATTATATCCCACTACAATTCACTACATGTGATGTACCATAAGAACTGTTAATTAGAATATCTTCTAGATTCACTTTTGCACTCCATGAGGAGAAGAGGATAAGAGAAAGAGTACTTGTTTCTCTTATGCCTCCTAAATCAAAAAGAGAATAAATCAATGAAATCATGGAGAAACATGCAAAAATTTTCTCATCCAAGATGAGAGATTATAAATTTCTTGAAGAGAAGCTTATAGAGATAGAACAAGAAACCCATGATACATGGAGCAAGATACTCAATCCTACTGAGAAGAGCAGTTATGAGAAGGAAACTATCAATCAGAGAGATAACTCAAAAGCTGAGTTAGATAGTGAAGAAGTGAAAATAATTGGCTAGAAACAAATTGATATTATAGATGAAGAGTGGCCTTAAAATAGTGAAGAAAATCAGGTACCAGCAAGTCCAATTCACATTAGTTTAGAGGATGAAGAAGTTACCAAAGAAGAATTTTCAATAAAAGGTAACTTAACTAATGATATAAATGATGAATCATGGTTAGAAAATATTGTCAATGACACCACAGGACAAGACCCTATAGCAGAAGTTCAAAAAGATGAAGACATAAATATTGCAAAGGGCAATATTGACGGACAGGATACAACTATTGACACTACAATAGTCAATACACCTACAAACATGAATATATTAATAGATGCTATTGATATTCAGTCAAGTTAGGACAAATCATCTAAGAAAGATGATAATATACCAAAGGATATGGATATAGATGAAAACAAAGTTGCATCCAACACTCAAAAGGATACAGATACAGAAATGAAGGATGTGACCAACCATCAACAAGAAGTGTCAAATGAACAAACCAAAGAAGCTGATAATAAAATAGAGGATACACTAAGAAAGGGTGAAGAAAAAGATAAAAGTGAAGGAGTCAAGCAGGATGAAGGAATAAAACTTAAAGAAGATACATCTATTGATACACCTAAGGAAAATGAGGAGACATCTTCACCAAACCAACTAGTGGACTCAGAACAGACACAAAAGGATGCCTCATCTTCTCAACCCTCACCTACAAAGTCAACCCAACCTCAAGCTTTATAGATGGTAGTACATCAATCTGCCACATAGCCAAAGAAGAAGAAGAAGAAGAAAAAATTTAAGAAGGACATTCTGGCTGTTACACTAGATGAAGTAATAGAAGTTCCAAACTGGGATATTACCACTTTGGATAGTGATAAACTTCAAGAGTTTGGATTTCTCTGTCAAAGGAAAGCCATTCAAAAGAAAATGATATAGGAACAATGGGAAACAATGGAACTTGACAAAGCAAGAGACATTCTCCAACAACTTGTTCCTGAGGTAAAAATTGAACAAAATGCTACAGTTAAGGAAAAAAATTCTTGTTCTTACCGATGCAATCACAGAGCACAATATAGATGTAGAACAAGCTATGGAAGAACAAGTAGAAAAGAAGTATCAATACAAATTAATTGTTAAAATCAGCCAAGAAGTGGTACTGAACTAGGTAAAGCTCTCTAAACTAACTGATCAATTAGAGCCAATGATTGCTGAAGAAATTACCTTAGTTCAAAATATGTGCACGCTTGAAAATTTTACAAAAGAAAATAGTGACAAGTTAGTAGAGATACATTCTAATGTCACAGCAAGTGCACAAAGCCTAACCTCAAATGCAGACAGTATCAAGGTGGATAATGACAAGGACATTGAGGCTAACAGGCTAAGGCAAGAAATATGGGATGCTGAGACACAACTATGAGGTGAGATTACAAAACTACAGGCACACATTTTGCCTAATCTTACTATTCTACAGTAGCATATTTCTGATATGATAAACCTTATTGCAACCCCAGAGATGTCTGTAGTAGATAGCATCTATGATATATACATGTAAGGATATCACTTGAGTACATGGCTCTAGAATTGCTAAAGGATAAATGGGAAAAGATGATGGAGGAGATCAAGTCCTCACATTCCCACCTTTTTGACAAGCTATAAGTACCTTTGCCTTTACAATCAAAAAAGGAGGAATAGAAAGGAAATGTTTATTGTATATATAGAAGGAATATATATATAAAGATAGTTATGTACAATATATATAAAAAAAGGGTAAAAGAAAAGTACATAAGGATATGTATATATACTTACACTTACCGACATGTACATAGGAGGAGTCATTCAAATGACTAAGGAAGGATTATACACAGGTGTACATACTAATGCATTCAGTATGTTGCACATATCATGTTTTTGATACTAATGTCAAAGGGGGAGATTGATGACATTAATTTTTCCATTAGTACACTTAGTGAAAAACATTGACAGAGATCATCAGTACAAGCATTACCGATGGACAACAAGCATTACCGGTGGACAGTGAGCATACCTAAAAGAACACAAAGGTCATGAGAAAATGCTAAGTATGGAATTGACCGACGAACACTGACAAGTGTTGCACCGATGTAGTGAATAGGACATCACCGACAGGTCAATAACATAACATTGAGATCAACACCAATGACATAGTTTTGAGAACAAAACCGGTGGACCAGAAAGGGCATACCTGACGATCAGTTCAAGAAAGGAACACCGATGACAAAGAAAACCAACCATCAGAACCAACAGTAAGTTAGAGAACCTACAAAAAGTGGATCTGAGTTTTACACATCAGATAAACCAATGTAATTCTATTTATAGAGTTTTAATTTGTTTTAAATCATAAATTGAGGGTCAAGCAAGCTTTATGTAAATTTTTTAAAGCATCCTAATAGATCTAAAACATATCTAACTAAAGATCAAGGTCAGGTTGTAAACCTTAGATCTAGAGTTAACTTAATGAATCAAGAATTGAGCTACAGTCTAGTATAAATAGATGTTCAATCAATTGTGAGTTATGAATTCATTATTATTGATAGCCACGAAGAGAATCTAAGGAGCAGAAGGCAGAATTCATGCAAAGTTCAGAGATAGATCATATCAGTTGTCAAAAACACACAGAGGCTACCGACGTGTAGATAAAGGTATTATTCAATCATGGAAGGATGATTACTCATACATAGGAAGCTTTATTGGATCTGTTATCAGCAATTAGAGATTATATACATCATTAGATCAAAGAATTATGTAGTTGCATCTTGACAAGTGCATGACATCTGAAATCCTTTTGTAGAAGGTGGACTTAACCGTTCTTTACAAATCTCTTAATAGAGTGCACACTTAACAGTGTTGCTAAAGCTTCAAATGAAGTAGATCTTAATAGGTCTCCACTGTAATACTCCTAATATGGTAGGTCATCAGAAGTGACCAATTTTAAGCCTTAACCGACCCCTTCTTATTTGCAGATAGTGAAGTCTTGTGGGTAACAATCCCCACCATTTTTTTTACTTCCTAATAGGAGTTTTCTGCGATATCATATCTTGTGTCATGTGTTATCTATTTTCATGAGTGTTTCTTTTATGGCTACATATTAAAGAACTTATTTTGTAATTGCATATACATAAAGAAAGATGAATAGTTAGATAATATAATTTACAAACTGATGATTAAGGGTTAATGGGTTAACCAAGAAAAGTTTTAGAGGTACTAATTCACCCCTCCCCTCTCAGTACATCATTCCAATATAATCCCAACAACAAGTACTACTCTAGAAGTCGAGTAGTCAACCACTCATCAGTCACCAAGGACTGATGCATTTTTTGTGAGTTCTAATCAGACTTAGTAAAGTGAATTAATCCTAGCTTCTTCTTGAGATACTCAAAAGTATCTTTAGATAGAGGTTTCATGAATATGTCTACCAATTTATCTTTGGTGCTCACATAATCCAACTTCACTTCTCTTTCTGCAACTTTTTCTCTTAGAAAGTGATATTTTATTTCTATGTGTTTTGTCTTTGCATGCATCATAGGGTTCTTTGACATATTAATGGTGTTGGTGTTGTCATAATGAATGACAATAGGATAATCAATCTGAATTCCAAAGTATTTAATCATCTATTTGATCTGAACCATTGTTGAAAAAATCAATGCGGCTGCTATATATTCAGCTTTTGTTGTTGACTGAGAAGTAGAATTTTTCTTTTTTCTTGTGCAAGTAACCAATTTGTCTCCAAGAAATACTGCTCCTCCCAAGGTACTCTTTCTGTCATCAACATGACCTACCCAATCTACATCTTTGTACACATGAATTTCTGTATTTTTTGAATTAGGATACCATAAACCATAGTCTATAGTTCCCTTTAGATATCTAAATATTCTTTTTATTTCCATTAGGTGATTTTTCTTAGGTTCAGCTACAATTCTCCCAGCAATTCCAACTACATTAGAGATATCTAGTCTAGATTGAGTGAGATATATGAGTTTTCAAATCATTAACTTGTAAAGTGTTTTGTCAACTACTGTGGAGTCATCATTTTTAGAAAGCTTGCTTCCTGTTATCATAGGAGTTCTTATTGGCTTGCAATCTTTGATCTTGAATGTCTTCAATATCTCATTTACATATTTAGACTAATTTATGAATATACCTCTATCTAGCTGCTGTACATTTAATCCCAAAAAGTATTTTATAGGTCCAATCATGCAAATTTCAAATTCACTCTGCATTTCTTTGGCAAATTATGTACTAAGCTTATCACTACCTCCAAAAAATAATGTCATCAACAAAGATAGAAACAAGTATTAATCCTTCAGGTGTCTCTCTGATGAATAAGTGGCAATTTTCTGCTCTCTTTTTTAATCCAATATTTGTTAAGTAGTCATCAAGTCTCTCATACCATGCTCTTGGGGCCTGTTTGAGTCTATACAGGGCTTTCTTTAGTCTACATACCATTTCTAGTTTTTCTGAAAGTTGGAATCCTTCAAGCTGCTCTATGTAAACTTCTTCCTTCAAGTCACCGTTCAAAAATGTTGACTCGACATCCATCTGAAATACTTTGAAGTTCTTGAATGTTGCATAAGCTAAAGACAACTTTATATCTTCTAGTCTCCTCATAGGGGCAAATGTATTAGAATAGTCAATTCCTTCTTTTTCTGCATATGCTTTACATACCAATCTTGATTTATTTCTTATCACTGTCCCATCTTCATTCATTTTGTTTCTGAATATCCACTTAGTTCCAATGATGTTCTTGTCATAAGGTCTAGGGACCAATTCCCATGTGTCATTCTTAATTATTTGATCTAATTCTTCTTGCATTGCACTTTTCCAATTTGAATCATTACACACATCTTCAACAATTAAGGGTTCAATTTTTGAAAGTAAGCACACCTCTCCATCAATGGCTGAACATTTTTCTTTGGATCTTGTCAAAAATTTTCTACTATAATCTCCAATGATATCTTCTTTAGAGTGGTATCTAGATGTATATTTTCATATTTTGGGTGTGACACTCTCACTTGTAATTTGTGATTCTTCTTGACTTGGTTCAGGGTTATTGCATGATACATCAATACAATCAAACATTTCTTCAATAATTGTTTCTTTATTGATAGGTCTAGGTTAATTTTCAATCATAGGTGCATATTCATAATATCTCTCTTGAATCATGAACTTCTCATCAATCTTCACATGTGCACTTTCAATGATTTTGTTCAACCTTAAATTGAAACATTTGTAATCTTTTCTCTTAGTAGAGTAACCAAGAAAAATACCTTCATCGCTTCTAGCATCAAATTTACCAACACCATCATCTCCCTTAATGTGGAACTTTCTTCCAAAGATTCTGAAGTATTTTACTATAGGTACATTACCAAACCAAAGTTTATAAGGTGTTTTGTCTACACCTGGTCTTAGTTGAACTCTGTTGATAGTATAGATTGTTGTATTGACTGCATCTCTCCAATAGGTGTGTGCAACTTTTCCTTCAATCATGATAGTGCACATTGTGTCAAGTATTATCATGTTTCTTCTTTCTGCAATTCCATTTTGTTGAGGAGTGCTGGGTGCACTTAGTTGTCTTTTGATCCCATGTTCTTCAGATTACTCAAGAAACTTGTCAGAGGTGAATTCTCCTCCTTTGTCAGATCTTAGACATTTTATCTTTAATCCTGACTCATTTTCAACTTTAGCTTTGAATATTTTGAACTTCTCAAAAGCTTTAGATTTTTCTTTCAAGAATGCAACTCACATCATTCTGGAGAAATCATTAAAAAACAAAACAAAATACTTTTCACCATAATATGATCTTGTTTGAGTAGGTCCACATAATTTTGTATGTATTAGATCTAGTTTGTTCTCTGTAGAGTTTTGTTTTCTTCTGAATGAGGTCCTCAAATGCTTTCCCATCACACATTCCCTGCACATAGTATCAACCGGTCTTGCAATACTAGGAAGGTCTTTTACTGCCTTTACATTGCTTATCTTCACTATGTTGTCAAAATTGATATGACAAAGTCTTTTGTGCCATAACCAACTGTCATCCACTTTTGCAACAAAAAAACTTACCTCAGAGTTAAGCTGAAAAAAATTACCTTTGGTCTTTGAACATGATTCAATTATGTCGCCTTCTTTTTTATTAATGATGCACCTGTTGTTTTTGAATTCCATCTAATATCCTTTATCAAGAAACTATCCAAAACTTAGTAAGTTATGATGTAATCCATCAACATATAGAACATCATTTGTCTTGTTATTTCCATCTAAGGTGATAGATCCTCTGCCTATGATAGGTTTAGGAGTGTTATCTCCAAATGTGACCATGCAACCTTTGTACTTGTCTAGATGTACAAATCTATCTTTGTCTCCTGTCATGTGTTGTGAACACCCGTTGTCTATGATCCAGTCTATTCTGATCTCTACATGTGAAACTAAATCCAATTCTTGTGCTTTCCTTTTATCTACAGTTTCTATTTCATCAATCATTTTTTCATTATCTTTGATTGGAACAAATCCAATTTAATCTTCTCCTGAATCATCATCAGTCACACCATCTTCAACATGATAGCATTCCTTAGCATATTTGGGTTTATAATTTGATCTGTACTTCTTGACTCTTGTAGGACATTTGGATGCAAAATGGCCAACTTTGATGCATGAAAAACATTTTAATAGTAGTTGTCCTTCATATTTTCATTTTCCTTTCCTTTCCTTCTTAGCAATCATAGCAATGATTTCTTCTAGTTCTATATCAACTTCTTCTTTCTCATTATTACTAGAGATTCTCAAGGATTTCTTACCATGGACTGAGGCTTTGAAAGTTGTATCAATTTTAGGTTCTATCTTCAATCTTGATATCTCAAATGCTGATATTTTGCTGATCAAGGTTTCTCTTTTGAAGTCCTTTGAGAATTGCATGGTTTCATCCAAGATGTTTATCTTGCTTTCATAATTTGCTCTCAATGTAGTTATGAGTTTTTCCATTATATCTTCCTTTGAAATTTCTCCACCATTGTTCCTGATTCCTGAGATTGCTTCATTAATCCTCTAATTGTAAGCTCTGATGTTTTCATTAGGTAGCATCTCTAAATTGTTGTATATTTTCTTCCATGTCTTTCTATGCGCATTCTTGGCTTGGATGTCTCCTTCAAACATGTCTTCTAAGTATTTCCATATTGAATACGCTTTGTCTACCTTCTTGATCTTAGAAAAATCACTGTCAGATAAGGCACTGATTAGGGATTCTTTGGCAATTGCATTTTAGGTGAATAGTTTCTTTTGTTTATTAGTGGAGTCTTCTTTTGCAAGGTCTTTCAAGGTGGGAACATCAACTGCGTGAGTAGCAATCTCATAGATCTCAAAACCAACACACTGAAGATGTGTTATCATTTTATTATTCTAGTGAAGATAATTCTCTCCATCAAACATAGGACTCTCTTTCCTGAAGTATGCCATTTGATCTACCTTAACCTACTAGACTTTGTCTCCAAGGCACTTGGCTTTGATACCAATCGTTGGAATAGTCCCAAGGGATAACTGAGAGCGGGAGGTGAATCAGTTATCAACTATTTTTAATTATTTTCTCTAATTAAGAACAAAATGTCATTAAGCATATGCACAATAAGATAACACAAAATAGAACACCACAATTTTGGTTACGAGGAAACCAAAATAGGTAATAACCCCGGTGGGAATTAGCACCCACAAAGAACTGTACTTAAGTATAATAATACCTATTAGAATATCATACAACCCTATTAGGAGCTGATCTTTATAATGTAATAAGTATAGTGACCTAGTTAAGGGTCAGACCCTATTAGGAGTCTTTTACAAATAACCCTATTAGGGGTGAGGACTCACTGTCCAAAAGCACACTGCTAAAATGATGAAGGATGCAATCTTCATAAAAATAGATATACACTATATTTGATCATGAAGTGTTTGAGTAGACCTACTATCTTGATCAGTTCCACTATATTGGACGCACTCTCTGACTCTTAATATAGATCTTTATCTAATGAATGAAATAGCTTTATTTTCCCAAAACAATCAGCATTCTGCTATGTTCTTTTTCTGTCTCTTTTCTTATCATTTAGACTTAGCAATCAAAAAATGAACTTCTATATGTATAATCTCCAAAAGATATGATCATGTCAAATATAGGAATCCCTTCAATGCTTCTCTTGTCAGATGAACTAAGCACACAACATAATTAGAACTGCGGAACTCAAAACTAAATAGACGCATCACTTCACATAGTCGGCTCCACCAAGATTATCCAAATGTCATGCTTTAGATGAAACATGATTAGCACCTTTGGTAAATTATCTTTCACTAATAACTAAACATGAATCTAAACATGCATATCCCATAGATAGGCACAACTAAAGAATCATTAAAATTATTGTTGGCTTTCTGAAAACAATCCTCTAAAACTATGGCTGGTAAACAGAATAACATAACTTAATTGTAACTAAACTTCTGAATCTGAGTGTATGAACATGGTATCATAACTATGTCTCAAACATAAAAATAACCATGCAAGGCCACAACATAACCATATGGAAAACTAAATACAGTACACTGTTATATACTATATGTTGTCATCAATGACAAACATACACTCAACTATTTGCACAAAGGTAAATCTCCAACAAGAACATGTTCAATCTGCATTATTAGGACCTCAGAACTAACTTCATATCCCATAGTGTAACACCATTTCTTCCTAGGAACAACTACCTTAAAGCATACACAGTCTATCTCAACCATAAAGGAAATTTTGTCCTTATATTTTTCAACTAAGTTTTCAGGAATCTTATGTCTCTCTTTCATCTATCTTTGAAGAATCTTAATCATGCCAAATATTTCTCCATCAACCCATGTCCTATTCTATCTTTGATAGCTCTCAAAAATATGAATACTAGTAGGTATTCCATTTCTCCAACCTCTTGGGTGCATGCATGGAAACTTGTGTTCAATGTGAATGTAAATATGCATTATGAGTGAACCAAATCTGAAGGTTTTAGACTTTTCTTTCTTTATCAACTTAACATTCTCTAGAAACTATTGTGCCAACACTTCGCATAGGTTATACTTAGTGTTTTCTTTCAACATTCTGTAGCCCAAAATGGTAACACCTACAGATAATGAGTTAGGTCTGCTACTATAGTAGAATTTGTTACCAAGTCTCATCACAATCAATCTCACATCCTATAGATAAATGTCATTGATTTTCATAGCTCACCTATCCCATTTTGAATGTGTTAGGGTTTCAACTTGATTCTTAATGTTCTTCTTATCCATAGGGATGACTCCAATATTATCCAATCCAGTAATTTCATGTATCAATTGACTACAAATCTTCATAGGTTGCTCATCTATCCAAATAAACACATCATGAACTCTACTCAACAATATTTGAAACCATTCTTCTTTGCTAAATTCATATAACTCTAGTATTTTAATGATGTTTAACTCATCTACATGTTTGAACTCATCTATAATTTTTCCACTATTAGTCATATACTCTAGTTTAGTAGAAATATCATCGATACCCAGTATGTCATACTTGCAATGAATATATACCCTAATGTCTTCTACATGTAAGATGTTGTGCGGAGTCTCAAAAAATGCTCCTTCAGGGTCTTCTTCACACAACTTAAAATGATGTATCTTAAGCTTTTATCTAGGTTGATCTACAACATCATATATCAAACATGCATCCATAGCTTATGTAGATGTGAATCATGTAAACACCTTATATATGCTGAATTTCAAGCTTTCACTTTGATCGATCACGCAAAGTAGTAGCTAGATAGTTTGAATCTCTCTACTCTATGATCTCCTTAGGTAACTACTCATCAAATGGTAAGGAAATCGATAATCATTAGGTACTTTATATATCATTATGTGTTAAAAACTCACATTACCCAATACTGTCCAGTTAATCATAAATATCATGATAATAATATATGCATTGTTCGATGTTGCGCTCTTAGATATAAGTTCCATGATGTCTTCCAATATCATACCTAAGCTTGCTAGAGTTCAATCCACATATTTAGGGACTGGATATATTACTTGTGTTCATCCAATTTTCCTGCTAAGGCCATGATCATCCAATTAGGTCGATTCTTCTTTGCTAGAATCAAGCAAAGATCTAGTAGCATCTACTGTCTCTCCCGGAACCAATATCTCAGTTGTCTCTTTAATTTTCCATATCTTACCACTAGTGTTATCTTATGCTTTCTTGAAACAACTGTCAAAATCACTCTTGAGTTTGGTAATACTTTTACCAGTTTCATTTTTATTCTTCTTTATATTCATAGGAGGAGGCACTCTTCTATTATTTACTCCATTATACCTACAGAGCTTCGATATATGACATTTATTGTTGCATTTGTAGCATATAGGAGGTCTTCTATACTAATTTTCTTGCAACTTACAATATTTTCCAATGTATCCAATGTTATTGAATTTGTAACATGTGGGTTTCACTATAGGTTCTCTTCTATTGTCTTGTCTATATCCAGATTGATTGAGTTGTTGGAGATTTGCCTCTATGCAAAATATTGTTTGTATGTTTGTCATTGATAAAAACATATAATATACAACATGTATCATGTATGCAATTATCAGTATAGATGTTTTTGAGCTATGCATGTCTATTTCCATGGTGTATACATGTTCTAGATGCTATGTGCATTCACGCCAAGTCAGATATGTAGTTACAATTGAGTTATGATTAATCAGTTATGGCAGTTACAATTTCTAGAGTTTATCTATTAAGAGCCGACGTAAATACAGTGTCTCTTGAGTTGCACTTATCTTTGGGATATGTGTGTTTGTATTCATGTTTAGTTATGAGTTAAAGATAATTATCTAAAGGTGCTAAACATGTTTCAATAGAATCATGATGTTAGAGTTAATATTGGTGAAGCCAACTTTGTGAAGCGTCACGTCTATTTAGTTTGGGTTTCACGGTCCTAATTTTGATTGTGTGCTTGGTTGAGCTGACAATAAAGTTGATGAAGTGTTTCTAGATACCATCATGACCTTATCCTTTGTGAATATACATATAGAAGTTCTATTATGTTCGCTAAGAGTGGAAAAATGAAATGAAAAAGAAAAGGCAGAGTAGAGCAGAAAGTCAGAAAGAATAAGTTGAAGTTCTATGTCAAGAAACAAAAGTTGATTGCAATTCATTAGAGCTAATCAAGACAATAGGTCTACTCAAACAGTTCATTTACTAGATGTAGTGTATATCTATTCTACTGAAGGTTGCAACCTTCATCATCTTAGCAGTGAGCTATTGGATAGTGAGTCTTCACCCTTAACAAGGTTGTTTGTAAAAGACTCCTAACAGGGTCTAACCTTTAACTAGGTCTATGTACTTCTTGAATTGTAAAGATCAAGTCCTAATAGGGTTGTAAGATCTTCTTGTTAATCCCTAATTTTTGTTCATTATTAGTGACCAACACTTAGTCATTTACTTAGGTAGTTTTAGTTGGTTAACATTAAAGGCCAAGCAATATTGCCAAGAAAGTTTTAGGTTGCCGAGTTACATCATGCCAAGCCAAGTAGAATATTAAGTGCTGAGTGAAAGAGATGTTAAGTGCCAAGCAGAACAGTTTTTGCATACATGTCAAGATTGATTCAAACTTTGATGTAAAATTTTTAGGCTGACTTGTATGAGATTTGGGCCGACATTTGAATGCATTTAATATTTGTCTACTGAGTTAATTATGCATTTAATTGTTTTATACTATGCATGGCATGGAACTAATCAAGAAATTAGAATGCATTGGAGGCATAAATGATAGATCTTGATCATTGATCTAGATCTCGCCAACATATTCATAAAGACATATAAGATTGTTTCTAACAATAGAAAATAAGTGTGAGAGAGATATACAGTTTAAAAAAAGAAGGGTTATGTCTTCATAAGAGAGGAACAGTGAAGAAGCTTAGATCAAGAAGAATGACAAAATAGTGAAAAGAAGAGAACAAACATATCAGATTGTGAGATCATAGAAGGTATTGGAAAGTGCAAATCCATCATCAGCATCTGAGTGCATAACGAAGGATCATTACTCGAAACATTCTAATAGGTGTATCAGGTGAAATCTCTTAAAAGAGTGGTTCTAGCTGACCGTTTTAAATCTCTTATCCGAGTGCTTACTTTACAGAAGCTGAAATCCTTTAACAAGGTAGATTGTAATGATCTTTAGTTCTTAACAGAATAGACCTTTAACCAGGTAGATTGCATGTTTCAATAAAACTCTTGTAGCCCTAACAGAGACACTTTATTGCTGCAGTAGTGAGATTTTGTGGGTGTCATCCCCACCCTAGTTTTACCTATTTGGGTTTCTGGGTTACCAAAATTCTGTGTTATGAGCTATACATTTCATGTTGTTGATGCTATCTAATGTTAGGTTAAATTCATATATATATATATATATATGAATGTGGATCAATTTTTTTTAAGTAGTTAAGTATTAAGTGTTAATCCCTAAGTTTGTGAGGCCTCACCCCGACCCACCATAGCATTACTGATTCATTCACACTTTGATACTTTATATTTTGGTATATTGACGCACTTTTTGATTATCCTGACAGAGACTCGAGATACTATGTTATGATGATGATTATATTGTGTGGGTTTCATTTTGATATAGATTAGACCTAGATCAGATGGTTGTTTTCATTATATATTTTAGATAAGTGAACTAATGAGAAGATTGAATCCTGATGGGACTTGATTACTTCATGGATATTATGTCATGATGATTATGAAAATTTTATGTTCTAAACCTTTCTGTATGAAAATTTG
>MU228138.1:4608692-4626054 GCA_018584345.1 Thuja plicata
AGATTAGGAAACATCGTGACTTCCTAGATCACCTATTTCAACGTAGGACCTCTCATAACAGAATATCATCCTCATAATTATATGAATATTAAAACTTGGACCTAGGGCTAAATCATCAAATCTAGTTTGCACATAACCCGTATGGCTAGTTATTGTCCTAACTTACCTCTATTCATCCCCGATAGTGGCTTGCACGAGCGTAAAAAAAAAAAAACTTTGTATGTGTGTTTTGCCCTAGTTTTGGGCATGACAAATTTCTTTTGATGATCAGTGACCAACACTTAGTCATTTACTTAGGAAGTTTTAGTTGGTTATCACTATGGCCTAGCTAAACATTCAAGGCCGAGAAACATTGCTAAGTAGAATACAGGTTTTTGAGTTACATCATGTCAAGCCAAGTAGAGTATTAAGTGCCGAGTGACAGAAATGTGAAGTGTAGAGCATAATAGTTTTTGCATACATGTGAGGATTGATTCAAACTTTGATGTAAATAGTTTAGGTTGACTTGTATGAGATCTGAGCCAACATTTGTATGCATTTAATATTTTTCTACTGAGTTAATTACACATTTAATTATTTTATATTATGCATGGCATGGAGCCAATCTAAAAATCATAATGCATTGGAGACATAAATTGTAGATCTTGATTGTTGATCTAGATCTTGCCAACAGATACAAAAAAATATAATAAGATTGCTTCTAACTCTAGAAAGTATGTGAGCAAGAGATATATAGAGAATGGTTGTATGTTCATAGGAGATGAATAGTGAAGAAGCTTAGATCAAGCAGAATGGCAGAGAAATCAATAGAAAAGAACAAACATATCAGATTTAGAGATCACAAAAGTTACTAGAAAGAGCAAATCTGTCATCAGCATTTGAGTTCATAATGAAGGATCATTACTTTGAACATTCTAACAAGTGTGTCACGTGAAATATCTTAATAGAGTGGCTTTAGAAGACCATTTTAAATCTCTTATCCGAGTGCTTACTTTAATTTAAGTTGAAATCCTTTAACAAGGTAGATTGTAATGATCTTTAGTTCTTAATAGAACAGACCTTTAACCAGGTAGATTGCATTCTGTAATAAAAATCTTGTAGCCCTAACAGGAACACTTTATTGCTATAGTAGTGAAGATCTTGTGGGTGTCATCCCCACCCCAGTTTTAACTATTTGGTTTTCTAGGTTATCAAAATTCTATGTTATGAGTTACATATTTTATGTTATGGATGCTATCTCATGTTAGCTTAAATTTATATATGTATGAATGTGGATCAAGTTGTTTTAAATGGTTAAGTTTTAAGATCTGATTCACCCCCCCCCCCCNCTGATTCCCCCCCCCCCCCCTCTCAGCATTTTTCCTTTCCCATATTTGTACTTACAATAATTGGTATCAGAGCATAGTTCACCTACAAAAGCTTTTAATCAACTTGTGAGTACAGATCTTGAGATGGAGGTTTACAAGTTGGGTAAAGTCATTGAGAATCAAAAGATCAAGATTAATCTAGAATTACATCAGCTTGAGATAGAAAGACAAGAATTGAAGAAATCATTAATAGTTAGGAAGGATTTGGCCAAACAAATGAATGATACTCATTACCAAGAAGATGACACTGTAAATCTATTTCAGAACGGAGATTCTACTGAGAGCGATGCAACAATTGTACATCTACTTGAAAAGAAAAATGAACTATGTGAAGAAGTCAGAAACCTAAAAAGAGAATAAGAAATGCAGACAGTGAGACTATGTGAAGTAGTGGAACAAAAGAAGAAAGACAAAGATGACAAAGCAATGACTGAAGAAGATAAAAGATTGATAATTGTCAGACTTGATGAAAGAACACATGATGTACAAAGGATGACAATTAATCAGGTTGAAATGGAAAATCAAATGCTACTTGCAAATTAGGAGATTAGTAGGAAAGATACGGAAATGATAAATCTGAGATCTAAGAACAATCAATTGAAAGATGATTTCAGATTTGAGAAGGAACTTAATGAAAGGTTGAATAGGCCTAATGAAGCTTTGACTCATTTTGAGAATCTAATGGAAGCATCAAGGAGGTCAAAGGACTCTTTTGGACTAGGCCACACTGAACCAAAGACATTTGCTGAGAAAGGAGAATTATCTAAGAATGGTGAAAGGAGGAATGCAAAGACAAAGCACAACAAGCCTATTTGTCACCACTGTGGAAAACTAGGTCATACAAAAAACATATGCCAAAGAAAGAAAGGTAAGTCCAATCTCAAACCTAAGTTTAATGGTTACTATTTCAATTGCAAGAAATTTGGACATAAACTACATGAATGTTGGGCTGAAGCAAGTGATGCACCCCCCAAACCAATATTTAATGGTTATTGTTACAAGTGTGAGAAAGATGGTCATAAGGAACAAGACTGTAGATCCAAAGCTAAACAACAATGGACATCAAAGACACAAACTAAAGCATCTAAGAAAGGAAACACTTACAACTGGGATTATAATACAAAGCAGAGTTGTCATTACTGTGAAGAATATGGACATGCACCTTAAGATTTCTTAAAGACACATGTCAGAGGGAAATCTAAGAGTTGGATGAATGGAAGCTTAGTCTATTTTAGTTGTTTGAAGATTGGTCACACTAAGAAAGAATGTAGGACAAGAATTCATACTCCTACTATTGAATAAATAAGAGAACAGATGAACTAGACATGGGTAAGGAAAATAGAGCCGAGTAGGAGTGAATCCACTGAAGCCTAGGTCACCCAATCCAATGGATCAGGTGATCACTCCATCTCTAACTGAGCAATAGAGGTATGTAAGGAACTACATTTAAACTTCAAATCTTACATCAATTCCTAGCATGCAAATGTGCCAAAGTCCATATCTGCATATGTTAAGATGTATCAAGACATGTTTGTGACAAGTGCCGAGAAGAGCTAACTACACTATAGGTGCCGAGTTGGTTGGCCGAGTAAGTTGTGTGAAGGCCGAGTATAATAAGCTTAGTGGTATGCAAGTTGTGTTATTTGGCCAATGACAACTGGCTTGCACTAATATAACGGAAAAAATATTTATTTCTTATCTACCTTGACCTTTTGAGTCTATATAAGGGCAAAGAGTTTAATTTTCATTTTACCTTGCAATTTTCAGAATTCACAGAGTGATCAAAGAAGTTGCAGAATTGATCTTAGCGAAGTGTGTTTCAAAAATTTTGACAGCATGCTGTCAGCAACCTTAAGTTGAATAGTACAAAGTGATTGCTTGTTGAGATACTCTGTTCATCATTCTCAAACCCTAACTTCAAGAGACTATAGTTGCAAGTTCTTTCGCACTCGTAAAAGGAATGGAGAAGGAGATGAAACAAATTAAGTTAGTAAGGAGTGATGCATGCACACCACCAAACTTTCATGTCATTCCTGAAAGTGCAATTCTTGGTGATCTAAATGGAGCTCTCTCATCAATCCCACCAAAGGTAATTATGATTCACGATGTTAGATCTTGTTACATGGTCAAAATTGGTGAAGTGGGTGATAGCGAATTGAGAAAATCTTATGACAAGTTATGAAAAAATGGAATTGTAAAAGAGGAATTCAAACATCTAGCTGACAAAGGGTTAACTCTTGCCCTAGATTTTCCACCAAACTTCAAGGATGAATGGATCAAGGTTTTCCTAAGTCGAGTTCATAACATCCATATGTGGTTGGACAATGGACCAGTAAAGATCACAAAAGATATTATTTAGTGAGTTACTTGATATCCTATTATCAGAGGAAAGAAAACTATGAGAGATCAAAGTAAAGAAGAGATAGCAGCTAACATTGGAGTTGTCTAGAACAATAGAGGAATGACCATCTCTAAAAATTGAGGACTTAGAAATTAACTTTGGAGTGAGTGTAATTGCACACAAGTTCTATGAGTCAAGCTGGCTAGACATTGTTCCCTGTACAGCCATGGACCAGGCATGGAAGATAGTTAAAAAGAACCACACCTATGACCTTGTCGAGCTACAGTTGACACAACTAGCTAAGAACTTACTATCAATTAGAAAAGCCAAAAGTTCATTATTTAAGTTTGGCTCTTTGTTAATGTGTATATTCTTCTATGTTCAGAAGTCATTTCCTACTTTAGGAAATATTGTTTGGAATAAGGATAGACCTATCACTTTACTGATTACTTAATGTATTAAGCAATTAGGCAACAATTTCAATAGTATTATGGGAAGTTATTTTGTGTAATTCAAAAAGAGAATGAGGTTGAGGACCATAATTCCCAATTCACTTGTGGAGAAGCACTATGAAGAGATATGTTTCTTAGTTGAAATAGATTAAACCTATATTTAGGCTGTGACACATAAGGTATCATGGCTGGAGCCATTTCCTTATGAATTTAACATTGATGAAGCATCAACAGCTATTGCAACACTCCTAGCAGAGGAGATTGATACAAAAGAAAAAAGATTTGGAAATTTTGATGAAGAAAAGGCAATGTTTTCAATGAATCTTAATGAAGGAGCCATGGAGAGAAAGAGGAAAAAGATTGTGAAAAATATGAAAAAGATGGTTAGCTTGCCGAGTGATGAGGAGCTAGAGGATGCCCCTCTAGACTTAACTACTGGACAAGGTGAAGATGTATCTGAGGAACAAGAAGTAAAAGTTAGTGAATCTGAAGAGGAGATCAATGTTAAAGAAAAAGGAAAGAGGCTAGTAGTAGAAAAGGTAACAAGGCCGAGTAAAGAAAAACCTAGAGTTACCCCTCCAATTGCAAATCATCCAAGGATAAGGGAATTTGTTGCCACATCTCCAGCCAAACAAACTGAATTCTATGTAAAGAAAGTTGGAGAAAGTAGTTTTGGATCAAAGACAAAGCTTGCAAATAAGGCTATGCCAAGCCTACAAGTTAAGAGACCTAGAAGGAAACTGTATTTAGATCTAGAAAGTGATGAAGACAAGATAGAAACTAATGAGCCCAGTAACATACCTAAAACACAGTTCAAGGAACCTACAGATATCAATGAGGTTTGTGAAAACTTGAGAAATTTTGCAGGGCTATCTGGATTTATGTTTATCAAGTATGAAAAATTGAAGATAGTTGATAAGCATAAAGTTTAGGAAGATTTATTAGATATGATGTGCAACTTTAAGCTAACTCCTATAGAAATAGGAGACAATGTGTTGAGTGAGTTGTATGAGTTTCTATCTAGAAAATGGGAATTTGCACTCACAACTGAGAGACAAATAAGAGAGGGCACATTAGCTCAAGTCATTCCTGAGCTAACTCAGAACTAGAGAGAAAAATTGATTGAAGAATACAAGCATAAATTATTACATAAATAGAGAGGTTATGCTATTTTGAAGAATGACATTGAAGGTATAGTATAGCAGAGTACTAGGATCTAGAAAGAAATGTTTGGACTGGCTGTTCCAAAAGAGATGAAAAATGATGAAGCAACATCTAAGCCGAAGGATAAAGACATTGAATCCACCCCTCTACCATAGAAATCAACAATTCACATTGCTACTCAGCCTGAGAAGACTAAAATAGAAGCACAAGAACAAATAGAGATAGTTAACACTATTGATCTAACTATTGATAGTTCAATTGATATGTCAATTGATGACTCTCACAATCTAGATGTCGAGGGTAAGAATGAGACAAGGGACTCAACTATTGAATCACCTATTAGGGAAACTAAGGATGAAGAAGATAAGGGTATAGAGGAAGATGAAGAGAAAAATCAAAAGGAATTCGAGGATAAGAACACTCAAGAAGAAGCAGAAAAGGAGAAAACAAATGAACAAGAGGTAATTCTAACACATTCACCTATTTTGGAGGTTGTTAAATCAGTTCTAGATAGTAGTGAGGAGATAAGAGATACAAACAATGAGCCTAAAGAGAAAGAGGAAATATGAGTTTTGGTTGAGCTACCACACTCTACATCATCAACTCCCACTGAAACTAAGACAAAAGGCATGCCTTATCAGCAGGCAATTTTGACTAAACTGAAGGATGCACCAGTGACTACTACTGAGACTGGAAAAGGTATTGTAGACACAAACCCAAGCAGTAGTTCACCTAAATTCAAGAAGAGAAAAGTTATGAAGAAGAATTCTTTGATCATTGATGTCACATTAGATGAAGTTATTGTGATTCCACCATGGGATCCCAATGTTTTATCTTATGATAAGATTGAGACTCTTCAAGAGCTACTTAAGATGAAGAAAAGATAGGAGGAACTAAAGAGGGAGTAGAAGAAAAAGCAAGTGCTACTTGACATCAAAGACGTATTTGTCAAAGCTTTTGACATGGAGGATGAAAATCCTCAAGCCCCTATTCTTGAACAGTTAGTGCAAATTGTGCAAAAAGTAAATGATGACAATATTGACACCAATGAAAAGTTGTTGCAATGGTTTGAGAGGAAATTTGAGAACAGAGTACTTCTAAAAATATTAGGAGAGATTACAGTAAAATAGGTTGAACTTTCTTCACTAGTAGAAACTTTAGAGGCAGTTGCAACAAATGTTTATTCTTTGTATAAAAGATTATCTGATGTTGAATTCTTCACAAAGGATAATCAATAGGCTTTAGATAAATTTCACTTAGTCGACTTAAAGTCAATTGGAAAATCACTGAGTATGGATGCTAGCATTAGCTCCTTACATTTTAACAGGTTGACTTATGCACAAAGGAGGATAGCCAAGTTAGTGGCTGAAGATAGTCAGATTAGGACCAAATTGATTATTATTTAGACAAGTTTGATACCTCATCTGGAAGTCATTCAGAAAGAAATTACATCTACAAATGAATTAGTGAAGAGAGATTCTCATCTCTCAACTGCAGAGAGTTTAGTAAGTCTAGCTGCCGAGCTAGAAGTGAAAATAGAGGTTATGAAGTTTGTCAAGGAAAGTTGGGATTCTACATTTGTGTCCACCTTTCAACTTCATAACTAGTTTTTGGACAAGTATAAATTGACCCCACTTGCAATCAATGACAAAAAAGGGGGAATCCGACAAGGATACTGACACAGGTACAAAATAAGGAGATCAGTATAGGTATCCATGTATTTTTTTTTTTAAGGCATGTATACTATGTAAAGTTTTGTATATAGTATGATGTACATTCCTAGGGGGAGTACAGTATGTACTTAGGCAACAATTTTGGATAGAATAAATCAAAAATGATAAGTGTGTTTTTTCCACTAATATCAAAGGGGGAGATTGTTAATCCCTAAGTTCTTTTGATGATTAGTGACCAACACTTAGTCATTTACTTAGGAATTTTTAGTTGGTTATCACTATGGCTGAGCTAAAAATTCAAGGTCAGGCAACATTGTCGAGAAGAATACAGGTTACTGAGTTAAATCATGCTAAGCCAAGTAGAGTATTAAGTGTTGAGTGATAGAGATGTGAAGTGTCGAGCAGAATAGTTTTTGCATACATGTCAGGATTGATTCAAACTTTGATGTAAATGGTTTAGGTCAAATTGAATGAGATCTGAGCTGACATTTGTATGCATTTAATATTTGTCTACTGAGTTAATTACGCATTTAGTTTTTTTATACTTTGCATGGCATGGAGCCAATCAAAAAATTAGAATGCATTGGAGGCATAAAATTTAGATCTTGATCTCGCCAACAGATCTGAAAAGATATAATAAGATTGCTTCTAACCCTAGAAAGTGTGTGAGAAAGAGATATATAGAGAAGGGTTGTATGTTCATAGGAGATGAATAGTGAAGAAGCTTATATCAAGTAGAATGGAAGAGTAGTGAATAGCAGAGAAAAAACATATAAAATTTAGGGATCATAGAAGTTACTGGAAAGAGAAGATCCATCATCAACATTTGAGTGCATAACAAGGATAATTACTTGGAACATTCTAACATGTGTATCAGGTGAAATCTCTTAACATAGTTGTTTTAGCAGACCATTTTAAATCTCTTAGCCGAGTACTTACTTTATTGTAAGTTGAAATCCTTTAACAAGGTAGAATGTAACGATCTTTAGTTCTTAATAGAACAAACCTTTAACCAGGTAGATTACATTTTATAATCAAAATCTTGTAGCCCTAATAGGCATACTTTATTGCTGTAGTAGTGAAGATCTTGTGGGTGTCATCCCCACCCCATTTTTACCTATTTGGGTTTCTGGGTTACCAAAATTCTATGTTATGATATGGATTCTATCTGATGTTAGGTTAAATTCATATATGTATGAATGTGGATCAAGTTGTTTTAAATGGTTAAGTTTTAAGATATGATTCACCCCCCCTCTCAGCATCTTGCCTTTCCCATATTTGTACTTCCAACATTAAGATCTGATTCACCCCCCCTCTTAGCATCTTACTTTCTCCATTATTGTACTTCCAACAATTGGTATCAGAGCACAGTTCACCTACAAAATATTTTAATCAGGTGGTGAGTATAGTTCTTGAGATGGAGGTTTACAAGTTGGGTAAAGTCATTGAGAATCAGAAGATCGAGACTCAGCTAGCATTACATCAGCTTGGGATAGCAAGGCTAGAATTGAAGAAATCATTAACTGCTAGGAAAGATTCGGCCAAACAAACAAATGATACTCATTACTAGGAAGATAACACTGCAAATCTATTTTAGAATGGAGATTCTACTGAGAGTGATGCAACAATTGTAGATCTATTGGAAAAGAAAAACGCACTGTGTGAAGAACTCAGAAACTTGAAAAGAGAACAATAAATGCAAATAGTGAGACTATGTGAAGTAGTGGAACAAAAGAAGCAAGCTGAAGATGAAAAAGCAACAGTTGAAGAAGACAAAAGAGTGATAATTATTAGACTTGATGAAAGGACACATGATGTGCAAATTATGACAATGAATCAGGTTGACATGGAAAATCAACTGCTACTTGGAAATCAAGATATTAGTAGGAAAGATATAGAAATGATGAATCTGAGATCTGAGAACAATCAATTCAAAGATGACTTGAGATCTGAGAAGGAACTGGATGAAAGGTTGAATAAACCTAATGAAGCTTTGACTCATTTTTAGAATATGATGGAAGCATCAAGGAGGCCAAAGGATTCTTCTGGATTAGGTCATAGTGAACCAAAGACATCTGTTGAGAAAGGAGAATCATCTAAGAATGGTGATAGGAGGAATGCAAAGACAAAGCACAACAATCCTATTTTCCACCACTATGGAAAACTAGGTCATACAGAAAACATTTGCCAAAGCAAGAAAGGTAAGTCCAATCCTAAACCTAAGTTCCATGGTTACTATTTCAATTGCATGAAATTTGGACATAAAGCACATGAATTTTGGGCTGAAGCAAGTGATGCACTTCCCAAACCAAGATTTTGATGGTTATTGTTACAAGTGTCAGAAACATGGTCATAAAGTACAAGACTATAGATCCAAAGCTAAACAACAATGGACATCAAAGACATAAATAAAAGCATCTAAGAAAGGTAACACCTGCAACTGGGATTATAATACAAGGTAGAGTTGTCATTACTGTGAAGAATATGGACATGCACCTGAAGATTGCTTAAAGACACATTTCAGAGGAGAGTTGGATGAATAGAATCCTAGTCTTTTTTAGTTGTTTGAAGATAGGTCACACTAAGAGAGAGTGTAGGACAAGAGTTCTTGCTCCTACTATTGAATAAATAAGAGCATAGATGAACCAGACATGGGTAAGGAAAATTGAGCTGAGCAGAAGTGAATCTACTGAAGTCGAGGTCACCCAATCCAATTCATCAGGTGATCACACCATCTCTAATTGAGCAATAGTGGTATGTAAGGAATTGCATTTAAATTTCAAATCTTACATCAGTTCCTAATATGTAAATGTGCTAAAGTTCATATCTGCATATGTTAAGATGCACCAGGACATGTTTGTGACAAGTGCCAAAAAGAGTTAACTGCACTATAGGTGCCGAGTTGGTTGGCTAAGTAAGTTGTGTGATGGCTGAGTATGGTAAGCTGAGTGGTATGCAAGTTGTGTAAGTCAGCCCATGATAGCTGGCTTGCACTAACCTAATGGGAAAAATTTTTATTGCTTACATATCTTGACCTTTCAATTCTATATAAGGATGAATACTCTATTCTTCATTTTACCTTGTGATTTTCAACACTCACAGAGTGATCAAAGAAGTTGTAGAATTGATCTTAGTAAATTTTGTTTCAAAAATATCATCAGCATGTTGTTGGCAACCCTAAGTTGAACATTACAAAGTGTTGCTTTCTGAGGTACCCTCTTCTTTATTCTCGAACCCTAATTTTAGAAATTATGGCTACAAGTTCTTCTGCACTAGTCAAAGGAATGGAGGAGGAGCTGAAAAAAATTAAGCTAGTAAGAAGTGATGCATGTGCACCACCTAACTTTTGATCCATTCCCAAAAGTGCAATTTTAGGTGATCTGACTAGAGCCCTCTCATCAATCCCACCAAAGGTACTTATGATCCATGATGTTAGATCATGTTACATGGTTAAGATTGGCAAAGTAGGCAATAGAGAATTGAGGATATCCTACAATAATTAATGTGAAAATAGAGTTCTAAAAGATGAATTCAAGCATTTAGCTAACAAAGGGTTCACTCATGCCCTATATTTTCTGCCAGACTTCAAAGATGAATGGATCAAGGTTGTTCTAAGCTGAGTTCATAATATGCACATGTGGCTGGACAATGGACCAGTTAGGATCAAAAAAGATATCATTTAGAGAGTAACTAGATATCCTATTATTAGTGGTAAATGAACAATGAGAGATCAGAGTAAAGAAGAAATAGCAGCTAACACTAGAGCAGTCTGGAATAATAGAGGTATGACTATCTCTACAATTGAAGATTTAGAACTTGACATTGGAGTGAGAGTGATTGCAAGCAAGTTCTATCAGTCAAGCCAACTAGATAGTGTTCCCTGCATAGCCATGGACTAGGCATGGAAGATAGTCAAGAAGAATCACACCTACAACCTTGCCAAGCTGTAATTGACACAACTAGCCAAGAACTTACTATTGATCAAAAAAGCTAAAATCTCATCATGTAAGTTTGGCTCTTTACTAGTTTGCATATTCTTCTATGTATAGAAGTCAATTCCTACACTAGGAAATATTGTTTGGAAGAAGGATAGACCTATTACTGTACAAATTATTGAATGTATTCAACAATTAGGCAATAATTTCAATAGTATTATGGGAAACTATTTTGTGGAATTCAAAAAGAGAATGAGGTTGAGGACTAGAATTCCTATTTCACTTGTGGAAAAGCACTATGAAGATATATGTTTCCTAGTCAATGCAGATTACACTTACATTCAGGCTGTGACACCTAGGGTATCATGGGTGGAGCCATTTCTCTATGAAGTTAACATTGATGAAACATCAGCAGCTATCACAACACTCCTAACAGAGGAGATTGATACAAAAGCAAAGAGATTTGGAAATTATGATGAATCTAAGGCAAAGATATCCATGAATCTCAAGGCAGGAACCATGGATAGAAAGAGGAAAAATATTGTGAAAAACCTGAAAAATATGGTTAGATTGTCGAGTGATGAGGTGCTAGAGGATGCACCTCTAGACATATCTACTAGACAAGGTGAAGATGTATCTTAAGAACAAGAAGTAGAAGTTAGTGAATCTGAAGAAGAGATTACTATTAAGGAAAAAGGAAAGAAACTAGCAGTAGCCAAGGTAACCAAGCTATGTAAAGAAAAATCTAAAGTTACCCCTCCCATTCCAAATCATCCAAGGACAAGGGCATCTTTTACAACATCACCAGTAGAGAAAACAAAATTTTATGTAAAGAAGGTTGGAGAGAGTAGTTCTTGGTCGAAGACAAAATTTGCAACAAAGGCTATGTTGAGCCTTTAAATAAGAGACCAAGAAGGAAACTACATTTGGATCCAGAAAGTGATGAAGAAAAGACTGAAACTGATGAGCCCATCAATATACTGACATCACCATTCAATAGAACCACTAATATTAATGAGGTATGTGAGAATTTGAGAAATTATGCAGGGTTATCTGGCTTTAATTTTATCAAGTATGAAAAATTGAAGGTAGAAGATAAGCATAAAGTTTAGGAAGCTCTACTAGACATGATGTGCAACTTCAAGTTAACTCCTATAGAGATAGGAAACAATGTGCCAAGTGAGTTACATGAGTTTCTATATAAAAAATAGGAATTTGCACTCACAACCAAGAGACAGATAAGAGAAGGCACATTAGCTCAAGTCATTCCTAAGCTTACTAAGAAACAAAGAGAAAAATTCATTGAAGAATATAAGCATAAATTCATACCTAAATAGAGAGGTTATGCTATTTTGAAAAATGATATTGAAGTTATACTACAACAGAGTACTAGGATTTGGAAGGAAATCTTTGGATTGATTGCTCCAAAATAAAAGAAGACTGATGAAGGAACATCTGAGCCTAACAAGACTTGAGCAAAATCAAAAGAACAAACAAAGACAGTAAGAACTGTTGATCTAACAATTGATAGTCCAATTGATGTGACAATTTATGACTCTAGCAATTTGGATGTCGAGGGTCAGGGTGAGCCGAGAGACTCAAGTATAGAATCACCTATTAAGGAAACTAAGGCTGAGGAAGATGAAGAGAGAACTCAAAAGGAACCTGAGGATAAAGATGCTCAAAAATAAGTAGAAAAGGAGAAAACAAATGAACAAGAGGTAATTACACAAAATTCACCTATTTTAGAGGTTGTTAAATCAATTCTTGATAGTAGTGAGGAGATAAGGGATACTAACAAAGAGCCTAAAGAACAAGAGGTAGTGCAAGTGTTGGTTGACCTACCACACTCTGCATCATCAACTCCCACTGGACTTAAAGTAGGAGGCATGCCTGATCAATAGGAAATTTTGACTAAATTGAAAGATGCAATGGTGACTACTACTGATATAGGAAAAGTTATTGTAGAAACGAAGCCGAGTAGTAGCTCACCTAAATTTAAGAGGAGGATAGTTATGAGGAAGAAGTCTTCGATTCTTGATGTCACATTAGATGAAGTTATTGTGACTCTACCATGGGATCCCAGTGTTTTGTCTTATGAGAAGATTGAGACTCTTCAAGAACTACTCAAGAGGAAGAAAAGATAGGAGGAAATGAAAAGAGAGCAGAAGCAAAAGCAAATGTTACATGACATCAAGGACATATTTGTAAAAGCTTTTGACATGGAAGATGAAAATCCTCAAGCTCATATTCTTGAATAGTTAGTTCATATTGTGTAAAAGGAAAATGATGACAACATTGAAAACAATGGAAAGATATTACGATGGTTCAAGTGAAAATTCAAGAACAAAGTACTAGCAAAAATCTTAGGAGAGATTGCGGTAAAGCAGGTTGAACTTTCTTCTCTTGTAGAAATTTTGGAGGAAGTTGCAACTAATGTTTATTCTTTGTATAAAAATTTATGTGATGTTGAATTCTTCACAAAGGATAATCTATAGGCCTTAGATAAATTTAAATTAGACTTAAAGTCAACTGGAAGTTCACTGAGTATGGATGCTAGCACTAGCTCCTTACATTTTAACATATTGACTTATGCACAAAGGAGGATAGTCGAGATCATGGTTGAAGATGGTCAGATTAGGACCAAATTGATTACTATCTAGACAAGCCTAATACCTCATCTGGAGGTCATTCAGAAAGAACTTTCATCTGAAAATGAATTGTTAAGAGATATTCTCATCTCTCCACTGTAGAAAGTTTAGTAAGTCTAGCTACCGAGCTAGAAGTCAAAATAAAGGTTATGAAGTTTGTTAAGGATAGTTGGGACTCTGCATTTTCATCCACCTAACAACTTCATAAATAGTTTTTGGACAAGTATAACTTGACCCCACCTGCAACCAATGACAAAAACAAGGGGGAATCTAACAAGACTGACAAGGATACATCATAAGGAGATCAGTACAGGTATCAATGTAAAAAAAAAATTTTAAGGCATGTATACTCTATAAATTTTTGTATGTAGTATGATTTACATTCCTAGGGGGAGTACATTGTGTACTTAGGAAACATTCTGGATGGAATGAGTCGAAATGATAAGTGTGTTTTTGCCACTAATATCAGAGGGGGAGATTTTTAATCCGTAAGATTTGTTGATGATTAGTGACCAACACTTAGTCATTTACTTAGGCAGTTTTAGTTGGTTAACATTAAAGGTTGAGAAACATTGTCGAGAAAGTTTTAGGTTTCCGAGTTACATCATTCCAAACTGAGTAGAATATTAGGTTCTGAGTGACAGAGATGTTAAGTGCCAATCAGAACAGTTTTTTCATACATGTCAGGATTGATTCAAACTTTCATGTAAAATGTCTAGGCTGACTTGTATGAGATTTGGGACAACATTTGTATGCATTTAATATTTTTCTAGTGAGTAAATTATGCATTTAATTGTTTTATACTATGCATGGCATGGAGCCAATCAGGAAATCAGAATGCATTGGAGGCATAAATGAGAGATCTTGATCGTTGATCTAAATCTCACCAACAGATCTATAAAGACATATAAGATTGCTTCCAACCCTACAAAATAAGTGTGAGAGAGATATACAGTTTAAAAAAATAAGTGTTATGTGTTCATAAGAGATGAATAGTGAAGAAGCTTAGATCAAGAAGAATGATAGAATAGTGAAAAGGAGAGAACAAAAATATCAGATTGTGAGATCATAGAAGGTATTGGAAAGAGTAGATCCATCATCAACATCTGAGTGCATAATGAAGGATCATTACTTGAAACATTCTAACAGGTGTATCAAGTGAAATCTCTTAACAGAGTGGTTCTAGCAGACTATTTTAAATCTCTTATCTGAGTGCTTACTTTACTGTAATTTGAAATCCTTTAACAAGGTAGATTGTAATGATCGTTAGTTCTTAACAGAACAAACCTTTAACCAGGTAGTTTTCATGTTGTAATCAAACTCTTGTAGCCCTAACAGGCACACTTTATTGCTGAAATAGTAAATATTTTGTGGGTGTCATCCCCACCCCAGTTTTACCTATTTGGGTTTCTGGGTTACCAAAATTCTATGTTATGAGATATACATTTCATATTGTTGATGCTATCTAATGTTAGGTTAAATTCATATATATATGAATGTGGATCAATTTGTTTTAAGTAGTTAAGTATTAAGATCTGATTCACCCCCCCCCCTCTCAGCATCTTGATTTCCCCATCATTGTACTTCCAACACTTGTAACATGGATCATTATAAACTAGTGTAGTTATTTGTGGGTGCTAATTCCCACCGGGGTTTTTACCTATTTGGTTTGCCCGTAAAAAAAATTATTGAGTACTCTATTGTGTTATCTAAACATGCATTTAATTTATATCAAATTACATTTAAGGAAAAGAAAATAATTAAATTAACTGATAACTGATCCCCCCCCGCTCAGTTATCCTTGGGACTATTCCAACAATTGGTATCACAGCCAAGTGCCTTGGAGAGAAAGCCTAACAACTTAAGCTAGATCAAATGGCATACTTCATGAAAGAGAGTCCTAAGTTTCATGGAGAAAATTATCTTGAATGGAAAAACAAAAAGATAACACATCTACAGTGCGTGGGTTTTGAGATCTATGAATTTTCTACACAAGTAGTTGATGTTCCTAATATAAAAAATCTTGCAGAAGAAGACTCTACTATTAAACAAAAGGAGGTATTCACTCAGAATGCTATTGCCAAAGAAACCCTAATCAGCACCCTGTCTGACAGTGAATTTTCTGAAATCAAGAAGGCAAATAAAGCATATTCTATATGGAAATAATTGAAAGATATGTTTGAAGGAGACATCCAAGCAGAGAATGCACACAGAAAGACATGGAAGAAAAGATATGACAATTTAGAGATGCTACTTGAAGAAAACATCAAAGCTTACAATTAGAGGATTAATGAAGCAGTATCAGGTATAAGAAACAATGGTGGAGAAATTTTAGAGGAAGAGATAATGGAAAAACTAATGACCACATTGACAACAAACTATTAGAGAAAGATCAATATCTTAGATGAGACTATGTAGTTTTCAAAAGACTTCAAGAGGGAGAATTTGATCAGAAAAATATCTACATTTGAGATATCTAGATTGAAGACAGAACCTAAAAGTGAGACAACCTTCACAGCCATAGTCCACAACAAGAAATGTATAAGAAAAACTAGTAATAATGAAGAAGTAGATACAGAACTAGAAGAAATCGTTGCTATTATTTCCAAGAAGGAAAGGAAAGGTAAAGGGAAATATGAAGGACAAATACCATTCAAATGTTTCCCATGCAACAAAGTTGGTCACTTTGCATCCAACTATCCTACAAGAGGTAAGAAGTTCATATCAGGATACAAACCTAAGTACACTAAAGAATGTTATCATGCTGAAGATGGTGTAATTAACGATGAATCAGGAGAAGATGAAATTGGATTAATTACCATTAAAT
Source organism: Thuja plicata (assembly GCA_018584345.1). Taxonomy (NCBI): domain Eukaryota; kingdom Viridiplantae; phylum Streptophyta; class Pinopsida; order Cupressales; family Cupressaceae; genus Thuja; species Thuja plicata. The sequence goes on from MU228138.1 coordinate 4,625,103, forward strand.
ACATTGAGAAGATGCTTGAAGAAATGGACAAAGAAGATGAAGAAAAAGAACAAGAGTTAGCATTAGTTTCCAAAGAAGACATCAGGACTGATTGGATCATTGAAAGCGGATGTTCACACCACATGACAAGAGAGAAAGATAGATTCATACATTTAGACAAGTAAAAAGGTGGCATGGTTAGATTTAGTGATAACACTCCCAAACCTATTATAGGTAGAGGTTCTATCACCTTAGATGGAAAGAACAAGACAAATGATGTTCTCTATGTTGTTGGTTTGCATCATAACTTACTAACTGTTGGACAGTTGCTTGATAAAGGATATCAGTTGGAATTTGAAAACAACTAGTACATTATCAACAAGAAATAAGGAGACATTATTGCATCAGGCTCAAAGACCAAAGGTAATGTATTTTAGCTCAACTCAGAAGTAAGTTGTTTTGTTGAAAAAGTAGATGACAGTTGGCTATGGCACAAGAGACTCTGTCATATCAATTTTGACAACATAATCAAGCTAATTAATGTAAAGGAAGTAAGATACCTTCCCAATATTGCAAGACCAGTTGACACTATATGTAGGGAATGTGTGATGGGGAACCATGTGAGGACCTCATTCAGGAGAAAATAAGACTCTACTGAAAACAAATTAAATCTAATACATATAGACCTATGTGGACCTACTCAAACAAGATCATACTACGGAGAAAGGTATTTTATTTTGTTTGTTGATGATTTCTCAAGGATGATGTGGGTTACATTCTTGAAAGACAAATCTGAAGCCTTTGAGAAGTTCAAAATATTCAAGTCACTCTTAAAAGGCTTAAACCAAAAAGAAAAGAAAGAATTGGCATCCAAGCTTCCAAAGGCTTCCACTCCATCTCCTTTCAAACATTTTTCATCTCCTAAACCTATTTTGGGTCCTCATGTCCCAAAATTCATTTCTTTGAATACCTC
>MU228138.1:4655275-4666786 GCA_018584345.1 Thuja plicata
AGGATCCTAAGGTACATGTACTACTTGGGTCCTCTAAGTGTCTTAAAATGTACTACCTGACATACATTCTAAGGCATGTAATAGTTTAACATCTAACTCTACATGAATAATGTATAAGAGATCTAGACAGAGAAAGAGATTCCTAATCAATTTACTAAGTATCCTTGGAGAACCTACAGGAGTTAAAATCATGCATGTCAAAAAGGAATTAATCAAATGATTACAGCTCCAGCTATAAATTCTCAAGAAACATGCTGCCAAGAAAAATGTTTATCTACAACATTTCCTCAGTGAAGAGGAATATAACACCTGATTTGACACGCTCATGGCTCATGGTAGTCCATACTTCTTCAATTACACTATCATCCTGAATAGGTAAACACCTGAAGGATATAAATTTATGTACACCATCTTTTTTTATTTGATACTAGAGCTGACTTGTTTCTTTAGGCATTAAAGTCCCTAATTCATTCTCACTCTGCTTACATAAAAACATCAGCAAAGTGAAATCCAAGTGATTGAGGTCAATTTCAAGGCATTATTTGTTTATTCCAAAATTCATTTCATAAAACACTAGTACTCATAAAAGGAAAAATGTATTAACTACCTCATGAAAATACTAGTTGTAATCACTATTGCCTTCGTGACCTCCAATATAGCCGTAAGTGGCTGTCAAAACCTCCCCTTCAAGAAAGTGACCAGTAATAGAAAGGAAGTTCAAACTTGGTGGCAATGTTGTAAGATGGAAAACAAAGTAGGATGATAAATATCTCACAGATGAAATCGCAATATTTTGCATTGTCCTTTTAATATTAAGACTATATACATGAGTATAAATATCTTTTACTACATGAACATGATTAAAAAAAATTAAAACCTTGAAGTGGGTGGAAAAATCCCAATGTTAGAGTAAGCCTCTATAAAAGATAGTAAATATTGCAGAAAAATGCTAGATGTTTCTAAAACTCTAATTAGATGAGTCAGAATCTAGGATATCTAGGTTCTGCTATAGTACATTTTTATTTCAATTTTATAGTGACCCCATTCCATAACTTCAACAACTCGTCAATAAGTGGCTCAATATACATGTTCATATCTTTAACTTGGTACTTACCTTGTTGAGTGAACAAAAGCATTACATATTTATTATGACCATTTTGATGCGGTGTTTATAATTTAATTTAGATAACTATTAAATGAGAAAATACCTGGTACAATCATTGAAAACATTATGTGCTCTCTCTTTATGGACATCCCACGAGGAATGTTTTGTTAATAACAAAAATAGGCCACACTGAGTAAACAGATCTCATATCTCCAAATGGATTAACACCGTCCGCTGACAATGAAAGCTTGAGATTATGAGATTGTTCTTTAAAGTGTGGCCATATATTTTTTGTCTTTAAATGTAGAACTATCTGTAGGCATTCGCATAATTTCATCTTGACTTCTATTGCATGCATGGTAATCCATAAATTGTGCCAAGCTAGTGCACCTGAATAATCATTGAATGCGTGGAATAATGGGAATGTACCGAAGAACATTTTGAGGCACCATTTTTGTTATTTTTTTCTGACCAATATCTACTAATATTACAATTAGGGCATTCTGTTGCAAATTCATGTTGTTTATGATATAGAATGTGATCATTGGGACATGCATGTATTGTCTGATACTTCATTCCAATTCGATTCATAATGGTAGATAATTCTTGGTACGAACAAGGAAGAATGTTTGATGGTGGTAACAAAAACTCACCTATAAACCTACAACAACAAATATGAATTGTTAATATAATGAATAGTAATGGTATGATAACATTGAAGATGAAAAAAATGGCATACCATAGCATACATGACATTGCTACATTGGATAAACCATTCATAACCTTCAAGTTTACCAACAACACTATAGTAGAGAGAAGAGTTTTTTGGGAGCCTTGGTATAGGGGCTCGTATGCCTTCTCAAGTATAGGTACATCAAGACCATCTTCTTCATAATTATTAGATGCAATAGTACCATCACCATGATCATCTTGATCAGTTGTGCCAATACCATCTTCTTCGATCATGTCCTCTAGCACATTATCAACTACGCTAATACCATCATCTTCAATTGTGTTCTCTGCCATAGGATCATCTTCTACCATGGGAGCGTTATCCTCGCCTTGGATATTCACACCTCCATGTTCCTCTAGTTGGAAATCCACATTCACCAATCAATGTTAATCATTCCCCCCTTCAATGTGACCATGTTTCCTATAATGACTCTTGGTTGTTGTGATTAGAATTCTGCGATTCTTTAAGCCCTTACACTTTTTGCAAGGACAATTAAATTTATCAGGTTTTCTTTTGAACTGAGACCATAATCTAGCAATTGTCTCATTATTTTGTTCTTGGTTCATATTGCCAAATTATTCTCTTCTTAGGTTAGTAACAACTTACATCATTAGCAATTCATGGAGAAATTTTCATAGTACAATAATAAGGAGAAATTTTCATAGTACAATAATAATTAGTGGCGAAATAATTAGTATACTAAAAAAAAACTTGTGGTAATTAATTCTAAATTCATTTAGATATTAGGAAGGATAAGAAACTAGAAGCTAAAAAGGTTTTCCTACCTTTAATAATCAAGCTCTTAATTAAATAAATTGAATAATCAAATTTATAAGGATACTGGCCTAGGAATCTCCACAAAAAATTAAAAATACTCTCTTTAGTCTTTTTTGAATGAAATAATATAAGCCCCATGTCTTATAATGAAAATGCCTCAGATAATTATTGTTTGATTAACATGCTAAATGAGAATCAGAAAATAGATTCTGTTGATTAAATGATCAAAGATTCAAAAGACTACAGATGCTAAAGGATGAAGAATTGGATCCATAAGTTTATAAGTTTTAATGAGAAGATGAAATATTTATATTTCCACTATTCTGGTAAATTTATTTGTTGGTAAACCTCGAATTTGTTTCTCTAATATATTTGATGTTTGAGAACTATCAGAAAATGGACAGGTTGAATTTGGAATGAATAATGATAATGTTGATGTAGTTGATTGTAACACCCACTGATTTTAGTGACAACACTTCATCCCTTCCATTGTCACAAAGAAGTAAGTTGTGACTGTCATGAATCAAGAACAACAAAGCCTACAAAAAGTGATAGTCCTTCCATGAAGAAGGAGCATCATTCCAAAATTTAGTTGAAAATCATGACAAGCATCTAAAGTATACTAAATGGGGAAGTCATAAAGAATGACAGAATGAATTTTTTATGAGATGAATGACAATGGTATGTGTGTGTTGCAAAATAGTCAAAGTGGTAAGGAGTAAAGATATAGTCCTATAACTTATATTGACAACTTTTTTGAGTAATGCATAAAAGTCATAGTAGGTCAAATAGGGTATTATGATATGAAATTAGTTTAAGAGCAGCTTCAAAAGGAAGAGTTTAGTCCAATGAACAGAAGATAGTTCAAAAGATAGTCAAAGACTAATAGCTTAAGCATGTACCTAGAATGAAAGAACTGTTACAGACATATTAAAAGAATAGTTAAGAAATGACCTATTGCCTAAAATATTTAAAACCGTGAAAATTTACTTCATATTCCATTCAGACTTTAACAACCCGCTAGACCTACTGTAACTACTAGTAGCATTGTTGGATCTAAAAAAGTCATAAAGCATCTAGAGCATACCAACAAGTGTCGTCATAAAGTAGGACAAGCATAATTTGTTATGAGATGAATGAATCTTTAAAAATGCTCAAAAATACTCTCTTTAGTCTTTTTTGAATGAAATAATATAAGCCCCATGTCTTATAATGAAAATGCCTCAAATAATTATTGTGTGATTAACATGCTAAATGAGAACCAGAAAATAGATTATGTTGATTAAAACTAGAAGCACTCTAACTTGGAGAGAAAAAATATGGTACAGAAAATATGGAGCCCCAATTTGATGGAAATCTAGATGCAGCCCCATCTCCAATTACATGGGCCTAAGTTAGATGAAGGCTTGAATACATAGGTCCATTCCAATGTAGATCCAACATTCATGGGCCTTGAATGGATAAATAAGGGACCAAAACTCGATGCAAGTTGCCAACAAACAATAAAAAGCTCCAATATTTAATGCAAGGCACTCATAAATTCAATGAGAAATGTCAAGCATAGCCTCAACACGCATCAAAATTAACCAAGTGAAGCTTAGATTTAAAAAGGATTTGCAACCACAAGGGCTTGGGAGAAATTTGATCCAATAAGGAGGCCCCAAATTTGAACTTTGAAATGACAAAGGGATTGAATTTAATATGAAGGCTATGAATTCAATACAAATGATGTTGCCATTAAATATTTGATTGTAGAAATTTAAAATTAGTTGCATTGCATGGGGAAATAAATCAGAGGCATTATTTATATAAGCAATATAATTTCTACAATTCAAAGAAATCATTTTCAAGTCTTATTGCAAACAAATCTTGGAAAGTTCGAGCTAGTAAGGGTAGATTTTGTAGTTCTTTTAATCATTTTATTGTAGGGCTGCATCTAAAAGTTGATGAAATCCAATTAGCATCACTTCTCTATGCTACTAAAAGTTGATTTTTGCAAGAATTTAACAACAATAAAACTTTGATTTTAGACGTCAACAAGCGTTTACTAGCAAATTCAATTCTGATTTCAATCGATTAACCAAAAATTACAAGTGAAAGGACTCTAATTCCAAACATTTACCAACAAAAACACTCTTATTTTAGGCATCTACCAACATTCACCAACGAATTGGAGTTTGATTTTGACCCTTTTCAATCAATTATTAGCACACAAGGGTCTAATTCTGGTCACCTTGAGCAAGCCCAGGGATCCAAATTGGACAAAATAAACCAAGGACTTAAAGTTTTAGTTTCCATACCATTATTGTTTCTATTTACAGAGGTTTGTAGACATTTTCAAAGTTATATAATTCTGCATCAGACTTTATTGTCCAAATCTCAGTCCCTCTTTTATTAACAGTAGATTAAAATTGAAGTGGTAGGGGGTGATAAGATGTCTAGGATTGAAAGTTGACTAAATTTCTAAGTTTCTTATGTTGGAATTATATTGGAATGATGTATTGAGAGGGGAGGGGTGAATCAGTACATCTAAAACTTTTTATTGGTTATCCCATTTAACCCTTAATCATCAATTTGTAATTTCTTATCTAACTATTCATCTTTCTTTGTGTATATGCAATCATATCATAAGTTCTTTAGTATGTAACCATAACAGAAACATTCATGAAAATAGATAACACATAACACAAGATATGACATCACAGAAAACTCCTGTTAGGAAGTAAAAAAATATGGTGGGGATTGTTACCCATAAGACTTCACTATCTGCAGATAAGAAGGGGCTAGTTAAGGCTTACAATTGGTCACTTTTGATTACCTACCTTGTTAGGAGTATTACAATGGAGACCTATTAAGATCTACTTCATTTTAAACTTTAGCAACATTGTTAAGTGTGCACTCTATTAAGAGATTTGTAAAGAACAATTAAGTCCACCTTCTACAAAAGGATTTTAGATGTGATGCACTTGTTAGAATGAAACTAGATAAGTCTTTGATCTAATAATGTATGCAATATCTAATTGCTAATAATAGATCCAATAAAGCTTCCTATGTATAAGTAATCATCCTTCCATGATTGAATAATACCTTTGTTTGCTCGTTGGTAGCCTCTGTGTGTTCTTGACAATTGATGTGATCTATTTCTGAAGTTTGCATTAATTCTACCTTCTTCTCCTTAGATGCTCATTGTGGCTATCAACAATAATTAATTCACATCTCACAATTTATTTAAACATCTATTTATACTCGATTTTGGCTCAATTCTTGATTCACACTTTGCAAGTTAACTCTAGATCCAAGGTTTACAACTTTACCTTGATCTTTAGTTAGATATGTTTTAGATCCATTAGGATGCTTTAAAAAATTTACATAAATCTTGCTTGACCCTCAAGTTATGATTTAAAACAAATTAAAACTCTATAAATAGAATTACATTGCTTTATTTGATGTGTAAAACTCAGATCCACAATTTTTGGGTTCTCTAACTGACTGTCGGTTCTGACGGTCAATTTTCTTTGTCATCGATGTTCCTTTCTTGAAATGGTTGTTGGATATGCCTTTTCTATTTCGTCAGTTTTTGTTCTCAAAACTGTGTTGTCAATGATGTTCTCAATGTTATGAAATTGACCCGTCGGTGATGTCTTGTTCACTTTGTCGGTGCAACACTTGTCAATGTTCATCGGTCAATTCCATACTTATCATTTTTCCATGACCTTTGTGTTCTATCGGGTATGCTTTTTGTTTGTCGGTAATGTTTTTAGTCCACTAGTAATTCTTGTAGTCCGCCAGTGATCTTTATCAATGTTTTTCACTAAGTGTACTAATGGCAAAACTAATGTCATCAATCTCCCTCTTTGACATTAGTATCAAAAACATTGATATGTGCAACATACTGAGTGTATTAGTATGTACACCTGTGTATACTCCTTCCTTAGTCATTTGAATGACTCCCCCTATGTATATGACGGTAAGTATATATATATATATATCCTTTTTGTTTTCCCCTTTTTTCTGATATATATTATATATAACTATCTTTATATATATCTGTTCCTTCTATACATACAGTACACATTTCCTTTCCTCCTTTTTTGATTCTAAAGGCAAAGGCACTTACCACTTGTCAAAAATTTGGGAATGTGAGGACTTGATCTCCTCCATCATCTTTTCCCTTTTTTATTTTAGCATTTCTAGAGACATGTGCTCCAGTGAAATTTGTACATGTATATCATAGATGTTGTCTACTACAAACATCTCGGGGGTTGCAATAAGATTTCTTGCATCAGAAGTATGCTATTGTAAAATTGTAAGATTAGGTAGAATGTGTGTCTGCAGTTCTATAACCTCACCTCTTAGTTGTGTTTTAGCATCCCATATTTCTTGCCTGAGCCTGTTAGCCTCAATGACCTTATCATGATGCACCTTGATACTATCTACATTTGAGGTTAGGCTATGTGCACTTGCTGTGACATTAGAATCTATCTCTACTAATTTGTCACTATTTTCTTTTGTAAAATTTTCAAGTGTGTACATCTTTTGAACTAAGGTGATTGCTTCAACAATCATTGGATCTAATTGATCAGTTAGTTCAGAGAGCTTTACCTTGTTCAGTGCCACTTCTTGGCTGATTTTATCAATTAATTTGTATTGATAATTTTTTTCTGCTTGTTCTTCCATAGCTTGTTCTGCATTTAGATTCTACTCTGTAATTGCATCGGTAAGAACAACAATTTGTTCCTTAACTGTATCATTTTCTTTAAGTTTTACCTCAGGAACAAGTTGTTGGAGAATATCTCTTTCCTTGTCAGGTGCCATTGTTTCCCTGTGTTCTTATATCATTTTCTTTTGAATGGATTTTCTTTGACATAGCACTCCAAACTCTTGAAGTTTATCACTATCCAAACTGGTAATATCCCAGTTTGGAACTTCTATTACTTCATCCAGTGTAACAACCAAGATGTCTTTCTTTACTATTTTCTTCTTCTTCTTCTTTGGCTGGGTGGTAGATTGATGTACTACCATCTTTAAACCTTGAGATTGGGTTGACTTGGTAGGTGAGGGTCAAGAAGATGAGGTGTCCTTTTGTATCTATTCTGAGTCCACCAGCTGGTTTGGTGAAGACATCTCCTCATTTTCCTTGGGTGTATCAACAAATATATCTTCTTTGAGTTTTGTGCCTTCATCCTTCTTAACTCCTTCACTTTTATCTTTTTCTTCAACCTTTCTCAATGTATCATCAATTTTCTTATTTGCCTCTTTGTTTTGATCATTTGACACTTCTTGTTGGTTGTTGGTTGCATCCTTCATTTCTGTATCTATATCCTTGTGAGTGTTGGATGCATCTTTTTTTTCATCGGTACCCATATCCTTGGGTATATTATCATCTTTCTTAGATGATTTGTCTTGACTTGACTGAATATCAATAGCATCTATTAATATATTCATGTTTGTTGGTGTATTGACTGTTGTAGTGTCAATAGTTGTATCTTGTCCGTTGGTATTGCCCTTTGTAACATTTATGTCTTCATCTTTTTGAACTTCTGCTACAGGGTCTTGTCCTGTAGTGGTATTGACAATGTTGTCTAACCATGATTCATCATTTATATCATCATCTAAGTTACCTTTTATTGACAATTCTTCTTTGGTAACTTCTTCATCCTCTAAACTGATGTGTATTTGACTTGCTGGTATTTGATCATCTTCACCGTCTTTTGGCCATTTTTCATCTATAATGTCAATCTATTTCTGGCTAGTTATTTGTACTTCTTCACTGTCTAACTCTGTTGTTGAGTTATCTCTTTGATTGGTGGTTTCTTACTCATAACTTCTCTTCTCATCAGGATTGAGTATCTTACTCCATGTATCATGGGTTGCTTGTTCTAGCTCTATAAGCTTCTCTTTAAGAAATTTATAAGCTCTCATTTTGGGTGAGAAACTTTTCACATATATCTCCATGATTTCACTGATTTCTTCTCTCTTTGATTCAGGAGGCATAAGAGAAACCAGTACTCTTTATCTTAGTTTTTTCTCCTCATGAAGTGAAAAAGTGAATCTAGAAGATATTCTAATCAACAATTCTTGTAGTACATCACGTGTAGTGAATTGCAGTGGGACATAGTAGTGTCTGCACATCTTAGCTATAAGTGCATCTTTAATCTTATTCTATTCTACAAAATCCCATCTTAACAATTTCCTAATCTTAGGATGTCTAATAGATGCAGCTTCAAAAATATACTTACATATTTCATCAATGTCTTCGGTGGGTGATGTAACCTTTGTTTTTTCCTTTTCTTGTTTTATAGTGTAAGGTTCATCCATAGCTGAGTCTTCTAAGTCCTCATTTGTCTGAACAAATTTTCTCCTTTAGGTAGGTACCCTGACTGGTTGTTTTGCCTTTGGTGTGTCAGGTTTCCTCTTATACATCTTTCCTTTTACCATGGGAGAAGGAGTTGCATCCTTTTTTGTTTGACTCCTTGTTCTTGATTTCTTAGGTGGAGGAGGAGGTGGTGAATCAAACTTCTCTTCCTCTGATTCATTTTTCTCTACTGTATCACTAATGCAAAGTTTGTCCTCAGTGCGTTCCTCCTTACCCTCTTGTTCCTCTTCACCTTCTCTTTCTTCTTCTCCTTCAGAAGATATATTCAATTTCTTTTTCAAATTCTTCACCATTCTTTTTGACTATTTTATAGCCTTCTTGACAATAAGATTTTTGGCCTCTACTTGTTCATTTAATAGTGCCTTAATGCACTCATTGGCTAATCCTATTTTGATTTCATAATCCAATTTAGAAAGCCATGATTTCCTTGGAACTACTACTTGTATGTATGTGAAATCAGTATCTACCATGAAACATATTCCTTCTTGGTGTTCCTCTATCAGATTCTCAGGAATTCTAGTTCTTGCTTGCAACATTTCCTTTATGGTTTTGAAATACTCATGCATGACATTATCAAAATATGTTCCTAGTGATTCTATAAATTCACCTATCTGAATGGTTATGGGTCTTCTTGTGTCCCATGCAACTTTTCCTATGGAAGCAAAGTATTCTTCAAAATAAAAGAATATGCACATTATGAGGGAACCAAAATTACAAGTGATTGTCCTTGAAGACCTTATTGTGCACATGTTATCCTCCAGTTGATGTAACAAGATATTTGCAAGATCCATCTTCTTCCCCTATTTGATAATCTTTTATGTTGTGCTCATAGCAGTACTAGATATGTTGTTCATTCAGCTTGCTTGGAAGATCTTATATCCAACAACACATGCTCCAAACTTCAGCTCTACATTGGTAATGGTGTTGACCTTTAGTGCTCTTTTATCTGACTTAGCACTAGTCATTTTTTCCACTTCTACCAGAGATGGGTGCTTGTGAGCCTATGGTTTATTGGTTGTAGTATAACCAGTAACCATGTGAATAACATCCTTTGTTATTTCCTTTGCCTTGTTTATCCATAGATTCTTGTTGCGAACTCTACTAAGAACAATCTTTATCCATTCTATTTTGAAGACCTTGGGAAAATGTAGTGCATTTGTGAGTCCCTTTACTTCCAAGTGTTTGTGCTCATCTTTGAGTTTTCTAGCATCATCACATAATGCCCTATAGGCATTATCTAGGTCTAGATCTCCTATTTCTGAGATCTTACAGTGAATATAGGACCTTACCTCCTCTACTAGTAAAACCCTAGGTGGGATATGGGAGAATGCTCTAGAATACTCATGTTGTGAAGCTATCTCAGGGTGTAACTTGTATTTAGGTTCAACACATGAGCCTCTGCTGACAAGCTTGAATTATTTCTTCTTATCATCCTTAATTTTCTAAACTCTAGAAGTCGATGACATCTTGTTTGTAGAAATTTAGGGCTTATCGCAAATAAAATAGTGTGGTTGGTGAGTGTTATTACCTAGAGATTATTTGTTATTACCTGTGAATGTGAATGCTTTGTGTCAAATTGATTTCTACTGGGTCAATTTCCAAATTTCTCTTAAATCACTCTGGTCTGCTCTACTCTGCTCGAAATTTGTGGGTGCAAAAATGAGTTTACCTATCAAGATTTTATAACCTTTTTGCACCCTAATTTGTCATTAATACTTACCAACTCATCATTTTATGAAGACTGATTTTGTCGGTAGAGACATTCATAACATCTTTGGTGTCTGTGCAAAGCGTCCAGGTAGCTAGCAGTTTTGGAGACTTCAACGATGATTGTCGGTGAGGTTGCGAAGACAACTTTTGTTGATTCAATGTTCATCGATATCCGTCAGTTTACACTTAGCTTGTGTAATAATCGATACATTATGGTAAGTAGTACTAACTTTTCTTTGAGTGTTCAGCAATGCAAATTGTGCCCAATAACTAATGGTTTCTTTTCAATATTTTGATCATACAACAATTATTTTGCATCTTTATTCATGCCTATATTACAATATGAACTATGTGTAATGGAACCAATGCATAGTAAAACTTGTTATAATGCAGTTCCATACTTACTTGTGCAATTTAGTTGGATGTAGTGATGTCACCAGATCCATTGGATGAGGTGTCACCATTTGCATTGCTTATTCCAACACCTTCAGTGTTTGTGGCTTTTACCCACATCTTGTTTCTCATTCTCTTGATTTCATCAATGGTATTTCCATTGAAAAGTGTACTTGTGTCTGTCAGTCAGTCTTTGCAATATTTTATTACATGTCCAACCTTATGATAGTGCAAGCATGCCATACTTAGATTGGTCCAACCTCTTAACCTTCTGGTCCACTTTTTCATATAGTTGGCAGTAATATGACCATACCTTCCACATGCTGTGCAATTTACCCATGTTTTATAGTCCCAAACATATGAGTTACCTACTCTTGTTGGTTTGTAGCTTTTATCAGTTTCCTTTGGTGTCCATGC
>MU228138.1:4666946-4678020 GCA_018584345.1 Thuja plicata
ATGTGCCTTGTGTCCTTTCTTTTGATATTTATAACAATTACCAATAAAAGTAGATTGTGCTTGAGAAATACCTTTCATTTTGCTTCTGCAGATGTTTGAGGTGTGGCATGGTTTTCCACAGTGATTGCATGATAGCTTCTTGGATCTCGGGGTTGTGAAAACATTCCTCTGATCTAGTTGATTAGAAGATTCACCATTCTTGTTGTACCCTAGTCCTGTGTAGCTGTTGACTCTTCTCTGTCCATCAAGAAAATCATCCATCCTTTTGTTGCTTTCTTCAGCCTTTTTGATCAATTCATTGTGTTGATTCTGGACTTTATTTTCATGCTTCAATTTTTTTTTCTCTTCTTTTAGCTCACCTATGATCTGTATTCTTTCAATGAGTTTTGTATTTGATCTATTTGCTTCTTGACTCATAATAATTATCTGGTTGGTAACCTCATGGTGATGCTCAGTGAGTCTTAGAATCTCTGATTCTTTCTCTTGTAGTTTTTCTGTAATTTTCCTCCTATCATCAATGGCTAGAGTTCTTTCATTTTCATCTTTTCTTGCATCATTCATGACATCAATCATTTTTACCATTTGAGTCTCTTGACCAATTTGTAGCATCTTGATTTGATCTATCAGATGTAGATTGATCTCTTGTATACATGTAATTTCTTCAATTGATGCGTCTGAAGCTTTGCTCATTGATGATTCTAGTGTTTCAAAGTAATCTAGTATTTCCAATTCTTTGTAGTATTTCTCATTCAGTCTAGTTTCCATAATCTTTCTTTCATCAAGAAATTTTCTCAATTTTATTTTTGCCTCCTTATACTGCTCATAGTTTATTTACATCTATAACTGCTCATTCTCAATAGTCATGTCCAGTCTGAACTTGTCCATTGCTTTGATCTTTTCTCTCAAGTCTTTAAGCTTTTCATGAGAGATACTTAGCTTTGATATCAATTGTTGGAATTATATTGGAATGATGTACTTAGAGGGGAGGGTTGAATCAGTACCTCTAAAACTTTTTCTTGGTTAGCCCATTTAACCCTTATTCATCAGTTTGTAATTTCTTATCTAACTATTCATATTTCTTTGTGTATATGCAATCATATCATAATTTCTTTATTATGTAACCATAATAGAAACATTCATGAAAATAGATAACACATAACACAAGATATGATATCGCAGAAAACTCCTGATAGGAAGTAAAAACTACGGTGGGGATTGTTACCCAAAATACTTCACTATCTGCATATAAGAAGAGGCCGGTTAAGGCTTACAATTGGTCACTTCTGATGACCTACCTTGTTAGGAGTATTACACTAGAGACCTGTTAAGATCTACTTCATTTGAAGCTTTAGCAACACTGTTAAGTGTACACTCTGTTAAGATATTTGTAAAGAATGGTTAAGTCCACCTTATACAAAATGATTTTAGATGTGATGCACTTGTTAGAATGCAACTACATAAGTCTTTGATCTGATGATGTATGAAATCTCTAATTGTTGATAAAAAATCTAATAAAGCTTCCTATGTATAAGTAATCATCCTTCCATGATTGAATAATACCTTTGTCTGCTTGTTGGTAGCCTATATGTGTTCTTGACAACTGATGTGATCTATTTCTAAACTTTGCATGAATTCTACCTTTTTCTCCTTAGATTCTCATCATGGCTATCAAAAATAATGAATTCACATCTCACAATTGATTTGAACATCTATTTATACTCAATTTTGGCTCAATTCTTGATTCACGATTCGCAAGTTAACTCTAGATCCAAGGTTTACAACTTGACCTTGATCTTTAGTTAGATATGTTTTAGATCTGTTAGGATGCTTTAAAACATTTACATAAATCTTGCTTGACCCTCAATTTATGATTTAAAACAAATTAAAACTCTATAAATAGAATCACATTGCTTTATTTGACGTGTAAAAATTAGATCTGCAATTTGTGGGTTTTCTAACTGACTGTCGGTTCTAACGGTTGGTTTTCTTTGTCATCGGTCTTCCTTTCTTGAACTGGTTGTCAGATATGCCTTTTTTGTTTCATCAATTTTGTTCTCAAAACTGTGTCATCAGTGATGTTCTCATTGTTATGAAGTTGACCCGTCGGTGATGTCCTATTCACTTCGTCAGTGCAATGCTTGTCAGTGTTCGTCGGTCAATTCTGTACTCAGCATTTTTCCATGACCTTTGTGTTCTGTTGGGTATGCTTTCTATTTGTCGGTAATGCTTGTAGTCCACCGATAATACTTGTAGTCCTCCAGTGATCTCTGTCAATGTTTTTCACTAAGTGTACTAATGGCAAAATTAATGTCATCATCTTATGTCATTACGGTCCTAGATTTGCCAGTTTTAAAGTATGGTGTAAACATTTAGAATTCTTATTTTAGTTCACCAACACTCATCAAATTCAAATTTTAATTTAATTATGGTAAATTTAAAGCTATAAATTGATTTAGGGGTGATGTTGTAGGTTTAACCATGGAGAAAGGGGCTGAAAATTCAAAGTCTAAGGCCAAAGCCAAGGAGAAGAGGGATCCAGCAACGAAAGACAAAGAAGGAAATGAGCATTCAACTAAAGGAAAAGGAGAAAAAAATGTTCACAGTGCCAAAGCACGAAGGTTGGCACAATTGAAGGCTTGATACATAAGAGCTGACCCCTAAATCCAACTTCACCTCTACATGGGAATGAATTGGAGACACAAATCCTGGGCCATTTGACATGAATTTGGTAAGGGACAGAATGTATGGAGTCAACCAAACAAATGAAATCAAGAGGATGATTAAGAATGGCATTGTATAAGAAGAAGTCTTTCCTCCTACCCACCAATGGATAGAATTAGTCTTAGAGATGGAAAAAAGTTACAATCCAACCACTAGACAAGTCCTCACACCAAAGGGAAGTGTTGTAGTTTTACTTGCAGCAAATGCCATCAGGGTTGCTTTAAATTTTCCAAAGCATGAGGTAGATATTTATAAGACAAAGAAAGAAGCTATGAAAGAGTATGAGAATAGATCAGGTCATACTATCAGCCTTGTCAACAAGGTAATGGGAAGTTTGCAAGAAGCAATTTTTGAGTCATGGATGTGTTACTACATGGAAGTGATACTTAACAAGACTGAGCTGTATGATTGGGAAGATATGATTAGTGACAACATTGATGAGAAATTGAGGACTATAAATAATAATAAGGCATTCTACATGACCTCCTATTTGGTTTACATGATGGCTTAGATGCGCAAATATCCTAGATTGAAATACCTAAGCCTAGTAGGGACGAAGAAAGGGGAGTTCATGGTTTATGAATGCTACCCTCAATTGCATCTCTATAACAAAGGTTATTTCAGAATCACTAATGATGTATTGGCCATGCACAATGTAAGGCTACTGTAGGGGAACCCAATAAGAAGGTTGTCAAAAGAAGAAAAGGATCTAGTGAAGAAGTATGGTTCATGGTATATTCAATTCCCCAAATTTACTTACATTAGGATTTTGGGAAGCACAGTATGTCCTAAGAAACACCCTAGGTTCCCACCTAATAAGTTGGTACTAATGGAAGTGGAAAGAAAATTGTTTCCATATGACAGTATTCAAAAACATAGGCATAGGCCAGGGAGTCTGACTCCATTCACTTTGGGAAGCGAGGTTTTCCCATCTATTCAAATAGTAGAGGTGGTAGAAGGAGAATTGGAATTCTACTCTTTGGGATTATATCATGGGAGAGCACACTTTCATCCCCACCATTAGATTAAGAGAGCATATGGAGTTTAACACAGGCACATAGCACATATAGAGGATCATTGAGCTAATGCTAGTGATGACATGGAGATAAAGAGAAAATAATTTTCCAAGATGTTGATTGAGTTGATCAAAGAAACCAAGTGGATCCAAATCCCTTAACAAGTGGAAGATGATAGGAAGTACCTCCATCCTAATTATGAGATAGCAAAGAAAGATGGTATTCCCCACATTGATTGGACAGGAAAAAGCAAAGAAAGTTTGGATGCAATGATGGTAACTGCTAGAACATTCATAGAAGTTTGGCTGAAAAATAGATAGCTCACCTATAGGAAAGGAGGCTTCCATTGACTTACGAATTAATAAAGGATGTAATTAAACTTGAGGAGGCATCATCAGACTAGTCACAAGGTATGAGCATTGGACTTGAAAGCCAAAGTGGTGAGAGGGTCGCAACCAACCTTCCTAAATGAAAGAAAATAAAAGGAAGGAAATAATTGATCAGGAGTAACTAAAGAAATGGGAGAATCAAGGAGTAGGCATGTCATCAAAGCTAACAACAAAAAGAGAAGTGTCAGTCTCAGTTGGAAATGAATCAGGAGATAGTAAGAGTCTTATTTATGTACCTTTGGATCACAACAAATAGGAGGAAGATTCTACCCTCAAAAAAAATTAAGAACATCAAGATGAAGAGAATGAAATTATAGATTTGGAGGCACTCTCAAAGGATGGTGAAATTTAGGCACAAGAAGTGGATGCAGAAGTTCAAGAAAAAAATCAGGAAGATGAGAAAAGAGAATATGAACAAGGAGAGATCACAGCACCGACTTGGCTACTAGATAGAGTGAAGATAAAATAAGTAGCAATTGAGAAACCAGATGATAGTGTGGAAGAGATCATGAGGAGAGACAAAGTTGAAAAGGACAAAGTGCTAGCCAAGAGATCTAAATCAATTTGTGATGCTAAATCTGCTATCATTTATTTTGTAACTGTGAAAAAATTTGTCATTATTAGTGGAACTTTACAAAGTAAGTTCATTTACTATTGTATGGAATTTCAATGCTTTGTTTGGCATTATCCTCCTCCTCCTCATTCCCTATTGCCAGCATCTGAGCAAAGGCCTATAATTTTCCTCTCATTTTACCATATTTTTTAGCATATTTTTTTTAATTGAATTTAATTAGTTGACTATACCATGGAACTGAATATTGAAGTGCCTAGGTGTACAAATATGCTAAAACAAGTGTCTCCATGGAAGATTTGTGATCTCTTGTTCCCGATAAGAGAAGTTGACTATACCATGGAACTTAATATTGAAATGTCTGATAGAATATGTAACGCCAAGGAGGTAATGGACCCTTGGAATTATTAATCTGATTTTTCATAAATTAGTCCTCCTTATGAAAGATGAAACTCTGAATCAGTATTTAGAGTTCTATGGCCTCTACAGTTCAAATGAGGTCTAGGCTTATAAAAGGGAATTCTTAAATTGGTTTCCCATTTTCAAATTTTGGCTTTGATTTGGTGGTCTATTTTGTGAATCCAAAGGTGGTCTTCAATCAAATATTATTTTGGCTTTCATCTCAGTCTGTTTTTCCCTATATGCACTAGCCAAAATATTAGGTAGCCGAAATCCTTGTTTAAAATATAAATGAACTTGCATTTGATTGAAATCCCTGATCTAAATCAATTTGTGTTGCTAAATCTACTATCATTTGTTTTGTAATTGTAAAAAAATTTGTAATTATTAGTGGCGCTCTACAAAGTAAGTTCATTTACTATTGTATGGTATTTCAATGCTTTGTTTGGCATTATCCTCCTCCTCATTCCCTGTTGCCAGGATCTGAGAAAGAGCCTATAATTTTCCTCTCATTTACCATATGTTTTTACCTTTTTTTTTTTTAATTGAATTTAAGCTGAATAGAATTTGCAAATAGGAGAAGTATATACACCAAAAATGTTATTAAAAATAACAGCATAGAGTTGAATAAGTTTTTTAAAACTACTACAACATTCATACCAAGAGCTACATGGTAAATATTTTTCTAAAAAATTGTAGTTCTACTGTAGATTGTTCTAAAAAATTGTAGTTCTTTTGACACAATATATTAGATATAATGGTAGGTTATATAGAAAGGGAAAAATGGAATAGCCAAAAAGGTATTGAATCATTTTTGCAGTCTTTAAATTGATTTTTTCAAAAAAAATCAAGGGTTTGTTTCTAATAAATGTGAATGTGACTCACTTCTAAAGAATCATGACAATATTCTACACCATATCATGGTTTTTCCATCCATACAAAATTGCACGACTACAATTATTATGCATCTAGGGTTTATACTGTTTTTGCAAAATGATCAATTTTGAAAAGTGCTTCATTTAAAATCAAAAAATATGTGATGCAAACATACTTACCAGGCGCAAATTTGTGATTCCCTCCTCCCACCCAAAGCGCTTCCCGTGTTCAATGAAAAAATGAAAAATGTGTTTCACTTTTCACTTTTTTTTTGTTTATAATCCCATGTTCATCGAACATTCGACCTTTCTTAATACACGTCAAAATTTTGACCTTTTCGGGATCATAAACAAAAATATAATAATTTCAAAAGCCAAATTGGCCTGTCATCAAAAATTTTGGTCAAAAATAGAGGCCTAATGTACTAGTAGAGTAATTCCCTTTCTTGAGTCTAATTAGAATTTGTAGTAAGAACATCAGGCCTTGATGACTGATGAATGGTTGACTACTCTACTTCTGGAGTAGTACCTGTGCTTAGTGGTGTTTGGCACCCTTTTCGATTGATGTCAAAGGGAAAGTATATAGTAAGGGGGAGAATATACTCTGGGGGAGTATACAATCATAAGAGAAACAACAGTGAAGAGGAATCTTTGATGAGGATATTAAGAAGATTGTAAAAGTAAGGAAGACACCTTGAGTTGATGATATCATATGTTGCCATCAATGTCAAAGTGGGAGATTGTTGGAGATTTGCCTCTATGCAAATAGTTGTTTGTATGTTTGTCATTGATGACAACATATAATATACAACAAGTATCCTGTATCCAATTATTAGTATAAATGTTTTGGAGCTATGCGTGTCTATTTCCATGGTGTATATATGTTCTAGATGCTATGTTCATTCACGCCAAGTCAGACATGTAGTTACAGTTGAGTTATGATTAATTAGTTATGGTAGTTAAAGTTTCTAGAGTTTATCTATTAAGAGCCAACATAAATACAATGTCTCTTGAGTTACACCTATCTTTGGGATATGTGTGTTTGTATTCATGTTTAGTTATGAGTTAAAGATAATTATCCAAAGGTGCTAAATGTGTTTCAATAGAATCGTGATGTTAGAGTTAATATTGGTGAAGCTGAGTTTATGAAGCATCACGTCTATTCAGTTTGAGTTGTGCGGTCCTAATTATGATTGTGTGCTTGGTTGAGCCAAGAAGAAAGTTGATGAAGTGTTTCTAGATACCATCATGACCTTATCCTTGGTGAAGATACATATATTAGTTCTATTATGTTTTCTAAGAGTGGAAAAATGAAGCAAAAATGAAAAGACAGAGTAGAGTAGAAAGTCAGAAAGAATAAGTTGAAGATCTATGTGAAGAAACAGAAGTTCATTGCAATTCATTGGAACTGATCAAGACAATAGGTCTACTCAAATAGTTCAATTACCAGATATAGTGTATATCTATTCTACTGAAGGTTTCAACCTTCATCATCTTAGTAGTGAGCTATTGGACAGTGAGTCCTCACCCTTAACAGGGTTATTTATAAAAGACTCCTAAAAGGGTCTGACCTTTAACCAAGTCTCTATACTTCTTGCATTGTAAAGATAAAGTACTAACAGGGTTGTAAGATCTTCTAACAGGGATCATTATAAACTAGTGCATTTATTTGTGGGTGCTAATTCCCACTAGGGTCTTTACCTATTTGGTTTCCCCAAAACCAAAATTGTTGAGTACTCTATTATGTTATTTGAATGTGCATTTACTTTATATCAAAATACATTTAAGGAAGAGAAAAGAATTAAATTAACTGATAAATGATTCACCCCCCCAGTTATCCTTAGGACTATTCTAACATGAGTTTCCTACATTTTGTTTTCCTGTGCCCATATGCATTGCAATTAAAACAATAACTAGAAAAAGTTTTGAAAGGGGCATTACCTTTGTAATCTTTCTTCATATGTCCAAACCTATTGCATCTGAAAAATCTTCCTTTGAAAGGTCTAATCTATTCTTTAGGTTCTTCAAGAGTAGGCTTTTCAGCATCAATATTTGCATGATATTTATCTTCCTAATTCTTAGAACATTAAGCTTCATTGAAGCCAATACCAGTCATATCTCCTTTAGGTTTCTATCTTTCTCTTTGTTTATCAATCAATTCACTACTCATGTGATGTTTTTTTAATGTGTTTCTTTGTCTCAAAAAGTTCACCTTTTATGATCTGATTATATTTCTCTAGTTCTAGATACATTTTCTTGTAATGGTCAAAGTCAATCTTCATTTGTCCCATCAAAGTATTAGCATCTTTCAAAGCTTCTTCAATCTTGATCTTAGCAATTGATCAATTCTATTATGGTATCAAATACTAGGCAAGTACCATAACTCAAGGATTGGACATTCGACCGAGAAGCTATCCTCCTTTCTAGAAACTCATTTAATTTATCAACGTAGCGATGTGTTACTTGAAATGGGTCAGCAAAGTATATGCACCAAGGGTTTTAACTTAGACCATGCTATGGCTACAAGAAGTAAATTTCTTTTAAAGGAAAAAAAGTTCTAAAGCTGTAAAGAATGCTAGAAAGAAAATGCATAAGTGAAAGTACTTGAAGGAATACTATAACTTGAAAAGATTGGAAAACATAATCATAGTATTTCAGCAGCTCTGCCTCTTTGATTGCAGGAATTTCTGGACTACCCTATGGCTTGTGGCTACAGGAACTGTATTGACACTAGAGTATAAAACCAAAATGTAGGGAATTTAAACTATATGAAAATGATCTTATCTAGCTAACCTAGATTCCTCACCAAGTGGTCCCCCTTGAGTGAGTATCCAAACTCAATTATACTGAACTATAGATTTAAAACTTCATTTGATATTTCTCAAAAACATATTACAAGTTCAACTGTAGAGAAAACAAAATGTAAAATATAACTGATAACACCCTCCTCTCTCATGCAGGAGTGGAGCTTTATTTAAAGAAAAAAATCTAACTGCTATCTAGTTATACCATAAAGGTAGGTGGATCTTTTATTACAACCCTACTAAATATGAAAGGAAACTACAAAACTAGAGATTGAATTAATCCATGAAAGAGGGAGGAAATACTTTTGACAACAAATCCAACTTCCCACTCTTCCCTAGATTTCCTTTGAGAATTTATTATGATGCCCTATCCTTGCTTGATTTCTACCACCTTGATCATTCTGTTATGCCCTGCATCCCCGTCCCTACATTTTGTGTACAAAATGTTGGGTCCCCCCTTTTTTTTTTCCTCCGGGATCCCGGAGGTTGCCTTTTTGTTGGAAGCCAGATTCCAGACTCTGGGATTCTTTGCTATGATGTTCTTAAGTATTAGGAATATCATCGTAAGGAATCCCCAGGCCCGGAGTCTGGAGGTTGTGCCTGACCTAAAATCTCCGGAAGGAGGAGGATTACTTTTTCACCGCAGGTATAAATAGACTTACCTGTCATTTTCACATTTATCGCGATTAAAACCTTCGAGCACTTAGACAGAAAATAGAGTGATTTTCAAAGCAATTAGCAAAGCAGTTACAGATAAATTTGTGATAATCAAAGCTTAACACCTTCTACTGTTCTCAGACGTACGCTAGCGCTCCGTGGTGGTGATCTCGAAAGCCTGATGATTCAAGGTTGTTGCAGGCTTCTCGTGGTAATCTTTCCTTTCCTCCGCCTTCTGCGCTTTCAGGTTGGTGCTTCGGCTTCCCTCTTCTATGTTTTGCTTTCATTTTTATTTTTTTTCTCTGGTTCTCTTGGTTTTCCTAGTTTTGTTTCTATTTGCTTTGTTTCTCTGTCGTGTCTTTCTTTTGTCTTCTGGTTTTGCCGCCCGTTGGTGGGTCGGCTCTGCTAGGAGGTTGTCCACCTTCTGTGCAGAGGTTGTTTGTCTGTTAGGTCTGTAAATAGCTTTTAAATGATGTAGATAATTATATATATATGTTTCTTCTTTGTCTGGTTTTCTCGCGGGAGTCATCCCATGTGTATATTCTTGTATATATGTGCATATTTGTAGATATCCCTTGTGTCTCTCCTCTGTTCCATGTATATACCCCTTAGCTCTATGTATATCCTTTCAGGTGGCTCCACAAGCTGGTTGAGTCACCTTTGCTCCTAGTTTTTCGCCTCCAAGCTTGCTTCGAGGCAGAAAACCACCTGTTTGAAACTCAGCTCTCGGCCGATTTCAAACAGGTAGTTTTCTCTCTCCTCCATCAAGGCTGTCAAAGCCTCATTTATTTCCCATGCGTGCAATTACTTCCAGCCAAGTGGCTTTCCTTTTTCATGCGTTTGAACAATTGGCTCCGCCGTCATTGCCATCACATCCATTTAATGCTAATGCACATGGCATCCACGTGGACCTGCCTCCACATTCCTCTTTGCTAACAGTCATTTCTCTGGGTCTCAGGCCTCCTTCCACCATTCATCTTATGTCTTCACCAAGTGTGATAAAATTTCCCGGACCCAGAGATATAGTGAAAATCTTAAGTTTATGATGTGTTTTTCTTTTCAGATATCTTTGTGTAAAACTAACTTTACAGGAAAAGCAAATGGCGCGGTGGTAAGAAATTTGGACCCCAAAGTAACTATTTTATTTTGATAAGTATGTTCTGACAGTCGCTCTGTCTCGGAGGTCCGGACTTCATCTTACAAACATGTCTGAGGCATCTGCATCATCTCCTCCCTGGAGTCCGAAATTACCAACTACAACCGAGACCAGGGTAGCAGCAAAGTCAAAAATGGAGAAGGCCCTGGAAAAGCTGCCCCTCACCATGAAGTTTGTGTAGGATAATGAGATTGTGGGCTCAAAGATTGAGTCTGGGGTGAAACTGATGATCGACGCCAGTGTCGGGACTTGGGCAGAAATGCAGGCCCTGGTAAAGATAATGCACATCCAGCGACAGGATGGAGACAAAATGGAAACCAACATCAGAGGTTCGGAAATCCTTCGGGAAACTTGCTTCCCATGCTCCGTGCAGTCTCCAGAGCTTGTTCTAACCCTGGCTGCCAACTATAACTCTTCTATCCGGGCCGTCATGCTCGCAGCTGCAGAACCCATGGGATACCCCACTCCACTGGTGTCCCTCGACCC
>MU228138.1:4678350-4690333 GCA_018584345.1 Thuja plicata
ATTATCTCCAATCATGTCGACTCCCAGTTTCTGCAGTTGAACGAGAAGAAGAAGTTCTATATGACTTCTTATATTTTCTGGGCTTTGGCCCAACAGAGGCCCCACTCCAATGGCCTGCTTACAGATGGCGGTCTTAGGCTTGGCCCAGGACAAAAAGCACTGTGGGACCATTTCCCACAAATTCAATGGGAAGCTAGCTTCCCCAGTTACTGCCGGGTAAATGATTCTTTCGTTTACTACCATCTGCTCACGCCCACCCAGGATTCCAGATACCGCCTATCCATTGAGGCGATGAAGTTGGTTAGTAGTTATGGGCACTACTATATCCAATTCTAGCAGCATACATACATTAGGGTCGTCGGCTTCTCCAGGAAACCCTACTTGTTTCCTGAACATTATGTGGACAAGATCGTGCTGCTGGAGCTGCATACCTTCTTGGCCCACAAGAAGGTCCCAAACGTCTCGTTCCCAATCTCCTGTGGGAACTACACCTGTAGTCTGGCCTCCGCAAGGGAGGCAGACAATGAATTGAAATGTTACAACTTGCAGGAATTTTATCTGGCATGGAGGAATTTTGATCCGCATGGCCGAATTGCAACGACACTGCCCCGGGCTTCGGAGCCCCACCAAATACACATGGAGGACTTCTGGGCAGATTGCCAGGATGATGTAGATGTTCAGAGCAGGCACTATGACCGGATGATAGCCAGAATGATGCAAGAACTAAAGCTCTGGAGGTTCCCGACAGGTTTCTTAGACACCGCCCCCACCACAAACCCCCAGTACAAAGAAAAGGGGATTAACAAAATGCCACTGCTGGCAATAAACTGGGCTTCCCGGGAGGAGCCCATAATTGAAGACTTCACCCGAGAAGTAGTGGAGTGAAGTGACACCTACTTCAAGAAATCCTGCCCCGAAAGTACTCGCCGGGCAGCCCAGCCGGCACAAGGGCCAACTCCTCCGCTAGTACCAAGATTGACCCCGGGGGCCGAGACTTCTTCACAAGGCACAGACAAAGGAAAAGGAATAGCTACAACCCCCTCGGTACAAGAAGTACTGATACAAGAGAAAATTAAGTAGTCTATGGCAGCCTCCTAGCAAATGAGGGAGCAGTTAATTACGAGGCTTGCCAATCCCTCGCTAATGGCCGGACCAATTCATCCTCCTTCCTCCCCATCACTGGCAGCCTTGATGATTAAGGCGACAGAGGTGGATCCCATGGAGGCAACAGTAATTGCCGATGCGGGGCCGCCTCTAATCACCCGAAGGAAGAGAAAGCATATTGCACAGCCAAAGGAAGAACCAACGCCAAGGGATTCCGTTCCAAAAGAAGTGGAAATCCTTTCTTTCAGTTCCCCAGAATTGGAGAAAGAAGAATAGGAAGACATCCCAGCCAATCCCCCTTCGGAAGAGGATTTTGACTTATTTTTAGCCGATGAATTTAGAAATCTGCAAGGGGGCAACATACAAGATGAGACAAAAGTCCCAGAAAAAGAGCAAGAGGCTATGGATCCAGAAGACCTAGAACAAAAGGTTGTAGAACAAGAAGAGTAGCAGATGGAAGAAAAGAGGCCAGAACTGGAGGTTATCTCTGGGGCCCAAGAAACACAAGGTCCGGGAGTGGACCAACAACCGCCAAGTGAACAAAAGGCATCTGTTGGGGAACCCAGACCTGAAACTTTGGGATCAACCGTAACCCCAGCCGCCTCATTCCCAAGGCCACTCCCAGGGGCAACCTTCGGGCAGGTAATCACAGTGGCCCAAACTCTAAATCTAGGCCCGATACCTCCCCTACTGCCAATAGATGAAGAAGAAGAGGAAGAGCAGCATGAAGAAGAGATCCCTGAGGAAGCCGACCAGGGTCTAGACACATCAATTAACATCTAGGACCAGGCTGAGGAGATAGAAATTGAAGATGTTGCTACAGAAGAGGTTTCGGTAGTGAGAGGAGCAGAGGAGATGTATGTTGAAAAGGAGCAGCCGCCACTAGACACCGGGAGAGAATCTAAAGAACAAACTTTGGCAGGAAGGCCACCTCTCCCACCTCCATGGCTGGTAGAAAGTAGGAAAATAAAATCCCAATCTGCTCTGACAGTCCCTCTCTCCCTGGCCGAAATGATGGCCTTAGCCCAGGCCCCGCCAAAAACAAAGAAGGCCCAGATAGTTCATACCCTTCGGACTGGGCCGGGTGGAGAAACAGTTGTAGTAGTGGCAACGGCTCCCCCAAACACTGATGAAGCGACCGCGGATCTCGCAGATTACAATATCACAGAGGTATCTTTGGGAAAAAGAGGAAAGCAGGGTGAAGTAGACCTGCTAAAGGAGGTAGCAAGGGTGGTAGAGGCCTGATATGAAAAAGAGGCCCAGAGGCTCAAGACAGAAAAAGAGATGAACGCAAACCTTATGGGGTTACTTACAGAGATGGCTCGGCCCCTCAATGCCACTCCTCCAGAGACTTCCACAGTAGAAGAATTACCGTAGAGTGACATAGACTCCCTACGAGTAATGAAAAAGAAGGCCCAAGCAGCAGATGAATGGGTCGCTCTATAGATAGGAAACACCCAGCGTTTCCTAGCGTCCACTCTCCCTGATTTATATATAGCTCGGTAGGTTATTCACCAGGCAGAAGCACTGATCGATCAATGGGAGAGTGATGCCGAGAATTACCAGGCATGGAAGGTAGAGCTTGAAGAGATCCTCACCCTGGGGGAAGACATAGTTTCCGAATCTGAAATTCTGGGTGAGGAATCATTTGATTTTGTAAGGGCTCAGCACTCCAGACTGGACCTCACATTAGAGGTAACCAAGCAACTGGTAGAGTCCTTGCAGGAAAAGGTAAATACCCTGAAGTATTCTTCCAATTTGTACAAGTCATTTATAATAAAATCTTCCAGGGTTGATCCCCTTAGTACAGACACTTATACCCCCAAGGAGTCAATTTTGGGAAGTTTTGATGAAATGATGGCATGTCGGTATCAATCCCCAGAGGGGATAGATGGGGCCCAAATGACAAAACTTACCGAAATGGTGCTTAAAGGCCATGATGCCACAAGGATGGCAGATGAGTTTAGAAATAATGTTCCAGACCTGGGGGAACTAATTGATGTGGCTAGACACAGAAGGGCTAGCCTAAAGAAAATAGATGAAGATGGCATTTTTTGCCTCCTTCAGGCCTTCAATGACAATAAACAGCCTTGAGCGATTCTCCAGGAATCGGGGAAACTTGAGTATTAAGTATTCTTTATTCTTTTGGGGGCGTAAGTTCCTGGATCCCGGAGTCCCAGATCCAAAAATTTTGTATTCTTTAAAGTGATCCGTGTCCCGGTCCCTGAGGCTGACCGATCACTTTCAGAAGTGGTTAATAAGACTGTCAGAAGGTAGTTGGACATATTAAGAGGCATTGGCTCGGCAGTTGATTTCTGACAGGGTGATCTTCTTAAGGCATCGTTCAAAGGTACACCTAGCATGTTGGAGACAGGGCACCACATTTCCTATTTATGAGGCATGTAGCCTCGGTCCTTGAAAGACCTACTTTCTTCTATCTCCTCTTTGGCTCTCTTCTCGAGGCTGATTCTTTCGATGTATATTCTTGACTTTTTCTTCTGACATGACAGACCTACTCCGTCTCCAGGTCTTTTGTAGGGTGGCGCAGGTAGTACCAGCCCCCAGATATTGTATTTTAATGAAATGTGTAAAATAGGGTTAGGGTTAGCAAAGAGTTGTATAAATAGGCAAATTGGCCCATTTCCAAGGGTCAGCAAAATTGATGATTTTATTTTCCATAAGAAATAGCAAATTGATTTCTGGTTTTAGTTGCAGAGCTCAATGTTCGACCATTGTTTTGTTCTTGGTAGTTAGATGCTCCCCTGGAGCCACCATTGTATCACACACCAGTGCTTGCTGGACTAAATTTTAATGAAGAAGGAAGGATTCTTGGCAATGATGTTGTTAGCGTCCCTGCTTCTGAGTTAATGGTATTTCATGTTTTAACGTTCTGTATGTCCTTTACTCTGATATGTTAAAGTAGATTAACGACCTCCTTATTTCTGCTACTGATAAAATGCTAACTGATGGTTGTGTATTTCTTCAGTATTTAGTGTAATCTTTTAGATTATTGTTGATGTTCTAGACATTTCGGCATGACTGTAGTTAGATAAACGTTTCTAACCCTACAGGATCTTTTTCATTTTATTTGCTAAGTGTAGAGTGCTCTGGGAAACCCTTACCGTACTAAATTTCTAGAGAAATGAGTTAAAGTAACCATCTAGCCCCCTCAAAAATAGTCACCTCTCCCAATCGAGCCCTGCACCGTCGTGACCTGATACCCAGGTGCTTGAAGCTCCAGAGGATTCATTTCCCCTGGAAAACATTTGCAGGAAGATTTGGCCAATTTCCCTGGAACCCGGTGAAAAATTATGACTGTTGGCAGACCTGGTCAGCAAAACCCCGTCAACAAAAACTGGTGCTAGAAGGAGGGCATGAACTCATCCCCCTCCCAAGATTCTGATTTTACACCTCCTGAGGGTTCCCCGAGTTGTAGTTTTAGGAGACAAGCCTTTAGTGGAATTGGGTCCTTTTCCCCAGCTAAATTTGAAAGAATCCTTAGGTCTGCCCCGAATCCTGGAAGGTTTGTCGAACTTGAGCCTCCTGTTTGAAAGAAGCGAATGTCGAAAGTCCTACCAGCCACTGTTGTCTGGGGATCTACCGTATCTTCAAATATCCAAACTCCCTAGACAGTCCCGGGAACTAGTACCCAAACTACCCAACATATAGTTCCCCCAATGGATACATATTTTGGAAACACTGGGTCCCCAACGGGCACTTTTCTGGGCGTAATCAACGACTTACCCTCTCACCCAAAAAATATTTGCCCACGATATGAGCACTTAGGCTCACAGACCACAGAAGAACATTTACAGGCATACAAAGATGCCATGAATTGACACCGGATCCAGCATGAGGATGTTGTGACCCGCATGTTCCCCCTATTCTTAGGACAAAGCGAGTTGAACTGGTACCTGAACTTACCCGCCAATTCCATCAACACTTGACAGGATATGGAGGACACCTTCTTGGCTGCCTTTCGCGTGCATGTGGACCCAGCTTGGTCCCATAGCCAGTTCATCTCCATTAGGAAGGAACCCAATTAACCCCTTGCAGCATTCAACCATAGGTTCCAGCGTGCCCTGAAGAGGTGCATGGGCCCTTTTGTCCCATCACTAGATGTTACCATATAGACATACCTTAATGCGATGGACCCTTTTGTTGCCACCCTCCTCTGGAGAACAACCGCCCCGGGTGACCGGGACACCTTGGAAAAAGTCTAGAACCTAGCCTTAGAGTTGTCTCGTGGTCTTAACAAATCCCCGGGCGAGATTGGACAAAACACACCCTATAACACGATCCCCGGTGGAACTGCTTATGCCAGAGGCTACAATCCCAATCTGGCAATAGGTGCCCCCTCGATGACGGTGAATCCCCCACCACCTTCGATAGACTAACAGGCACGATATGTTTACCCCTCCCAGACCCAGATAGCACCAGGTCTGGAAGTCTTCCCTTAGAATCAGCCACAGCAGACACCACAAACTCAGACACAACTGTCTGGAGTGCCCTTCTTCCAGTCATCCACGGCTGGAGGATTGCCACCCTCGACTCCGGTTAATCCTGCTACCTTCCTAGGAAGCCAACAATAGCCACAGCCATCCCATTGTGACGCTAACACTCAGTTGACCGTCGAGGTTGAGTCCCTCCGGCGAATGCTGTCCACTTTGACCATGGACAAGGGTCAACTGAAGGCTGGGTCCTACGCGCCCCAAAATTCAAATTCCCAGAGGGAAAATATCTTTTTCGGCCAGTGAAACAACAACGCCGGGGGAAGAAACTTCAATAATGGGCCTAGGACAAACCAACAACTATGGAATAATAACGCTAACACCGGAGGCCCTCCTCTGAACCAAAACACCAACCAAAATGGTGCTGGACCATCCCATTTTACGCCAGTCGCAGACTTCCAGCCCATGACCAACTGGTGTAGGCTACATGATACAGGTTCCCACAATGAAGTGAATTGTGCCACTTTGGAGAAAGTCATAATGATCTCCCAGCTGGACAGGCAGCAATCACATGATACCGCTCCCCCGGAGCCCCCTGTCCAAGAGAAAACCCATAGTGCCTTCACCTGTGATACCATCTTCTTCAGAACTTCCGGGGAAGATGAGAAAGAATCTGAACTACAAGGATTCTTTGATGAATCCATCCCGCCCTTCGAGGCTAATGCCTTTACTAACCCACAGGCTCCATACAACACCTGGAGCCAGGCGGGTAAAGGACCAGCTTACACGCCTACACCTCCTACCAAAGATACTCCTCCTCCCCGGAGTAATGCAACTGATTGACCCGTCCCTCCAGAAGGTCCTAGCTCTAACCAAGCAAAAGATCTCATAGAGGAAAATCACCAGTTCCCGGGAGGGAGATTTGACATCACGAAGGTGTTAGAGCAGACCACCACCTCCATGACCTTGCTGGAGGTTTTGTTAAATTATCCTGAGCAGAAGAAGTCCCTTCTAAAGCTCTTAGGAAACTCGAAGACTGTTAGCCGCCCACCCAAGACTGTCTCATTCGAAGATGCTAACGCGGCTGTCTTCCAAGGAAACAATGAGGATCCTCCCTTCCTACTAGGCGTGAACATTTACGGAAAAAATATACACAATTGCCTAGTAGATTCCGGAGCTTCAGGTAACATCATGCCCTTGTCCATTTGTCAGAAGCTCGGACTCCACCCCACCCCGTCTAATGGTGCAGTGATCCAACTGGATAAGACTGCTATAAAAATGGTGGGAGAACTAAAGAATGTCCGGATACATCTTATCTAGGACCCCAGGATAGCCAGCATCATTGACATCTAAGTGGTGGACATCCTAGAGACTTACGGGATGTTACTGAGTCAGAATTAGTCTAATTCCTTGAATGGATACTTTTTGACCGACTTTACCCACTTATGGCTTCCATGGGAAGGAGAGTCCAATCAGATCCAGGTCGAAAGTGAACCTCAAATGAAACATGCCCTTACCAAAATTGGGAGGGTCAATGAAATCCTTTTTTCTGAGTCTTCTCTGGGGGTGTACTGACCTCTTGAAATCTTAACATTTGATTTCATCCCCGGAGAGGATCCCGTAGTATTGCAAAGAGCACAAGACTTAGAAGAAAAGGTGAGAGTTGAAGTTAACTCTCAGGGTCCCACAGCGACCCTTGCCACACTCTTATCCGGCACTTGGTGCTGAATACATTACCAAAAACATTCAGAGCACGAGTGTGAACCATGTTTATCGATCACCACCCGACAACTTGATGTCTTCTGGAGTGAACATACAACTAATTCCCCGGGACCCAGTACTTCTGCGGGATGCCCCCCTTTGGTGCCGTTCCCCCGAGAATCACAAATCAAAACACCTCCAGAGGTAAATCCTACTGTCACGTCGGTATCCTGGGAGAAAATCCCCAAGTCTCCCAGCGATAATCCAAAGGGAACTCCCCGTCCCCAGCCCCAAATTACAAATAATGACTTATGGACCCTGAAATTCGACGGGTCCCGATCCAAACAGGGCTGTGGGGCCGGGGTAGAATTAATCAACCCGCAGGGAAAATTCTTCCTTGCATCCTACAGGCTGCAGTTTAACTGTACAAACAATGTCACGGAGTACAAAGCCTTGGTCCTTGGAATCCTATTCACACTAAGGAAAGGTATCACCTGCCTCTGGGCTCTAGGTGATTCAGAGTTGGTTGTTAAACAAGTCCAAAGTCAATACACATGTCATGACAAAAGGATAGCCACATACCGCAACCAGGCTTGGAGCCTTATCAAAGATTTTCATGCCTTTGGCATCGACCTCATTCCCCGGTGCCAGAACTACGTCCCGGATGCCCTGGCCATTTCTGCCAGCACACTCGAGCCGATGGCCAGCTCACGACTCCAAAAATTTTTAGTTGAGATGGTCCCCACCCCCTCCATTCTAGATAATGTTACCCACTTTTAGGTCTTTGAGGATGATCAACATATCCTAGCCTTCATGGCCAATGTTGGTGTTTTTGAGGATCAGATAGTGGAGGAACGAGACCACGATGATACGGGGAAAAGTAATGAAGACGATGGGATCATGGACTTGCCCACCAACACTATCCCTAATGGGATGGTTGCATTAGAACGAATCTTCGATTCACACCCTCGGGCCCGTGAAAAGGTATCGTCCTCCCCTGAGGGAGGAAAGTTTGAGAAGGTTAACATCGGCCAACCCGGTAAAGAAAAGATCATCCACATTGGTACCTCCTGCTCCCCTGAAGAAAAGGAGAATATTCTCGCAGTTCTCTGAGAATACATTGATGTAATTTCCTGGGGATATGAAGATTTAAAGACGTATGACACATGCATCATGACCCACACTATTCCCCTGAAACCTGACGCTAAACCCTTTCGGCAGAAGCAAAGACCGGTCAACCCCCTAATAGAGCCTCTGATTCGTCAGGAGGTAGAAAAACTATTGTCAGCCTGAATAATCTTTCCAATCTGGCATACTACGTGGGTTTCCAACCTGGTCTCAGTCAGGAAGAAGAGCGGTGAGATCCGCCTTTGTGTGAATTTCTGAAATTTGAACAAGGCATCTAAAATAGATAATCACCCTCTCCTCTCCTTGGATGAGGTGCTGCAGATAGTAAACGGTTCTCAGATGATGTCTTTCCTGGATGGATATTCAGGATATAACCAGGTCATGGTCAAATATGAGGACAGAGAGAAAATAGCATTTACCACCAAGTGGGAAACGTTTGCATATAGAAAAATGCCCTTTGGGTTGATCAATGCAAAGGCTACTTTTTAGAAAGCCATGGACATTGCATTTGAGGGGCTTGTAAATCGATGCATAATCATCTACATGGATGATTTGATCGTCTTCTCCCGGGACAGGCATGATCACACTGCCCACCTCGCTCAGATCTGCGAGAGATGTCGCCGGTATGGAATATCCCTCAACCCCAAGAAGTGTATATTAAGGATCACCGAAGGAAAGTTGCTTGGGCATATCATCTCTGAGAATGGTATATCCATCGACCCTGATAGAGTCGAAGCATTGTTGAACTTGTAGATGCCTAGTAGCAAGAAAGAAATGCGATCCTTCTTCAGAAAAATCAAATTTGTGCGACGATTCATCACAAGATTTGTAGAAATAGTTAAACCACTCAATGAAATGATGAAAAAGGATACCAAAATTGAGTGGAGTCCTAAAGCTAAGTGGGCATTCGCCTAAATTAAACAGACCATAATGGAGGCACCCATCCTGGCTAGTCCGGACTATTCCCTCCCATTTTACATATACTCGTTTGCTTCGCCGCATTCTGCCGCGGTAGTACTGACCCAAAAGGTTAAAGGGGAGGAACGACCAATTACTTTCATGAGTTCCCCCTTTAAGAACACCAAAGTCCAGTACTCGTCACTGGAAAAATAGGCCTTTTCTCTAGTTCATGTCGTGAAGAAATTCTGGCATTATATTCTCCGGAGCAAAGTGCATGCTATCATCCTGGACCAGGCTGTCAAATCTCTACTGATGCAGAGTGAATTGGGTGAGAGATGGGGGAAATGGATGGCCATCCTCCAGGAATATGACTTAGAGATGCAGCCCATGAAAATAGTCTGAGGCCAGGTACTAAGTCAAATGATGGCAGAAGAGACTCCCCACATAGAATGTCAAACTTATACGGTGGAGTCCATTACCCAAGACCTGTGGTATACCGACCTGGTATACTTGCTGCTAAACAACAAATGCCTGGAGGGATTACCTCCCCACAAACGCC
Source organism: Thuja plicata (assembly GCA_018584345.1). Classification (NCBI taxonomy): domain Eukaryota; kingdom Viridiplantae; phylum Streptophyta; class Pinopsida; order Cupressales; family Cupressaceae; genus Thuja; species Thuja plicata. Next base: position 4,688,194 of record MU228138.1, read on the forward strand.
GTGCCTTGCGGATGAAAAGTGCCCACTTCATGATTAAAAATTCTGCACTTTACCGCCGAAACTACGAGGGAGTGTACCTTCGGTGCATCGACAGGAACCAAGCTGTGAAAATTGTTGATGAATTCCATGGACAGTTTGGAACTGGGCATGGTTCAGCTGATGCCACTACCCATCAGATCTTTTGGGCCAGATACTATTGGCCTTGTATCTTCAAGGATGTTTACGCTCATGCCAGAAAATGCCATACTTGCCAAACTGCAGCACATCATGAGCGTAACCCAGCCATGCCTCTGCAACTAGTCTATGAGGCTAGACCCTTTACCCAGTGGGAATTTGACTTCATCAGGGAGATCAACCCCAACTCATCTGCCAACCACTGATATATCCTCACTGTGACTGATTACTATACTCGGTGGTCTGAGGCTATCCCTTGCAAAAACAACACGGCGGATGTAGTTATCAAGTTTTTGGAAGAAAACATCGTCACGAGGTTTGGAATGCCCTTTTCTTTAGTATGTGACAATGGTCTGGAATTTTCTTCTGCACAATTAATCAAATGGACCTACAACTGAAAGATCACACTGAAGTTCTCCAGCAACTATTACCCCTAGGGAAATGGCGTTGCTGAATCAACAAACAAGAATCTACTTGAGGTGATCAAACATTTGTTAGAACAAAATCCTCAGGATTGGCACCAAAAACTTAAATTCGCCCTCTGGGCGGATTGTATTCATATTAACGCCACCCTGGGAACATCCCCATTCCACTTGGTTTATGGTCAGAACCCTGTATTCCCAGTCAACTTACAAATCCTGATTTTATAGTTTATATAGGAATTCAACAACAGGGACAACATTGTGGAGGTTCGGCTCCTGAATCTAGTGCGAATGGAAGAACAACAAGACACGACCCTTGAACATTTTGCGTGTCATCAAGCGGTAGTAAAATGATGGTTTGACAGAAGAGCCCAATATAAGGCTTTTCAGATCTCGGATTTGGTCCTGTTGTGGGATAAGGCCCAAGAGAAGAAAGGAAAGCATACCAAGTTCCAACAGCTTTGGCTCGGACCATACTTAATTTTAGAAATCTGTGGGGCAAACACTTACCGCCTTAACACCTTGACTGGGGAACCTGTCGCATTGCCTGTTAATGGGCAGTTTCTCAAACATTACTTTGAGTAAGGGTAAGATTGTCCAAAAGTTGTATTATATGTAAATATCCCCTTGTAAATATTTTTGTCGACTGTCCTTCGGGGCAGTCTCCCTCTTTCTTTTGTTTTTGTTGTCTTTATTTTTGCTTTTGGCTTTCTTTTGGTCCTGGCGTTTTGTCCCATCCTATAGGAACTGGAATGCTTCGCATAACTTTGGCCTCTGGTGCAATGCCTCTAGCATGGTGAACTTTAGAATCTATCTTTATCACGGTGAAATCAACCCAGTCTCAAGGATTGTTTTGCAGGTTATGGCACATTTTTGAGCAATCTTCATTGGGTGTTGTCTCTGGGAGTCTAGCAATCAGTGAACAATAATAATATAAGGAACAAGTAATCGGACACATCGAGGGTAGATCAGCTGTACTGGTTGGTTGATCCACGTCTGAAAATTCAAAGAAATTCCTTCTGGGTCCAGAGTTTTATCCTCTCCAAATATCTAAATATAGGTGGATAGGTGAAAGGAGTACTGCCATTTGAATTTTAGCTAAGCTTAGGCTCAATGGTGAAAGAAGTACCGCCTTCCCCACCTGGAAATAAATAAAATAATAAGAGGAAAAGCGGGATGAAACTCCGGCCTCTAGGGGAAAGCAATCAAATTGATGACTAGTTCGATGTAATTAGTATCGCCTCTCTATTCCTCCTAAGAGGTCATCAGCTTGATTTCCTTCCAAAGAACACATGACACCACTGATGAATAACTTCAGACTGACTCCCGTGTGGTCGGGTTCTCTCGGATATACTGCTCTTTGCTTGTCAAACACTTTGGGAGGACAATTTGTTCCAGTTGTGCTAACCAGAGATTCTATGGTTCTCAAATGCACTAAGGCATTTGTCCCAGATAGTCACCATTTGTTATGCCCTGCATCCCCGTCCCTAAATTTTGTGTGCAAAATGTTGGGTCCCTTTTTTTTTTTTTTTTTTTTTTTTTTT
>MU228138.1:4690364-4713442 GCA_018584345.1 Thuja plicata
TTTTGGTTGGAAGCCAGATTCTGGACTCCGGGATTCTTTGCTATGATGATCTTAAGTCTTAGGAATATCATCGTAAGGAATCCCCGGGCCCAGATTCTGGAGGTTGCGCCTGACCTAAAATCTCTGGAAGGAGGAGGATTACTTTTTTACCGTGGGTATAAATAGACTTAACTGTCATTTTCATATTTACCGTGATTAAAACCTTCGAGCACTTAGAGAAAAATAGAGCGATTTTCAAATTGATTAGCAGAGCAGTTACAGAAAAATTTGTGATAATCAAAGCTTAACACCTTCTACTATTCTTAGATGTACGCTAGCGCTCCGTGGTGGTGATCTTGACAGCCTGACAATTCGAGGTTGTTGGAGGGTTCTCATGGTAATCTTTCCTTTCCTCCGCCTTCTGTGCTTTCAGGTTGGTGCTTCGACTTCCCTCTTCTTTGGTTTGCTTTCATTTTTTTTTTCTCTGGTTCTCTTGGTTTGCCTGGTTTTGTTTTTGTTTTCTTTGTTTCTCTGTCGTGTCTTTCTTTTGTCTTCTGGTTTTGCCACCCGTTGGTGGGTCGGCTCTGCTAGGAGGTTGTCCACCTTCTGTGCAGAGGTTGTTTGTCTGTTAGGTCTGTAAATAGCTTGTAAATGATGTAGATAATTGTATCTATCTATTTCTTCTTTGTCTGATTTTCCTGCGGGAGTCATCCCGTGTGTATATTCTTGTATATATGGGCATATTTGTAGATATCCCTTGTGTCTCTCCTTTGTTCCATGTATATACCCCTCAGCTCTATGTATAACCTTCTAGGTGGATCCACAAGCTAGTCGAGTCACCTTTGCTCCTAGTTTTTCTCCTCCAAGCTTGCTTTGAGGAAGAAAACCACCTGTTTGAAACTCGGGTCTCGGCCGGTTTCAAACAGGCAATTTTCTCTCTCCTCCATCGAGGCTGTCAGAGCCTCATTTATTTCCCATGCATGCAATTACTTCCAGCCAAGTGGCTTTCCTTTTTTGTGTGTTCAAACAATTGGCTCCACCGTCATCGCCATCACATCCATTTAATGCTAATGCACGTGGCATCCACGTGGACCTGCCTCCACATTCCTCTTTGCTAACGGTCATTTCTTCGGGTCTCAGGCCTCCTTCCACCATTCGTCTTATGTCTTCACCAAGTGTGATAAAATTTCCCAGACCCAGAGATATAGTGAAAATCTTAAGTTTATGATGTGTTTTTCTTTTCGGATATCTTTGTGTAAAACTAACTTTTCAGGAAAAGCAAACGGCACGGTGGTAAGAACTCTGGACCCCGGAGTAACTATTTTATTTTGATAAGTATGTTCTAACAGTCACTCTGTCTCATAGGTCCGGACTTCATCTTATAAACATGTCTGAGGCATCTGCATCATCTCCTCCCGGGAGTCTGGAATTACCAACTACAACCGAGACCAGGGCAGCAGCAAAGTCAAAAATGGAGAAGGCCCTAGCAAAGTTGCCCCTCACCATGAAGTTTGTCAAAGATAATGAGATTGTGGGCTCAAAGATTGAGTCCGGGGTGAAACTAATGACCGACGCCAGTGTCAGGACTTGGGCAGAAATGTAGGCCTTGGTAAAGATAATGCACATCCAGTGATAGGCTGGAGACAAAATGGCAACCAACATCGGAGGTTCCAGAATCCTTCGGGAAGCTTGCTTCCCATGCTTCGTGCAGTCTCTGGAGCTTGTTCTAACCTTGGCTGCCAACTATAACTCTTCTTTCTGGGTCGTCATGCTCACAGCAGAAGAACCCATGGGATACCCCACTCCACTGGTGTCCCTTAACCCAGTCACTTTCCAAGCAGGCCTGGGTATGCCGCAGTTTAACAGGGCCTTGGTGGTTACAAGGACTGAGGCCTTGAAATAGTTCAATCAACTGGAGGATGCCGCCCAGGTGCACATGAACACCAACTGGCTCAAGGTCCCGAAGAGGGACCCAAAGAGAATGAAGATAGATATCCCCCGCTCTGAATTCAAAGAGAGCATCCAGATGGGGATGATAGCATTGGCTCGGGTATTTGGGCAACTCTTTGCCCAAGAATTTGCAAAATAGATGTACTACTTCCTACTGGGCATCTCCACTAAAGGAGAATTCTTCGACTGGGCGACAGTTATCTCCAATCATGTCGACTCCCAGTTTCTGCAGTTGAACAAGAAGAAGAAGTTCTATATGACTTCTTATATTTTTTGGGCTTTGGCCCAACAGAGGCCCCACTCCAATGGCCTTCTTACAGATGGCGTTCTCGGGCTTGGCCCAGGAAAAAAAGTACCGTGGGACTATTTTCCACAGATTCAATGGGAAGCCAGCCTCCCCAGTTATTGTCGGGTAAATGATTCTTTCGTTTACTACCATCTGCTCATGCCCACTCGGGATGCCAGATACCACCTATCCACTAAGGTGATGAAGTTGGTTAGTAGTTATGGGCACTATTATATCCAGTTCTAGCAGCATACATACATTAGGGTCACCGACTTCTTTGGGAAACCCTACTTGTTGCCCAAACATTGTGGGGACAAGATCGTGCTACTGGAGTATTACAGACAAATGCTGGAGCTGCATACCTTCTTGGCACACAAGAAGGTCCCAAACGTCTCATTCCCAATCTCTTGTGGGAACTACACCTGCAGTCTGGCCACCACAAGGGAGGCAGACAATGAATTGAAATGTTACAACTTGCAGAAATTTTATCTGGCGCGAAGGAATTTTGATCCACATGGCCGAATTACAACGACACTACCCCGGGCTTCGAAGCCCCACCAAATACACATGGAGGACTTCTGGGCAGATTGCCAGGATGATGTAGATGTCCGAAGTAGGCACTATGACCAGATGACAGCCAGAATGATGCAGGAACTAAAGCTCTGGAGGTTCCCGGCAGGTTTCTCAGACACCGCCCCCACCACAGACCCCCAGTACAAAGAAAAGGGGATTGGCAAAATGCCACTGCCGGTAATAAACTGGGCCACCCGGGAGGAGCCCACAATTGAAGACTTCACGTGGGAAGTAGTGGAGAAAAGCCACGCCTACTTCAAGAAAGCCTGTCCCAGAAGTACTCATCGGGCAGCCCAGCCGGCACAAGGGCCAACTCCTCCTCCAGTACCAAGATTAACCCCGGGGGTCGAGACTTCTTCACAAGGTACAGACAAAGGAAAAATAATAGCTACAACCCCCTCGGCACAAGAAGTCCTGATACAAGAGTAAATTAAGCAGTTTGTGGTAGCCTCCCAGCAAATGAGGGAGCAGTTAATTACAAGGCTTGCCACTCCCCCGCTAATGGCCAGACCAATTCGTCCTCCTTCCTCCCCATCACTGGCAGCCTTGATGATTAAGGTGATAGGGGTGGATCCCACAGAGGCAGCAGCAATTGCCAATGCGGGGCCGCCTCTAATCACCCAGAGGAAGAGAAAGCATATTGCATAGCTGAAGGCAGAACCAACACCAAGGGCTTCCCTCCCAAAAGAAGTGGAAATCCTTTCTTCCAGTTCCTCGGAACCGGAGAAAGAAGAAGAACAGGAAGACATCCCAGCCAATCCCCCTTCGAAAGAGGAGTTTTACTTATTTGCAGCCGATGAATTCATAAATCTACAAGGGGGTGACATACAAGCGGAGACAGAAGTCCCGAAAAAAGAGCAAGAGGCTGTGGATCAAGAAGACCTGGAACAAAAGGCTGCAGAACAAGAAGAGCAGCAGATGGAAGAAAAGAGGCGAGAACCAGAGGTTATCTTCGGGGCCCCAGAAACACAAGGTCCAAGAGTGGACCAACAACCGCCAAATGAACATAAGGCATCCGTTGGGGAACCTGGACCCAGAACTTCGGGATCAACCGTAACCCCAGCTGCCTCATTCCCAAGGCCACTCCCGGGGGAAACCTTCGAGAAGGTAATCACAACGGCCCAAACTCTAAATCTTGGCCCGATACCTCCCCTACTGCCAACAGATGAAGAAGAAGAGGAAGAGCAGCATGAAGAAGAGATCCCCGAGGAAGCCGACCAGGGTCTAGACATATCAATTGACATCCAAGACCAGGCTGAGGGGATAGAAATTGAAGATGTTGCTACAAAAGAGGTTTTGATAGGGAGAGGAGCAGAGGAGATGTATGTTGAAAAGGAGCAGCCACCACTGGACACCGGGAGAGAATCTAAAGAACAAACTTTGGCAGGGAGGCCACCTCTCCCACCTCCATGGCTGGCAGAAAGCAAGAAAAAAAAATCCCAATCCGCTCTAACAGTCCCTCTCTCCCTGGCCAAAATGATGGCCTTAGCCCAGACCCCACCAAAAACAAAGAAGGCCCGGACAGTTCATACCCTTCGGACTGGGCCGGGCGGAGAAACAGTTGCAGTAGTGGCAACGCCTCCCCCAGACACCGATCAAGCGACCGCAGATCCTGTAGATTACAATATCGTAGAGGTATCTTTGGGAAAAAGAGGAAAGCAGGGTGAATTAGACCTGCTAAAGGAGGCAGCAAGGACGGTAGAGGCCCGATATGAAAAAGAGGTCCAGAGGCTCAAGGCAGAAAAAGAGAAGAACGCAAACCTTATGGGGTTGCTTACAGAGCTGGCCCGGCCCCTCAATGCTGCTCCTCCAGAGACTTCCAGAGCAGAAGAATTACTACAGAGCGACATAGACTCCATGCGAGTACTGAAAAAGAAGGCCCAAGCAGCAGATGAATGGGTCACTCTACAGATAGGAAACACCTGGCATTTCCTAGCGTCCACTCTCCCCAATTTATATACAGCTCGACAGGTTATTCACCAGGCAGAAGCACTGATCGATCAATGGGAGAGTGACACTGAGAATTACCAGGCGTGGAAGGTAGAGCTCAAAGAGCTCCTCACCCTAGGGGAAGACATAGTTTCCAAATCTAGAATTCTGGGTGAGGAATCATTTAATTTCGTAAGGGCTCAGCACTCTAGACTGGACCTCACATTGGAGGTAACCAAGCAACTGGTAGAGTCCTTGCAGGAAAACGTAAATACCATGAAGTATTCTTCTAATTTGTACAAGTCATTTATAATAAAAGCTTCCGGGGTTGATCCCCTTAGTACAGACACTTATACCCCTGAGGAGCCAATTTTGGGGAGTTTTGATGAAATGATGGCATCTCAGTATCAATCCCCGGAGGGGATAGATGGGGCCCAAATGATAAAAATTACCAAAATGGTGCTTAAAGGCCATGACGCCGCAAGGATGGCAGATGAGTTTAGAAATAATGTTCCAGACCTGGGGGAACTAGTTGATGTGGCCAGACACAGAAGGGCCAACCTGAAGAAAATAGATGAAGATGGCATTTTCTGCCTCCTTCAGGCCTTTAATGATAATAAACAGCCTTGAGCGATTCTGTGGGAACCGGGGAAACTTGAGTATTAAGTATTCTTTATTCCTTTGGGGGTGTAAGTTCCCAAATCCTGGAGTCCTGGATCCAAAAATTTTGTATTCTTTAAAGTGATCCATGTCCCGGTCCCCGAGGCCGACCGGTCACTTTCAGAAGTGGTTAATAAGACTGTCAGAAGGTAGTTGGACATATTAAGAGGCATTGGCTCGGCAGTTGATTTCTTACAGGGTGATCTTCTCAAGGCGCCATTCAAAGGTACACCTGGCACGTTGGAGACAGGGCGCCGCATTTCCCATTTATGAGGCATGTAGCCTCGGTCCTTGAAAGACCTGCTTTCTTCTATCTCCTCTCCGGCTCTCTTCTCAAGGCCAATTCTTTCGATGTATATTCTTGACTTTTTCTTCTGACATGATAGACCTACTCTATCTCCAGGTCTTTTGTAGGGTGGCGCAGGTAGTACCGGCCCCTAGATATTGTATTTTAATGGAATTTGTAAAATAGGGTTAGGGTTAGCAAAGAGTTGTATAAATAGGCAAATCGGCCCATTTCCAAGGGTCGGAGAAATTGATGATTTTTTTGTCCATAAGAAATAGCAAAGTGATTTCTAGTTTTAGTTGCAGAGCTTAATGCTCCATTATTTTGTTCTTGGTAGTTAGATGCTCCCCTGGAGCCACCATTGTATCACGCACTAGTACTTGCTGGACTAAATTTTAATGAAGAAGGAAGGATTCTTGGCAATGATGTTGTTAGTGTCCCTGCTTCTGAGTTAATGGTATTTCATGTTTTAACATTCTGTATGTCCTTTACTCTGATATGTTAAAGTATATTAACGACCTCCTTATTTCCACTACTAATAAAATGCTAACTAATGGTTGTGTATTTCTTCGGTATTTAGTGTAATCTTTCAGAGTATTGTTGATGTTCCAGACATTTCAGCATGACTGTAGTTAGATAAATGTTTCTAACCCTGCAGGATCTTTTTTGTTTTATTTGCTAAGTGTAGAGTGCTCTGGGAAACCCTTACTGTAGTGAATTTTTGGAGAAATGAGTTGAAGTAACCAGCTATCCCCCTTGAAAATAGTCACCTCTCCCAACCGAGCCCCGCACCGTCGTGACCTGACACCCAGGTGCTTGAAGGCCCAGAGGATTCATTTCCCCTGGACAACCTTTGCAGGTGGAGTTGGCTGATTTCCCCAGAACCCGGTGACAACTTATAACTGTTGACAGACCCGGTCAGCAAAACCCTGTCAACACATTCCAAATCCATTTGCGTTGCGCAAGAGGCTTCCCTGTATGCACCTGCTATATGATTAGGTCGAGCATCCAGAACATGGGTGCAGTTTACCTAGTCAAGGTAATGGTTGCTAATTTGGTGTACTACACTCCAGAGGTTAGAGACATTTATGATAACAAACATCAAGATACCCTTTCATCATTCATGTTTAAATAACAAATTTATTCAAAAAAGACATAACTATATTTCCAAAATAAGTAATCTAGTATCTTCATCTAGGTGTAGCATGTTTAAGTATTTCCAATCACAAAATAGGTGCAGTGGAACCATGTCACATAAAATAAAATATAAGTAAAAGTATCTGGAAAAGCATAATAAGCATGATGAAAACATGGAAAAGATCCTAGCAAAAGTATGTCCTACGAATTCTATAGCATGGAATTAATATGCCCTATTATTTCTACCCGCTACCAAGACTAATTTCTGTCTTCAAGCACCAAAACATTTTTTATCTTTACGAGTACCTGAAGATCCCCTTCCTATGTCTCACCAGTCATAGCAGTGCCCACATGTTAGTAATAACCATTGGTGCTCTTCATCTTGATTTCTCTTCTCATTTTTAGTTGGTCATCTACCTCATTCTCAATATAGCTATATATTGGGCATAGGAGGAGAGGGGGTTGGAATGAAAGTGGAAGACACCTTTTAGGATGAGGTTTCATGCCCAATCATAGATACCATTGAACTCTCTATACAACAGCTCATAAGTTGATAATGCTACGAGGCTCAGCCTTCTTTAATGACAATGGTAATCTTTCACATTTTTGACTCAACCCTTCTACTACCCTGTGCCCATCTGATAAAGAGATTTGTTCAAATGATGCAAATATCTTTTCTCTTTTATTCATTATCTCTTTCTGTTGGGTAGAGTCTCTCCCCATATACTATTTCTATCTAATCGCAATACATTCTTCAGGGATTACCACTCTCTAGTCATAAGGGTAGTGTGATAGTTTGTTCTATTCCCCTATATTTTCTCAATTCTTCCCCATAGTTGATTTCATTATTAGACCAAGAAAGTAAAGTAGACAAGTGGATATCTCAATAAATAGAAAATATTCTAATCAGTATTAGAGGGCACAACATAATTATGTAGGTAAAGTTCACACAACAAATTCTAAATACTGTCTGGGGATTTCTCATATGCAACCACAAACTCCTATGGTGTATCTATTCCTAGGTGTAGATCTCAAAGGACCCTCATCAATTTATAACTGAAAAAACTTCTCTTTAAAGCACAAGGCATATATCCTAGCAGGTGGTCTATAGCTATCAACTGTGGAAGTAGATGAGTTACTGAATCTAGTTTGCTCTGTAGTAACTGCACTTCTTATTATTTCCTACCTAATTCACTTTTTAATCTATTCTTTTCAAACTCCCACATTGAATTTACATATTGCATCTTATTAAAATAGTTAATGGAAAGGGAGTGTAGAGTTACCTAATTCTTTTGAACTAAAGTAGCTATAGAAACCTATTCTTCTATTTCAATATGCCTGACCCATCAATGGGTAATTATTCCGGGGTTGGAACTAGAGCTTCTTTCCTTTGATCATCTTCCTATTAAGAGGAGGGATTATCTTTTGCTTCACCATATTCTTCCTCCATGCATGTTGTTTCAAAATCCTCTATTTCCAAATCCATGATGTCTATATATTTTGTACACAGGTCTCCTGCTTGTGGTTGTTCTTTTGAAGATTTCTTAATTGGATCTTTAGGAGATGACCCCATAATCATAGGTGATTCTAGTTTGTCTTCTTGAGGTGTGCCTAAATGAATACTTCACCATGGAGGAATTCCTATAGATGTGACGGGGTGCTTCTGTGATGTCTAATGTCTCTTCAATGGCATGGTTGCAGGAGAAACAAGGTTTTTTGATAAAACATGAGTTTTCTCCTTAGCACTTGTAGCTATTTTTTCCATGCCCTTTTTCTTCCTCTGGGCACTTTTTGGGGTCTATAAATCTAAAGAACCCTCAGTTTGACTACTTGCTGAGCTAGGGTTTGGTTTAGCCAAAGTGGTTTGCTTCATTTTAGCCTTTGAAGAAGATGGAATTTCATGCATGGCCTCCAAAATAATAGTTTCATTCTCAGGTGCATCTTCCTCAAGAGAATTTTCTTGAGGTTCTTGTAATCCAAGTTGTGTCCCTTCACTTCATAGCTGCACATGGGGTGCAAGGATAAATTATTCCCATGTCATAGGAGAACTATCCTATAAAGATCTCTCTACCAAAATTTTTATCAATCCGCGGTGAGTGGCTGCCTTTAATTTCCCCTTTCTAACTTCTTCTGAGCTTAGTTGCAACAAAGAATAAAAGAAATTGGGTACATTGACAAGGCGGTCATGATATAAATGTCTCAATAGTTTAAAATGCATAGCATATAAGTAGGAAAAATGTCCTTCAAAAGTAATGTACCTTATCACATGGAAAACCAGTTGAGAGTAATCCTCTAGAAGATATGTTCTCTTCGCCCCCTTCTTAATGGTTTCCAATGCATTGTCTTTGGAGAAGGAGAATTTTTCCCTTGCTTCTCATGCATCTTTCTCATGAGGAAACACTTCACCTAATGCAAGAAGTCGTAAAACCTCTGCAATTCATGCTTTTGAAGCTTCCACCCTTAATCCCTTAACATAAGAAACTCCATTATTTTAAGTGTGCAAGAATTCAAATATTATAGCCTCATTGTAACCATAGAGCCTTAAAAAATAAGTAAGCCAGCCCATGCGGTCAAAGACTTGAATACTTGCTTGATCATGCAATAAAGATAAATGATCCCCTGGCTCATGGTGTATGGGTGGTCCTCCCATTGTTCCTGAAAAAACTTTATACCCCAAAAATCTAAATCACTTAAACCTTCCTCTGTAACTAAAAACTATTCTTTCAAAACTCTACTCTCTATATCCTCAATACCAATTCTTTCTTCCTGTGTTGCTCTATATTCTGCCTAAGATTAAGACTAAATATTGCTAGATAAATGCTTGGTGTAGGGTTCTGAGGATTACAATAGAGGAGAAGTTTGAAAAACCAGAGTTGGGAATATGAGTATGAGCTGGGTTTGGAAAATTAATAACTTAGCTAGAGAATTTCACTTTTATTTGGGGTTGTCATATCAACTAATTGCAAAATGACTACACAATACTACTTATGCAAGGGTAATTATGGAAAAACATGAGTTAATGAGTTAAAAAACTACCCCTGACAAAAATTATGACAGGTGTCCTCACATGAATGGGTAGGAAGTACAAAAACACTTAGATAAAGAACTAAGAATAATTAAAATGTAATATATAATGACGTCTAATGAATAAAAAATGTTGCAAACAATAAATGAAGGTGTACCTAGAGTATAATCATGAGTAAATGCCCAAATATGAAAAGATTGGATGATGTGTGCAAAGTGAAAAAGTTATGGGTGGCATAATAATGATGGGATGCATTAGTAAAAATGGAAGAAAAGGTTGATGGGATGTGATGGGATGGTAACTTTATAGTGGAGAGAGATTTTTGCGGGAAACAAAATTTTTATTATGACTGATGTGTGCTGAAGTTAAAGAGATGAGCATAGAAAAAAATTTCCCTACTTGGCTGTAGGAGTATTGTCAGCTAGAGGAGGTCCATTGGCTGCAGGAGTGTCTCTAGCTAGAGGAGGTCCATTGGCTACAGGAGTGTTTTTAGCTTGTTATGCCCTGCATCCCCATCCCTACATTTTGTATGCAAAATGTTGGGTCCCCCTTTTTGCTTTCTGCTTTTGGTTCTTGCCTTGTTCTTTCCTTTTTTTTCTTTGTTTTCCTTCTCTGGGGTTTTCTTCCCTGTGGTGTTGCTTTGTTTTTTTGGTCTCTCATTCTTCTGGGACCCCATTCCCGAAGTTGTTCATCCTTTGTCGGGAGCCAGATTCCAAACTCTGGGATTCTTCACCACGATGTCTTCTTTCCTTAAGATGGTATTATCGCATGGAATCCCCAGGCCCAGAGTCTGGAGGTCTGTTCATCAAGAGTTTGTGAAAGGAAAGGTGACTTACTTTTTACCACGGGTATAAATAGAAGTTACCTGTCATTTTCAAATTTACCATGATTAAACACTTAAGCAATCAGAGAAATTTTAGAGTGATTTGCAGCAATTTAGCGATAATCTAGTGCTAATCATTTTGAGCATTTTTGAGCGATTGTGAGTGGTTTGTGGTGGCAAGTTGTGATTGTTTGGTAGTTGAAGCTATTGCAGAGCTTTTGCAGAGGCTTCCTTTCCTCTCGTTTCTATGTTTTCAGGTTGGTGCCTCCTCTCTCTTCGGCTTTCTTTCTTTCTAGTTTTGTGGGTCTTGGGTTGCCTTGCTTTTGTTTGTTTGTCTTGCGTTTCTTTATGGTTTTCCGCCCATTGGTGGGTCGGCTTTGCCAGAGGGTTGTCCACCCATTGTGCAGGTGTAATCTAGTCTGTATATAGTGTAGGAAGTTTTAAATATTCTATTCTTTTTCTGGTTTCATTTAAATATTTTCTCTGTGCTATGTATATATGTAAATTTGATGTATATTTGTTGTATATCCTTCTATTCTACATGTATATACCCTTTGGCTTTGATGTATATTCCATGTGTATCCTGCTAGGTAGCCTAGCAAGCTCACCGTGCTACATCTGTCACTAGTTTTTAGTCCGTGAGCTCACTCTGTGCAGAATTCCACCCCTTTGAAACTTGGCTCTAGGTCAGTTTCAAATAGGTGGTTTTCTCTCTCCTCTGTAAACCAGCCTGGCCTTCATTTATGTCCCATGCGTGCACTTAAATCTATCCAAGTGGCCTTCACTTTTTGTGCATTTAGATAGTTGGCTTTGCCATCATCACCATAACTCCCATTTATTACTCACCCACGTGGCACCTATGTGGGTCTGACGACTCACTTTTTGTACACCTCTACCAATGGTTACTTTCTCGGGCTCTGGGTCTCTTGCCATCACTCATCTCGTGTCCTTTTTTTTACTAAGTATGAAGCCACCCTCAGACCCAGATGATTAATTAAATCCCTAAGTTCACAATATACATATATATGCTTTCCAGAGTTTCTCGATGAAACTAACTTTTCAGGGGAAGCAACCACCGCGATGGTAAGGTCTCCAAACCCCAAAATATTTATTTATCTATATGTTCTGATGGTCGCTTTACCTTGTAGGTTTCTGGAGTAGTAATTTAAAATATGTCTAAAGCATCTGCATCTTCACCACCTAGAAGTCTGAAACTACCATCTGCGGCAAGTACCAGAGCAACAGCTACATCCAAAATGGAGAGGGCTCTAGAGAAGATGCTTTTGAGCATGAAATATGTAAAAGATAGTGTTATCATGGGCTCAAAGATTGAGTCCAAGGTCCAGCTCATTACCGACACCAGCGTCGGGACATAGCCTAAAATGCAGGCCTTGGTAAAGATGATGTACATCCAATGACAGGCCGGGGATACATTAGCCATAAAAATTGGAAACTCTATGATTCTTAAAACAGCTTGCTTCCCATGCTTGGTGCAGTCACTGGAGCTTATTCTCATTCTTGCGACTGTCTACAACACATCTGTTCAAGATACTATGCTCGCACCCCAGAGCCAACTAGGTACCCCACTCCTTTGGTGTCCCTCGACCCTGATACCTTCCAGAGGGGCTTGGGAATACCCCAATTTGACAAACTAGCTGTCGTCACCTAGTCAGATGCCTTGGCCTAGTTTAAATAGTTGGAGGAGGTGGCCCACATATATATGAACAATAATTGGTTCAAGGTCCCAAAAAGGGACCCCAAAAGGATGAAATTGGAAATCCCTAGGTCTGAATTCAAAGAAAGCATATAGATGGGGATGATAGCATTATGTCGGGTCTTTGGGCAACAACACACCCGAGAGTTTTTTGGGTGGATGTATTACTTCCTCATTGGTATCAGCACAAGCGGGGAGTATTTTGACTGGGCTGCCATAATCTCTGACCATGTGGACTCCCAGTTCCTTCAACTAGCCAAGAAGAAGAAGTTCTATATGACTTCTTATGTTCTTTGGGCCCTAGCATAGTAGAGACCCCACACCAATGGGCTACTCACCGATGGCATACTCGGGATCAGCCCTGGCCAGAAGGCTGCTTGGGACTACTTTTCACAGATTCAATGGGAAGCTAGCTTTCCTAGTTTTTGGCAAGTAAATGACACATTCATTTACTACCACCTACTCACACCTACCCAGGATGTAGGATACCGCCTATCTACAGAGGTGATCAATTTGGTTCAGAGTTACGAACATTATTACATATAATTTCAACAACACACTTACATGAGGGTGACCGGCTTCTCCGGGAAACACTACTTATTGCCCAAACACTATGGGGACAAGACAATTCTCCTAGAGTATTGTAGGTAGATAATGGAGCTGCATGCATTCTTTTCCTTAAAGAAGGTGACCAATATTCCATTCTCAATCACTTGTGGGAATTATTCATGCAGTCTGGCTGGCGCCAAAGAAACAGATAATGAGTTAAAGAGCTATAACTAGGTATAATTCTATTTAGCATGGAAACATTTTGATCCACATGGAAAGATCGTGATGACACTTCCCCAGGCGTTGGAGCCCCATGAATACCATATGGAGGATTTTTGGGAAGACTGCCAGGACAATGTAGAAGTCTGGAGCCAACACTATGTTAGAATGACCGCGGGGATGATGGAAAGATTGAAGCTCTAGAAATTTTTGGAAGATTTTTCAGACGTTGGTTCTACAATAGATCCCCAATACAAAGCAAAGGGGATTGATACATTGGCCCTCCCACCAGTGAACTGGGATGCCCAAGAAGGGCCCATCATTGAAGAGTTCACCCATGAAGTGGTTGAATGTAGCCATGCCTACTTCAAGAAGGTGTGCCCTGGGAGTGTCCATCGAGCAGCCTAGCCAGTACCAAAGATAACCCCGGAGGCTGGGACTTCTTCATAGGGAGTGGACAAAAGGAAAAAGAATAATGAAAACTCCCACAGAGCAAGAAGTCCCCATAAAGGAATAGCTAAAGTAGTTGTTGGCGGCCTCCCAACAGATGAAAGATAGAATAATCATACGGCTAGCTACCCTGGTGCTTATGGCTGGGCCAATTTGTCCTCCATCCTCTCCTTCACTAGTAGCCTCAATGGTTAAGGAAATAGGGGTGGATCTGGTGGAGTAAGCGGCAATAAGGGATGCGGGGCTGCCCTTGATTACCAAGAGGAGGAGGCTTGACCCGAAGCCCAAGAAGGAGCCAGAGTTGGGGATGCCTAGACTCTGCAAGTTGAGATCCTGTCCTCTGATTCCCTGGAGCCAAAAAATGAACTAGAACCTGCCGATGTCCCAAACAACCCTCCTCCATAAGATGAGTTCAATGATGTTTTTGTAGCCAATGAGTTTGATAACTTACAGGGGGACAATGAGAAAATAGAAGCTAAAGTACCGGCACAAGAGGAAGCTAAGGAACAAAAACCTACACAGGGGCAGGAAGAGAAAATGGAAGAAGAGAAGGAAATAAAGAAGGAGGCCACCTTTGAAGTCCCAAATATAAAAGACATGAGGGAAGATCGAAAAAAGCAGAGTGAACAAATGGTATCCACTGAGGGAACTGGACCTATAAGAGAAATCGTAACCTCAGCTGCCACGTTCTAAGTGCCACTCCCTAGAGCTACCTTTGGGTAGGTAATAACCGTGGCCCAAATGCTAAATCTTGGCCTGGTACCTCCCCCATTACCAAAGGATATACCAACAAAAGAAGAAATCTTGGTGACAGAGACCGAGGAACAAGAAGAACAACAAAAGGAGGAAACCCCTGGGATAGCCAATGAAGGTCCAGATGAAGCCAAAGATATAGAGGACAAGATAGAGGAAATAAACGTCAGTAGGGGAAATGTTCTTGATGAAGCCCAAAATAAAGAGAAAGAGGTAGGTGATACTCACACCACTGCGGGGGAACAGTAATAGGACACTAGGGAAGAACTGAAAGAATAGACTTTGATAAATAAGCCACCTCTGCTGCCTCAATGGTTGGTTGAAAGTAAGAAAAGAAAGGCTCCATCCACTCCCAGAGCTCACCTCTCCTTAGCCAAAATGATGGCTCAGGTCCAAGGCCCACCAAAGGCCAAGAAAGCCTGGATGGTTCATACTCTTCGAACCAGGCTGGGAGGAGAAATAGTTGTCATCGTTGTAACACCTCCCCTAGACGCTAACGAGGCAACTGTCAAGGCTGAAGATTATGATATCATAGAGATATCACTAGGAAAAGGGGGGAAATAGGGCAAAGTGAACCTGTTAAAGGAGGAAACCATAGCTGTGGAGGCCTAATATGAAAAGGAGGCCCAAAGGCTCAAAGTGGAAAAAGAAAAGACAACGAACCTTATGGGATTGCTTACTGAGATGGCCAGGCCTATTAGTGTCATTCCTTTGGAGGCCTCCAGATCTGATGCACCATTATCACAGAGCGACATTGACTCCCTATGAGCAATGAAGAAGAAGGCCCAAGTGGTTGATGAATGGGTTGCTCTGCAAGTAGGAAACACCTAGCATTTCCTAGTATCCACCCTCCCAGATTTATATGTGGCTCAACATGTTCTACATCAGGCAAAAACTATCCTTAACATATGGGAGGGTGATATGGAAAACTATGAGGCATGGAAGGTAGAACTAGAAGACCTCCTTAGCCTTAGGGAAGAGATGGTCTCTAAGTCCAGGATTCTAGGGGAAAAATCATTCAATTTTGTGAGGACCCAACACTCCAGGCTTGACCTCACATTGGAGGTACTCAAGCAACTGGTGGGGGTTCTGCATGACAAGATCAACATGCTTCAGTATTCTTCAAATATGTACAAGGCATTTGTCACAAAGGTCTTAGAGATGACCCATTCAACACTGACACATGCACTCCAGAGGAGTACATTTTGGGTAAGTTTGATGAATTAGTGGAGTCTAGGTATCAATCCCTGGAGGGACTAGATGAGACTCAAATGGTGAGATTAACTCACATGATCCTTAGTGGCCATGATGTGGCAAAAATGGCTGATGAGTTTAAGAGTAATGTTCTAGAGTTGGGAGAATAGATTAAGGTGACTAAGTACCAGTGGTCTGGCCTCAGAGAGATTGATGAGGATGGAATCTCCCACCTCCCCCAAACCTTCAATGACAACAAGCAACAATAAAGTTTCTCTAAAGGCCAGAGGAAACCAAAACATCTTGTATTCTTTATTCTTTTGAAACATAAGTTCCCAGATCCCAGAGTCCCAAATCCTAAAATTTTGTATTATTTCAAGTGATCCGTGTCCCAGTCCCTGAGGCTGACCGATCATTTTCAAGTAGTTAATAAAGGTTGTTGAAGACTATCAGAGGGTAGCTGGCTACATCAAGGAACATTGGATCAACAGTTTGTTCTGACAGATGGTCTTCTTGAGGTGCCACTTTGGATGTACACCTGGAACATTGGAGATAGGGCACTACATTTCCCATTTATGAGGCATGTAGCCTCGATCCCTGGGGATCGAATTTCTTCCCTTTCTTTCCTAGATCTCTTCTCAAGGCCAACTCTTCTGCTCTACCTTCTTTTCTTATTCTTTTGACAGGTCAGACCTATTTCATCTCAAGGTCTTTTGTAGGGTGGCACAAGTAGTACCGGCCCCCGGATAATATATTTTATTGCAGTATAATGTAAAATAGGGTTATGGTTAGGGTTAGATAAAAATGTATATAAATAGTAAGTTTGGCCCTTTTCCAAGGGTCAGCAAAATTGATGATTTTGCTATCCACAGTAATAGAAAAGTAGTATTTTCATTTTAGTTATAGAGCTCAATGCTCCATTGTTTAAGCTTTCAGTAGTTAGACACTCCCCTGGAGCCACCATTGTATCACGCACCAGTGCTAGCTGGAAGAAATATTAATGAAGAAGGGAGAGTTCTTACAATGATGTTGTTGGCATTCAATCTTCTGAGTTAATGGTATTTTATATTTTATGTTCTTCATGTCTTCTGCCCTGATATTTTAAGTAGCTTAACAACCTATCTCCCCTTTCTAGTGATGAAATATGAACTGATGGTTGTGTATTTCTTCGATATTTACTGTAGTATATCAAAGTATTATCTATGTGTTGAATGTTCAAGCATAACTATAGGTAGATGAGACATTTCTAACCCTGCAAGATCTTTTTTGGTTTATTTACTAAGTGAAGAATGCTTAGAGAAACCTCACCTTCCTAAATCCCCCAAGAGAATGAGTTGAAGAAACCAGCTATCCCCCTCAAAAATAGTCACTTCTCCCAACCGAGCCCCGCATCGTCAAGACCTAACACCCAGGTGCTTGGAGGTCCGGGGAATCTCATTTCCCTGGAAAAAAACTTTGTAGGCAGAGTTGGCCGGTACCCCCAGTATCCGGTGACAACTTATGACTATTGGCAGACCCAGTTAACAAAACCCTATCAATAGAAATTGGCACTAGAAGGAGGGCATGAACTCATCCCCCTCTTGAGATTCTAATTTTACACCTCCCGAGGGTTCCCAAAGCTATAGTTTTAGGAGTCAAGCCTTCAGTGGGATTGGGTCTTTCTCCCCAGTGAAATTTGAGAGAATCCTTAGGTCAGCCCTAAACCTCAGAAGGTTTTTTGAACTTGAGCCTCCTTCTTGAAAGAAATGGACCTTGAAAACCACACTAGCCACTATTGTCTGGGGGTCTAGCATACCTCAGCATACCCAGATTTCTCAGACAATTTCGAGGACCAACGCTCAAACTACTCAAAATCTAGTTCCTCTAATGGCTGCATATTTTGGTAACACCGAGTCCCCAATGGGAACTTTTCCAGGTACAATCAACGACTTACCTTCACACCCAGAGAAGATTTGCCCACAATATGAGCACTTAGGCTCACGAACCATAGAAGAGAACTTATAGGCATACAAGGATGCCATGAACCGACACCATATCTAACATGAAGATGTTGTGACTGGATGTTTCCCCTGTCCTTAGGGTAGGGTGAGTTAAATTGGTACCTTAACCTTCCCGCCAAATCCATTAATAGTTGGCAGGACATGGAGGATGCCTTCTTGGCTACCTTTCACGTACATGTGGACCCAGCCTGGTCCCATAGCCAGTTCATCTCCATTAGGAAGGAACCTAATGAACCTCTTGTAGCATTTAACCACTAGTTCTAGCGTACCTTGAAGCAGTGCACGGGCCCTTTTATTCCATCCCTAGAAGTAACCATACAGACTTATCTTAACGTGATGGACCCCTTTGTTTCCACTCTCCTTTGGAGAACAACCGCCATGAGCGACTGGGATACTTTGGCAAAGGTTTACAATCTAGCCTTAGAATTATCCTGTGGTCTCAACAAATCCCTAGGCAGGACTGGGCAGAGCACACCCTTTAACATGATCCCCTGTGGAACAACGTACACCAGGGGGTATAACCCCAATTTGGCAATGGGTGCCCCCATGATGGCAATGAATCCCCCACCACTGCTGATAGACCAGCAGGCCCGGTATGTTTACCCATCACAGACTTAGGTAGTACTAGGTCTAGAACCCTTCCCTTTGAATCAACTATAGCAAGCACAACAACCTCAGACACAACTACCCAGAGTGCCCTTCTTTCAGTCATCCGTGGCTGGAGGATTGTTGCCCTCAACTCTGGCGAATAATGTTGCCTTCCTAGGAAACCAACAACAACAACTGTCACACTGTGACACAAACACTCAGTTGACCACTGAGGTTGAGTCTCTCCAGTGAATGTTGTATACCCTGACTGTGGACATGGGTCAGCTAAAGGCGGGGTCTTATGCACCCCAGAATTCTAATCCCCAGAGAGGGAATATCTTCTTTGGCCAACAAAACAACAATGTCAGGGGGAGAAACTTCAACAATGGGCCTTAGCCCAACCAACAACAATGGAACCATAATGCGAACACTGGAGGGTCACCTCAGAACCAAAATGCCAACAAAAGTGGTGTTGGGCCATCACATTTCACGCCAGTTGCAGACTTCCAACCCAAGACTAATTGGTGTAGATTGCATGACATGGGCTCACATAATAAGGTGAATTGTGCCACACTGGAAAAGGTCATCATGATCTCCCAGCTAGAAAGACAAAAATCGCATGATGCTACTCCCTCAGAGCCTCCCGTGCAAGAGTCAACCCACAGTGCCTTCACCTGTGAGACCATCTTCTTCAGAACTTCCGGGGAAGATGAAGAGGAATCTGAATTGCATGAATTCTTTGATGAATCTATCCCACCCTTTGAGGCCAATGCCTTCACCAACCCACAGACTCCATACAACACCTAGAGTCAGGCTGGTAAAGGACTAGCTTACACACGTACACCCCCTACCAAGGACATTCCTCCCTGAGATAATATAACTGATTGGCCCACCCCTCTAAAAGGTTCTAGCTCTAACCAAGTGAAAGACCTAGCTGAGGGAAGTCACCAATTTCTAGGAGGAAGATTTGATATTACAAAGGCATTAGAATAGACCACCACCTCCATGACCTTGATGGAGGTTTTTCTAAATTGTCATGAGTAGAAGAAGTCTCTTCTAAAGCTCTTGGGAAACCTAGAAGTTGTCAGTTGCTCGCCCAAAACTGTCTCTTTTGAGGATGCCAATGCGGCTATCTTCTAGGGAAACAATGAAGATCCTCCCTTCCTACTAGGCCTAAATATCCAAGGCAAAAACATACATAATTGCTTAGTAGACTCCAAAGCTTCGGGCAACATCATGCCCTTATCCATATGCCAGAAGCTCAGATTTTATCCCACCCCATCTAATGGCATAGTGATCCAACTGGATAAGACTGCTGTTAAAATGGTGGGGGAATTGAAGAATGTCTAGATACAGCTTATCTAGGACCCCAGGATAGCTAGCATAATTGACATCCAAGTGGTGGACATCCCAGAGACTTATGGGATGTTATTAAGTTAGAATTGGTCTAAGTCCTTGAATGGATACTTTTTGACCATCTTCTCCTGCTTATGGCTCCCCTGGGAAGGAGAATCAAACAACATCTAGGTTGAAAGTGAACCTTGGATGAAGCAGGCCCTTACCAAGGTCAGGAAGGTTAGTGAGGTCTTCTTCTCTGAGACTTCCCCAGGGGTGTACCGACCCTTTGAAATCTTGACATTCGATTTCACCCCCGGGGAGGATTCCATAGTTATGTAAAAAACCCCGGACCTAGAAGAAAAATTGAAAGTTGAGATGGACTCTCAAGGCACTGTAGTGACCCCTGCTATGCTCTTGTCTAGCACTTGGTGCCAAGCATAATATCAAAAACATTCAAAACTTGAGTATGGACTCTACCTTTCCATCACTACCTGACACATCGATGCCTTCCAAAGAAAAGCACATGCGGTTGATCCCCAGGAATCTAGTGTTCCTATGGGATGCACTCCTTTGGTGCCATCTCCCTGAGAATCCCAAATTCAAACTCCTTCAGAGATAAACCCCACCCATATGCCAACAGTTCGGGAGGAAGCTCCCCCTAAGTCTCCCAGAACCAATCCAAAGGTTACCCCCTCTCCCCAGCTCCAGAACACAAGTAACGATTTGTGGACCCTCAAGTTTGATGGGTCCCGATCCAAACAAGGCTACAGGGCCAGAGTAGAATTAATCAACCCATGAGGGAAATCCTTCCTTGCATCCTATAGACTATAGTTCAACTGCACAAACAATGTTACGAAGTACAAGGCTCTAGTCCTTGGACTCTTATTTGCGTTAAGGAAATGAGTCACCCACCTCCAGGCTTTGGGTGATTCAGATTTGGTTGTAAAATAGGTCTAGAGTCAATATACGTGTCACAAAAAGAGGCTAGCCACATACCGTAATCAAGCTTGGAGCCTTATTGAAGATTTTGATGCCTTTGGCATTGATCTCATTCCCCGGTGGAAAAATTATGTCTCGTATGCCATTGTTGTTTCTGCCAACACACTTGAGCCCATGGCCAGCTCAAAACTCTAGAGATTTTCAGTTGAGATGGTCCCCACCCTATCCATTCTAGATAATGTCACCCACTTTCAGTTTTTTGAGGATGACCAGCATATCCTAGCCTTCATGCCCAATGTTGGTGTCTTTGAGAATCAGATAGTGGAAGAACAAGATCATGAGGATACTAGATAGGGTGACAAAGATGATGGGATCATGGATCTACCTACCATCCCAAAGGGGATGGTCACGCTTGAACAAATATTTGACTTAGACCCTTAGGGCCATAAAAAGATGTCATCTTCCTCTAAGGGAGGAAAGTTTGAAAAGGTAAACATTGGCCAGCCTGGTGAAGAGAAGATGATACACATTGGCACCTCCTACTCCCTTGAGGAGAAGGAGAAGATTCTTGCGATTCTCTATGAATACATAGACGTAATTGCATGGGGATATGAGGATTTGAAAACATATGACACATCCACTATGAATCATACCATCCCCTTGAAACCTGATGCTAAGCCTTTTCAGAAAAAAAAACAACCAGTCAACCCACTAATCGGGCCTCTAATTCATCAGGAGGAAGAGAAATTATAGTCAGCCTGGATAATCTTTCCAATCTGACATACTACATGGGTTCCAATCTGGTCCTTATGAGAAAGAAGAGAGGTGAAATTCTCTTTTGCATGGATTTATGAAACTTGAATAAGGCCTCCAAGAAAGATAATCACCCTCTCCCCTCGTTGGACGAGGTGTTGCAGATAGTAAATGGATCCCAAATGATGTCATTCTTGGATGGGTATTCCAGGTATAACCAAGTCATGGTTAAGTACAAAGATAGAGAGAAAACAATTTTCACCACCAAGTGGGGAATGTTTGCATACAGGAGGATGCCCTTCGGTTTGATTAACGCAGGGGCCACATTTTAGAAGGCCATGGACATTGCATTTGAGGGCCTTATGAATCAGTGCATAATCATCTACATGGATTATTTGACCATCTTTTCCTGGGACAGGTGCAACCATTCTGCCCATCTCGCTCAAATCTATGAAAGATGTCACCGGTATGGAATATCCCTCAACCCCAAGAAGTGCATATTGGAGGTCATTGAAGGGAAGTTGCTTGGGCACATCATCTCTGAAAAGGGCATATCCATTGACCCTGAGAGAGTTGAAGCATTGCTAAATTTATAGATGCCCAGCAGCAAGAAAGAGATGCGGTCTTTCTTCAAAAAGATTAACTTCATCTGGCAGTTCATCACTGGATTCATTGAGATAGTCAAACCACTCAATGAAATGATGAAAAAGGATACTAAGATTGAGTGGATTCCTAAAGAAAAATAGGCATCCACCCAGATCAAATAGACAATAATGGAAGCACCTATCCTAGCTAGTCTAGACTACTCCCTTCCATTTTATATTTACTCCTTTGCTTCACTGCATTCTGCCACAGCGGTGTTGACTCAAAAGGTTGAAGGGGAAGAATGACTAATAACTTTCATGAGCTCCCCCTTCAAGAATGCCGAAGTCTGATATTCATCACTAGAAAAGTAGGCCTTTTCTCTTGTTTGCACCATGACGAAATTTTGGTATTACATTCTCTAGAGTAAGGTGCATGCTATCGTCCCAGACCAAGCTGTGAAGTCTCTACTGATGCAAAGTGAGTTGGGAAAAAGATAGGGGAAATGGATGGCCATCCTTTAGCAATATGATTTAGAAATGTAGCCCATGAAGATAGTCTAAGACCAGGGACTGAGTCAAGTGATGGGAGAAGAGACTCCCCACATAGAATGTCAAACTTATACAGTGGAGTCCATCACTCGAGACCTTTGGTATACCGATCTGGTATATTTTCTATTGAACAACAAATTCTCGAAGGGGTTACCTCCCAATAAATGCTGCACCCTGCGGATGAAAAATGCTCACTTTATGATCAAAAACTTTGCACTTTACTACAGGAACTATGAGGGAGTGTACCTCTGGTGCATCGACAGAGACCAAGCTGCGAAGATGATCGATGAATTTCATAGGCATTTTGGAACCAGACATGGCTCAGCTGACGCCACCACCCATCAGATCCTTCAGGCAAGGTACTATTGGCTTTGTATATTTAAAGATGTTTACACTCGTGTTCGGAGGTGCCACACTTGAAAAACTGTGGCTCATTGTGAGCGTAACCCGGCTATGTCTTTGCAATCAGTCTTTGAGGCTAGGCCCTTCACCCAATGGGAATTTGACTTCATTGAAGAAATCAACCCTAACTCATCTACCAACCACTGGTACATTCTGTAAGGCCCACCCCATTTCCACCTTTCCCTCGACACTTCGATGTCGAAGGATTAAGGGGTGTTGTAGTATCTGGATGATTGGTAAATCCCTAACATATTTGTACCTCGGGATAGAACTATCTATTGTACCTTCATATCAGTACCTATTTTAGTGTCGCAATGACAGAAGTGATATCTCTAGGTTGTTAATTGTGTAAGTGAATCTTGGAGGTAGTATGTCACCCTGCAGATCATAGATCCAAC
>MU228138.1:4761580-4787655 GCA_018584345.1 Thuja plicata
AGGACTAAAACTTTTTTTAGGAAAAACAATATGACAATTATACCTTCAGTAAGATACATATGAGGCTAATTAGAAAACATTTGGGTAAAGGACCTATGACCCCAAGGTTTTACCATTTACGTTTGGGTTAAAAGAAGAAGTGTTTTGTTCATGTTTTGAAAATTTATATCATTTTTGCATTCCATGTTAATAGGTAAAAATTAATCAGGAAAGACTAAGGTAAGAATATACTAACATCCAAGTATTTTCTCTTGCAGTTGGTATTTGATTCTCTATCTTAAAGTTTGAAGTAAAAAATTGCACTTTAAATGTGTATTTTCTAGATGCCTAGTGAATAGACAAAACCATCAATACGAATTATGAAAATGAATTTTTCTTAGGTGTGCATGATAAGCATCATTTCAATGGTAATATTTATGTTTGGATGTCTATAGTGTAGGGTTGTTGAGTTATAGAATGTACGTGGAATATGATTGCATGGTTATCTAAATGGATATAAATCGTTACATTGTTAAAAGAAATCAATCATATATTGTTATCTTTATTAAGAAATGAATATTATGTTAAGGGTATGATTGGGTACTCCTAAATTTTATCGAGGAAAGAAAAGGAAAAGCTTATTAATATATTGGTAGCATAGTAAGTGGTATTTGGGTAGTGGCGATGTGTTTTTCCTCCTCTTAATGACTATATAAATAAATCTAAATTAATAGTTTATATCAACTCATCATCTTACTATTTAAATTGATAGGGAGTAGGTGTGTTGTATTAGTTCCTGACATATACTCTACAGGGAATGGTATCCTAATGATGCAATAATTTGCTAAACTATTAGAATTTGTCTAGGAGTATGGATAGGGTAATCTAATGATTATGTCTGCAATAGAATATGTCTTTGATTTTATCCTTGTAAATGTGTGTCATTATGTGTGTGATTTATAGTATTTTCTGGGGTATATTTGAAACACTTGATCAGAGGGAATTAATAGCTGCTATATAATAAGGAACTGCTTTGTGTTTGCTAAGAGTTGCCTCTAGAACTAGGTGTTAAGGTAAATTATAAGCTGAATAATGTTTGGTTGAATGTGATAAGTTGATTTCTCATATACATGTTTTATGTAATCTTGTATTGGTTTTGTATTTTAGGGTCCCCATTTGAAAATTGCTTACGAATTTTAAAATTGTTTTTATTCCTAAAAGTTTAAAGTGATATTTTATCATACTAATAAATGTGATACTTTGTGACTCATAATTTCTATTTTTCTAGTTTTTGAGATGTTACCAAGAATTATTACCCTGTTGTTTGAGTTACAATAAATAAGAAATTTGATTTTGAAAAACAAAAGTAAGAATATCAATATATAAATAATGTTTTTTTTTAATATATACCTAATATTAGTCATAGTAGGAATGTATGGAAGGAACTATTAGGGGTTACAAATTGGTGTAAAATTGAAAATACATTCTAATTCTATGTGTCTTGTCTATATAAATTTCTTGCATTATAATAGTCTATTTCATAAATTTTACATGAGTGATCTATGTCAATTTGAAATAAGTTAAAACAACGTAAGAAACACAAAATTTTGATAACCTGATTACTTGAAATTGTTCTATTATTTTGTTGTATATTTGTTTTTTATGTATGATGAATGTTTTAGTACTTACCAACTTCCATGAGTAAGTCTAATCTAAGGGGGGGGGAGGATGGAATGCCCCTCCAACCCCCACAAAACCTAATTATGCTTGGTGGAAGTTTGAGAATTTTATTCTCTACTAATGATTCTGATTGAAGTTAGTAATCCAATCTATCTCATCTCCACTTAAGTGTTTGATGTATATTTCTCTTTGAATAGTGATTCCAACTATGTTTTCATGATATTTTAGGAACATCATGTTATGAAACAATTTGATATGTTCGTTGTGTGAAAAAATTCCTTTTCCATGGTTTGAGTACACTGGGACAAATTAAGTTGATTAAGATACTTTTATGACTATGTTCTGGATGGTGTATATATGTTGCTCAAATCTCCATAAAGATTAGGTTCTTTTTATGATTTACCTAGTCATAATTAACATTCTTGTATGATTTTATGTATGATTGTGATGATAAATATTAATTAGGGATTAGCCTAAATCACCTGATGGATCATATTATGGATTCAATCTGACCCTTGTTTTATAATTAATTAGTATCACTTTGAATTGTAGGTTCTTATACCCTAGTGACATCATACTTGAACTCTATGCTTTCTCTTATTTAATTAGATCATGAGATGCTTTCAAAATATGTTGGATAATAGGTTCATCCTAATGATAAGTTGTAAATGATGTGAATGAATTATATTCTTAGCATATTTAATAGAATTTGGTTTATATACATGATGTCTTTATTAATGATGATAGTTCATTTTTATTTTGAGATTATGGTAGAGCTAACAATACTAACTCAATCATGATTTAGAATGAGTATTGTATGGTGTGTGTAGGATGGGGGGAGGCAGTCATAGTCACTTCCATAGGAGATCAATATTATGTCACACTCCCCCTCCTTTTTTGTCACTACGTGTATATATATGTGTATATTTGTGTTTCTCAACTTGGTGGTGTAGGATGCAAGTACCAGGCATCGACTCCACCTGTCCACACAAGTTTGAGCATGCCTTTCAAGTCCTTGAATGTTGTTTTCATGGAGATATTACCAAGGTTTCCCCAACTAGACCCCTTGTGACTTAGGTTGCTTTTTTTCAGGAAGTCACCCTATTTGGGTTTGGGTTGTATTATTATTTCTATGGTTTTGAGATTTATATTCTGGTCAGTTGACTATATTCTTTTATTCTTGAAAGTTATGTTTTTAATATGATTCTTGGTTATTTTATTAAATAAATTAATTAATATATGTATATACAATGGATTTATTGTGTATTTGAATAAGATTATGGTGTGACTAAATATATGTATATGTATGTATATATGGGTGCACACATATATCCCTACATATATAAATAAATATATTTGTGTATGTATAAAGATATGTATATGTATAATTGGAACTATGATATAAATATTGTATTGAGATATAAAATAAAATAAAATAAAATAATAGAATAACTAATATTATTATGCCTAATTGGCAAAACTAGCTTCCTAGGAGATTGGAACTCAAGACCTCTTGGGAGTAAGGCTAGCTAGTTACCATTGGCCTATGTGTGTTACTTGATCATCTACTTATCATAATCATCATATTTGAGTACTTCATAATATTATTTAAGTTAATTAATAATTAAATTTTTCACTTATCATTCACGGGAATAATTGATTTAATTTAAAACCAACTACAAAAATTGGAGAAGTTGCTTCCCATAAAGCAACTCCTCCAACCATATATTTGTCTATATGTATAAGGTAAATATTTTATGGGAGGGAGACCTAGTTTTTGGGAGATTCTGATAATAGATTTTCAATGTGGAAATGGTGTTATTTAATCAAGAATTGAGGAAGAGAATAACGTTTTTATTTTTTTGAGAAAATGAAGAAATGGTTGTTGGAAGAAAAATATAGTAATGATGTGGAGGCGAAATCTCTCTAAAAATTCTTTGGATCTTGCTAAGTTTCTAAAATGTTGGTAAGAATCCAATTGTGGCACTTTTCCCTGGATCGATTAATGAAATATGATGTTGTTCAAAAGTTATAGATCAGTGTGCATGCGTCTATGCAGAAGGACAACAAGAAGAAAGTTGGATAGCCTGAAGGTTGATGGAATTTCTCTAACTCGAAGGGAATTCTCTGGAAGGCTCCACATAGAGTCTAAAACTAGAAATAATTTTCTTGTGTATATGTGATTTATTGTAGGAATGTGTTTCTATTGTTTTTGTTCTATTACTGATCATATTTATAGATAAGTAAGGTAGTTTAAAAATATTTGTAATGAAATCAAGAAATTAAGTATCTATATCTAATGTGTTGGCTTCATGAGTTTGTCAATATATATTATTGGGAGTGATTATGTCTTATTGTGTGGCTTTTAATTCTATGTGGATTTTATGTTATAATAGTGGTTAAATTACCACTTAAATTGTTTTTGAGCTTTGGAAGGTTTAGGATGTCAATTTATCACCCTTCTTTTGATAGTTTATTTCATTTGGGATTATTTTCTTCTATGTTCATTTTATTGCTTGAATTTGATCATAATGTTTTAGTTAATTTGTCTTGAGTACGTGACATCCTTATACTATTCTTATGTTGTTTATGGTTTAGGTTAGGACTTGTCTTGGTGGTCTGAGTACAGAAGAGAGTTTCCTAAACCTCTAAAATAAAGCCTTTGAAGTATTGCAATTATTTTTTCATGTTTTGGGTAGGGGACTAGGTACCCTATGTGAGTGGCTCACTATAGGTGCTACAACCCAAAGTGGTTTCTAGGAGATCCTATGGGTGAGTTTGTAATCAGCAGATAACCTTAAAATTAACTTGGGAGGGGGATTCAAAAGATAATGAAAGACACATGATAATACCCACATTTTCATGTTGGAGTACTGGGACCATGGGTAACTGGAAGGATGGATCCCTATTCATAAAGGGGGGACCAGGGTTACATGGTTTCTAGGAAGGATCCCAGTAAATAGGATATGTGATGATACTCACTTATAGGGTATGCTAGAAACCTAAACCTTGTGTATAGTTAAGTGATATTTTCCTATGTCTTGTATTTGTTTAAGTTATTGTTTTGTGAAGCCTTAGATTTCTTAGGGCCTTGTGTGGACCATGGTTCTATCTCTTAGCACAGGGGAGTGGAACTAAACAATTCCACGTGGTTGGGTAGTTAATCTTATCAAGGTATTCTTCATGGTTGCATAGATGACTTTACCTTTAGATTCATGCTTGGAAGTTGTCAAAGATTCTACTTTTGCATCATGTACTTAGGGAATTGCAATTCTAATATATTTATTTATTGAAAGCCCTTGTTGGGTAATGTAATGAAATGTAAATGAAGGGTGAATCAATGTAATTGGAATGGGTATTTATAGGTGAAAGGAAGGGAAAAGTTATGCTCTTACTTGTATATGTTAGAAGTATTAAAATAATTTGGAATTTGTTATTTGTTTCCCTCTAATTCTATCTTGTAATAAAGTAAGTGATCTCTTGAATGAAAAGTTATTCTTATAGTTCTCTCTTGTTTTGTAAATAATGACCTAGCTTATATTGATGTGATAAGTAAGTTCTCTTATGTAATTGAATATAAAGGAATATTATGAAATGATTGGTTTATGAATGAACTTTTGTTTGTGTCAAAGAGAAATGTTATTGTTAGCTAAGAAGGTCTATAGGAAATGATAAATGATAATGGAATTACAATTGGTGAATAATTTTATAATTGAGAAAGGAGATGCCAAATATTAAGAGAAGTTTATAGAAAAGAAGTACAATACATTTCTAGTTTAGTGTAACCTATGATAGTAAATCAATAAAATGATTCACATATTGTTAACTCATGATTAACATTAAGAATGAGTTAGGAACACTTTGATTGGTGCCTTAAAATATATATAGTAGCATGTACATCTAGGTGGTGGGGTATGTGATAATGAATGATAATCTTTACCCTAATGGCTATATGAAACTAAATTTATAAGATAGTTTACAGATGTTATGAATTCCATAAGTTAGTTATGAAGAATGGATTGTGTTGGTGAACTAAATAATGGTAAATAATCATTGAAACATGTCCATGAGACAATAATAATTTATTCTAAAGTGTTATAAATATGTTAGAATTGTAATTTATTGTGAAGCTCTTAAATGTAATTAGATTAATCAATATTGTTTGAGTAGTTGTGTTAGGGAACCTATGAGGACTAAGAAATCTCCAGTTATGATACATTCATGTTTTGTTAGCATATGTGTATCGACTCTGTTGGTAATGCACATTGACTTCATCTTTAAAGATTAGATGGTTATTCCTCTTGGGTTCCCTTGCAGGGCATTACACATGATTCATACTATATATAAAATATCTTCTTTAGAGAAGCATTCAAGATTTATTGTTTATCCTTAAGAATTATATCAGACAAGGACTCTAAGTTTAAGAGTCATTTCTGAAAAACTTTACGGCAAAAACTTGGTACAAATATTTATTTTAGCTCTACATATCATCCACAAATGTATGAGAAGACTGGGGTGGTTAACAAAATATTAGGAAACCTTCTAAGATGTCTCACCAAAGAATATGAAAAATCATGCGATCAGTTACTTGCTCAAGTAGAGTTTGCTTATAATGACACCTTCAATAGATCCACTTGTAAAATCTCCTTTGAAGTAGTTTGCAGGATTCAATCTAGTTGTATATGTGAACTCAGAGACCTTGGAAGTAGTGTAGAGAAGAGTGGCTATGCTGAGGAATTTTCTCAGTGCATGAAGGAGGTCGATAATACAGTGAAGTAAGCCTTAATGAAGAGTATAACACACACCAAACAAAAGGTAGATGAAAAGAAGAGGGATGCTCAATTCCAAGTTGGAGATCTGCTCATGGTGCACTTTAGCAAAGAAAGACTACAAAAAGGTGTTCAAAGTAAGCTTCATATGGGTAAGATAGGTCCTTGTACCATCTCAGCCAAATATGACTCTAATGCATATAAAATTTACCTTCCTGGTGACATAGGACTATCTCCAGTATTTAATGTTGCAGATGTGCTATCCTAAAAAGGGCCAATCCTAGAAGGAGACCATATTCATTTAGAGGTTTTAAAGGGATTTGGGACAATGAAACTTCTAGTCACACCAGATCCCATAGTAGAGAAAATTTTGAGCTCTAGGGTTGCAAAGAAGATCAGAACTAGGGTATACATGAAGCACCTAGTAAATTGGAATGAAAAAGAAGATTCAAAAGCTAAATGGGTGAAGGAGATAAATTTTTAGAAGTTAGGTATATCCCTTGACTTGATTCGATCAACTTGAAGCTAATTTATTTTATTTATGGGATAGTGGTGCAGGAGCGCATAGGGTTAAAAGCCCTTCCTTGTTTTTGTTGTTTACTTTCCTATTTTCTTAGTCAAATTAGGAGGGTTTAGGAAGATTTTGGAATAGTTTAGGGTTGATTAATTCTTCTTTTGTAAGTGACACAAGGAGGGTCAGGATAAAAGGGGCCTAAGGCTCTCCTAGCTATCCAAACCTCCTTGCAGAACAACTCAAAAGAAACAACACAAAAAGAGAGAGAAGGAACAATAAAAAATTATATTATTTAATCAAAATCATTACATGTCAGGCTGTAAGTCCTTCCTAGTTTAGGCCATATACATTCATATGTTTATAAGATAATCTTCATACATGCGAGGTCACAAACCTATAATCTAAATCTGCTAATGCTATCTTTTATCCAAAACGGATGCTCCAATCTAAGAATAAAAATCAAATATATACAAGAGTCCACAAAAGATGTTGGCACTTAGATCATAAAGATCAAACATGGAAAACTAAAATGGCCCAGATTTAGGTCCACACATCCCAATGAGAGATCCCAACATTAATTATGCTACCTAAATTAAATGCAAAATTCAGCAAGAAAATACAACTTCAAAATACACAACTCGGTAAGAAATCCAACCAAGCATAGAGACCATTTGACAAAAGCCCACCGAGTAGTCAAACAACTTCTGAGTACCATCGATAAAGAAAGATAGAAACAAGTAATCGAGCTCAAGCAAAGAACAAAAAAGTCTTTGATTGAGTGAACAAAAGCAGTTAGCAAGCACTTTACCAAGAAGCCTCCAAAAAGCTACTAAACCAAAGAAAAAATCTTTTTTGGTTGATCAGGATTGCCAAAGAACCCAATATGCTCCTACATTAGACACCTGGGGTTAAAAGAGATGATTCTTTGAATCATGTGATAGGAACAACCTAAATTGAATCCAACTCATATTGAGAAATCCAAGATGAGTCCTTAAGCAATCTATTCTTCCATTTTATCAGATACTCCATGTAATTATTTCCTCTTGTACTTCTCCCAACCTTGTGTTTCAAAATATTCTCAACTTCTTCCATATGTTTCTTAGGATAATCACTTGGTACTATTACCTCTTCATCAATTTCATGATATTCATACAAGTATGAAATATTAAATATAGGTGATATATCCATGTCCTAAGGGAATTCTACTTCATATGCATTTCCACTATCATAACTTAATATCTTGCAAGGACCAAATTTCTTCATTTTCTATTTACCATATGATAAAATGGGAAATCTTCCTTTCTTCAGATGAAACACAACTGAATCACCAACTTTAAAAGTATTATGTCTTCTATATCTATTTTCACTATCCTTGTATTTTTTATTACTTTGTTCCAACTTATGTTTTACATCTTCATGCAATGTCTCTGTAAACTTAGCAAATTTATCTCCTTCATTACTTCTCTTTTCTTCTCCAACAATATCTGCCAAGTCTATTATACCTCTCAATTGTGTGCCTTCAACAATCTCAAAAGGTTTCTTTATAATAATTCTATCACTAATTTGTTATATGAAAACTCTTCTTGTGCTAACATTAGATCCTAGTTACCCGGTGTGTCTCCAACTAAGCATCTCAACAGGTTACCCAAACTTTGGTTTAAAACCTCTTTTTGTCAATCAGTCTGTTGGTGAAATGTAGAACTATATTTCAACTGAATGTCCAACTTCTTCCAAAGTGTATTCCAAAAATAGCTAACAAACATACTATCATGGTCAAAGGTGATACTCTTCCGTAATACATGTAGTCTCACAATCTCCTTAAATAAAAGATCTATTATATGTATTGCATCTAACATTTTATTACATGGTATAAAATGTATCATCTTAGAAAATCTATCCACAAACACAAAAATGGAATCATTATCTCATGTTGTCCTTGGTAAACCAAGAACAAAATCCATGCTAATATCACTCCAAGGTTTCTCATGAATAGTAATTAGTGTATACAAACAAATATTTTGACTTACTTCTTTTGCAACTTTACAAACTCCATAACTTTTTACAAATTTCTGAAAATCCTTATACAGATGAGGCCAAAAATACCTTTCCTTAAGAGAACTCAATGTCTTATCAATAGAAAAATTCCCATCCAAACTACTACTATGTTTTTCCTTGATCAAATTAGTTCTCATTGACCCTCTTAGTATACATAACTGAATACCTTTGAACAACGTATATTCTTGAATGAAATAGTATTCATACTTGATTTATTTGGAATAGGTTCTTTGCACACTCTCCACTGCTCAGAAAAATTAGGGTCATTTTCATATAAATTCTTTATGTCATCAAAACCAAGAACCTTAATTATCATTTCATTCAACAAAGATCTTCTTCTACTTAATGCATCAGCAACTTAGTTAGAAATTCACTCTTATTATTTATCACAAATGTGAAACTTTTTAAATACTCTACCCATTTCATTTTTCTTTGATTCAACTTATTATGACTATAAAAATATTGTAAAGCCTTATGATCAGTATACAACAAAAATTCACTTGGCATGAAATAATGTCCCCATTATTCAAATCTTGAACAATAGCATAGAATTCTTGATCATAGACAAAATATTTCCTTTTAGCATCATTCAACTTTTCACTAAAGAAAGCAACAGTTTTACCTTATTGAGTCAAGATAGCTCCTTTGGCACTTCCACTTGCATCACATTCAACTTGAAATACCTTATTGAAATCAGGTAAGGCTAACATAGGTAAATCAACAACATTTTGTTTCAAAGTCTCAAAACTCTTATCAGCTCCATGTGTCCATTTGAATTCTCTTTTGTCTCATCTCATTGTCTCGGTCATAGAATTATAAATAGAACTGAAATTTTTGATGAATTTTCTGTTAAAACTTGTCAATCCATGAAATGATCTTACTTGACTGACATTATTCGGTGTAGGCCAACTAAGTATAACTTCAAATTTCTCAAGATCCATCTCCAAACCATCATCTCCTATCACAAAAACCAAATACACAAGTTATTCTTTCATGAAGAAACACTTTTTCAAATTTATTAGCAACTTTTCCTCTTTTGAAATCTCTACAACACTTGTCTTCTATGCATCAAATGTTCTTCTTGAGTCTTACTGAATATCAGAATATCATCTAATTATACAATCACACATTTATTCAATAATTTATTCAAAACTTCATTAATCAACCTCATAAATGTACTCAGTGCATTACTTAAACCAAAAGGCATAACCAACCACTCATACAAACCCTCTTTTGTCTTGAAATAAGTCTTCCATTCATCACCTTCTCTTATTATGATTTGATGATATCACTCTTCAAATCAATTTTGGTAAAAAAAATTTCTCTAATCAAAGAATCCATTATATCATCCATCCTCAGTATAGTAAACCTATAGTTAACTATTATATTGTTGATTGCTCTTGAATCAATACACATTCACCATTCTCCATTCTTATTGGGTGCCAATAGTGTTGGTAGTACATATGGAGTCAAATTTTCTCTGATTAAACCCTTGTTTAAAAACTCATGAATTTTTTAGTTGAGTTCCTCATTCTCAGTTGGAGTCAATCGGTGTGGTGCCTTATTTGGAAAACTTAGTCTAGGAATAAAATCTATAGAATGACTAATATCTATCATCGGTGGAAAACCATCAGGTATATTATCTGAAATTACCACCTTATATTTGGTAAGAAATTTCTCAATCTCTATAGGAACTTTATCTTTTGTATTCTCTCTCAGTTTGTTAGGAATCAAGGAATAACAAATATCATTTCTTTTCAAATCCTTAACAAACTTTCTACCTTCCATCATACAAAATTTCATAGAGGTACATATCTCATCAATAGATTCTTCAATCAAAAGTAACAATATGTTTCTTACCATCAACCCAACTAGTATATCTATTCACTCTTCTATCATGTATAGCATGTGTATCATATTGCAAATTTCTACCCAAAAAAATATGAAAACAATCCATTTGCTTAATATCACACAACACCTTATCATAATACTTTCCAATTTTCAGATTTACAAAACATTGTTCACTCACCATTATTGTATCCTCATCCTTGAACCATAAAATATGATAGGGCTTTGGGTGATTCATTCTTTCCAAATGTAACTTTGTGACCATCTCCTCTGATGCCAGATTCTCAGAGCTTCCACTACCTATAATTACTTTCCAAACTTTATCTACAACTCTACGTCTAGCCTTGAACAAAATTTTCCTTATAGGATCTTTCTTATCTTTATCACTCCATACCATCCTTCTGATCATTATATTTCCTTCCTTATTAGGTTCATTCAGTGACTCTTCTTGCACCAAAGCATTTATGCTACTATCAAATTTCTTGCTTGCATGTGTACACTAAAAGGATCTATGCCCCTTTTCACCATAATTGTAATAGTTCCTTGCAACTTTCTTCTTGTATAACCACCTCGGGAGTGGTTTCCTCTTCCTCGAAATGAACATCCACCTTTCCACTCAGTTTTTCCTTTGTCTTGATATGTGTTTTATTTTTTCTTGTCTGGTTCAGATCTACTATTTTCACCATGATATTTGCCTCTTCCTGTAGGGAATCTACGACCTCTTTCTCTTTTCCTTTATTCAGTTTATCCTTAGATTTTAGGGAAAACTATTATGCCTCTCAAATTCTCTCCATATTTACCAAGCTGATCTCATATTGTATAGAACTTCTTAATCCATTTAGATACATTTCTATTCTTTCCACTTCATCTTCAACATGTCTAGATCTGATGACTAATCTATAAATTTCCTCAGTGTAATCTTTTATCGAGCTATCTTTTTTCTTCAAAATTTGGATTCTCCTAACTAGGTTAATCTAGTAATCACAAGGTAGAAACTTTCCTTTCAATTTGTTTATCATCTTATTTCATACCTTGATCTTGTATTTTCCTTTCTTGTTTTGATCCAATTCCAGATGCTCCCACCACAAGGATGCATGAGCTTTCAAATTTGTGTTTTAAATATTTACTTTCTTCTCCTTTGATACATTTTCATACTCAAAGTATTTTTCCATCTTAGTTATGTAGTCTATAAATTCATCACAATCCAACTTTCCACTATACTTAGGAGGAATAAACTAAGGTGTGGACTTCAAACTTGTCAAATCTCATAGGAATCTCTCTTCTTCCCAATGCATCATAGGTGTAGGTGCATCTTCTCCTTGCACTTCTTCAAATTCATCATCACTAACATATTCAAGATGTCTTCCTCTACACTGGGCTGTCTCAACAACTTCTAGAGACATCTAAGTGATTGAATGTTTGAATATGTTAAGTTGATCACTAAAATACAGAAGGATAATGCAAGACATTAAATCAATTAATTGATTGTATTGTCATTTATGTCAACTTGATATAATCTATATGGTCATGGACATATTGCTAAAGACTTCAAAGAACCAATGAATCAAAGGCTATTCTATCAGTAATGCATACAAGTTAAGTATTCATAAAGTGACTTTATACACCGACAGAGTGCACACCAACCATCAGAGTAAATCAACAAGACCAAATTCAAAGTGTTACTCGATGAGAAAATGCACAACATTATCAATGAGAAAAGTCATAGTGTTACCCAACAAGAAAAAGCACAATGTAACTCGATAGACTGAATTATAGTGTTGCCCAAAAGATGAAGATCTCAAAGACAATTGAAGTCACACTGATGGAACAGTCAGTTGTCACCGATGACTAACTGATGTATTGAACAACAAAAAAAAGAGTTCAGAAATGACAAAAATCTTAGCTATCAAGAGCTAAATATAGAATTAATTGGCAGTTGTCATTATTTTAATCAACAAGATAAAGTTGAAGGTAAGTGAAGGATTTAAATTTATCTTGTCCAGTTGGAAAGAAGATCTCAGTTTTGATAAAATAGGAGTTTTGATTTAAATCTAATTGGTGAGAAGTGTGGATCAAGCCAAGATAAAGAACCTAATAATGGTGATATCATGTCTATAAAGAGACAACCCAATTCATTATGAATTGTGGGTATGGGGGAAAGAATCAAAGAGACTAGATGCTAAAGAGAACCTAAAGGAGATGAAATTCTTCATTCAGACCTGATCAATCAAGCTGAGGAAAGAGATAAATTCTGCAGACACCGATGAACAGTGATACAACATCACAAAGAATAATAGTGTGGAGCAAAGGTATTGAATTGATTATATTGATTAGAGAGGTAATGCACTTATAATAGATTTGAAAATCTACAATTCAAGTTGTATGTGTGAACAAATCAATTTATTGTTTCAGTTTAACCATTGAAGCATCAAGTCTCTTAACAGAGAAAGACTTAAAAGTATTTTCTAATTGAGATACATCCCAAGGACTATCAAAAAGTTTGATCATACAAAGTAGAATTGGATATGCCCGATCCTATTGACAGGCCTAGTGAGTTTTTGATCAAGGATAGTAGCATTAGATGCCAGATACTAAGTGACAAACTATTTATCTAAATCCTCTAACAAGGTTGCACCTAACAGTGTATTTGTAACCTTTAATAGGGTTGGCTCTTCACCAAGCTCACTTTAGAAAATTGAAAATTTGGGGTACTAGTCCCAGTGGTTTTTCCCTTAATAGGATTTCCACATTAAAAATCCATGTGTTAATGTGTCTATGAGTCATCACTTTAGGCTTTTGCATTTCAAATAAGTAAATATGGATTGATCGGTATACACTAGTTATTTACTGTATTTTGGTAAATTAACAGATTGCTTATTGGTAGACATACAGTAGAAGGTTTTACAATGCATTCTGAAAAGTAGTAATTTGATATAAGTATTTGGAGGCATTCATCTTAAAGGACTAAAGATAACTTGAGATAAAAATTGTGGTACTAAGTTTTTATTGGAATGTTTTTGAGGCCACTGATCAACCCCCCCCTCTTTATTATACTAAAAATTGGTATCAGAGCTTGTGTACTTAGAAAGGGAGTTTAACAGCTCAAGAAAAATATCAAAAGATGAATAGATGAGGTGTGCCAAAGTTGAATAAAGACAACTTTTCATCATGGCAAAGTCGAATAAGACTCCACCTATCAGGTATTGGAAATGATATTGTTCAATACTTAGATACTAAATATGTGTTTCCTACATGACCTCATACTCTTGAGAAATTAAGAGTCAAGCATGAACATAACTGCATGATGATAGAACTTACATCATCAATCTCCAATGCTGAGTTTGAAGATGTCAAAACCTACACCTCTGCAAAACAAATATGGGATAAGTTACAACTGGTACATGGAGGATATGTCAATGTACTAAGAGAAAAGGTTGAAAGCCTAAGAGGAAGGTTTGATGATCTCAAAATGAAAAAGGTGAAAATATTACATAGTATAGCACAAGAATCAAAGAGGTAGTCAATGCTATCTGAGGAGTTAGAGGTGTACTAGAAGAAAATATAGTGGTAAGTAAAATTCTAAGAACCTTACTGCCTACTTATGCTATTAGAGTATTTTCCATACAAGAAATGAGAGTAGTAGAAAATAACAATGTTACTCTAGATAGTTTGATTGGAAGACTGATTTCATTTGAGATGAATAACTTTGATAATAGTGTCTTACCAAACATAGAGTCTACATTAAAATCTTCTTTGAGAATAAGTAAATTAAGTCATATACACACTATGAGAAAATATAGTGAAAGTGAAAGTGAAGAAGAAGATCTTGATGAAATTGAAGCACTTATGGCTAGAACAATTCAGAAAGGCAAAGTTAAATACAAAGGTAAATTACCACTTGTATGTTTTAATTGTAAAGAGATTGGACACTTTGCTGACATATGTCCTAACTGAAAAAAAGATGACAAAAGTAATGACATATCATTTGAAAAGAAGTCTGACAAAGGTGATTATAGAAGCAACTAACAATCAGAAAGAAGAGATACTCAAGACTACAAGGACAAAGGAAAGAAGGCCAGTTACCTAGCTACATGCAAAAATAATGACACTGACATTGAATCAGAAGAAGACATCGAGATCCAGTATTTGTAGCCATGAAGGATGATACAGATGAAGATGAAGAAAGGTATGTAGAAATTGCACTCATATCTAAAGTTAGTAAAACTAATGTCTGGATCATAGATAGTGGCTACACTCACCATATGACCTGTGAAAAAGAAAATTTTAATACTTTTGAGTGTTATAATGGTGGTTCAGTAAGAATGAGTAATGATATACCTTGTCTAGTTGAAGGTAAATGAAGAATAATGTTGAATAACCTGATTAAATGTGAAAATTCTTACTGGGTTAGAGGACTAAATTATAATTTTGTTAAGTGTTTCTCAGTTGAACAATTTAGGTCACAGAGTAGAATTTGAAAATAAGAAGGAAAATATCTTCAATGAATCAAGAAGGTCAATTGGTACTGGTGAGAAGATAAAAGGTAACCTATTCTATCTGAATAATACTAACATCACTTGTTTGATGGCTAGAAACAAAGACATATGGTTGTGGCACAAAATATTATGTCATGTGAACTTTGACAACATGATAAAGATAAGCAAAAAGAGAAATTTTAGAGGATTACTGACAATGTCTAAGCTAGACAATATCATGTACAAAAATTGTCAAAAAGGTAAGATGACAAAGTCTAGTTTCAAAAGCAAAACCCATACATCCGATGCAATTCTAGAATTTGTCCATATAGATCTATGTGGACCAATGAGGACAAATAGCTACTATGGAGATAGATATTTTATTCTCTTTGTTGATGATTTTTCTAGAATGATGACAATCATGTTTTTAAAAGATAAATCATAAGCATTTAAGATGTTTAAATGGTATAAAGAAATGGTAGAAAAACAAAGTGGTAAGGAATTGAAGTACTTAAGATCACATAGAGGAGGGGAATTTACATCAGATGAATTCACTAACTATTACAATGAGCATGGTATCAAAAGATAGGTCTCTGCACCAAGAACAACATAGAAAAATGGAATTGCAGAAAGAAGGAATAGATCCATTGTTGATTGTGCAAGGAAAAAATGATAGAGAAACGCATCACCAAAATCTGATGGAGGGAAGTTGTCAGTACTGCTGTTTACACATTGAACAGAGTAAAATTAAAGGACACCAAGAAGACACCCTATGAGCTTTGGTATGGTCATACACCCAATGTAAGTTACTTCAAGATATTTGATAGTGTTGGTTTACAGTTTGTCTACTTCAAATTTGACTTATCAAATGACTCTTGGAAACACCCAAAGATGGCCTATGTAGAACAAAAAGTAACCATAGACTAGATCAATGATAAGAATCTATCAATGACCCCTGAATTGAAAGGTACAATATCCCTTATTTGAAAGATATGC
This sequence comes from Thuja plicata, assembly GCA_018584345.1. NCBI lineage: Eukaryota > Viridiplantae > Streptophyta > Pinopsida > Cupressales > Cupressaceae > Thuja > Thuja plicata. The sequence continues at coordinate 4,777,897 of MU228138.1, forward strand.
AATGAATCTTGTCTTTTGGTTTTTAGGGGGGTATGATCTTAACTAGAGAGAAGAAGAGGTTTAACCAAGTTGCTCAAAGCCTCAAACAACTTAGGCAATGAAAGGGGAACTTACTCAATGACATGCAATATTTTATTCAAACTATTATGCAGTGCAAGATGAATGCAAACTACCATCTACTAGCAGAGATGAAGAAAGGAAGTGTAACAATGTAATTCCTGGATTACTTAGATTGTGAAACTTTGAAAATACCTAGATTATCTTGATCTTATTCTCTATTGACACTCTTCCCAATCTCTTATGCAAGAAATGATCTATAGAACAAAAATGTTCAAATGAAAAGAAATTTGAGTACTCATGCTGGAGATAGTAAACATACAATCTATTGGATGAAAATAACAAAACCCAGTTCATTAATATTCATTCAATTTCCAGTCTTAGCATCTTCATTCAAGACAATTACAAGCTAACTAAAATGAACAACAAAAATCAATTTAGACTCAGAGTCTCACACAGTAGTCCCAGCTACAAGGATTTGTCCAAAGTAATATTTTCCGATCTTATTTACTTTACAAAAATTTGCATATATAGGTCTTCTCAGAAAAATGACCCATTACAATAATGATTACCTTCATACAATATTCTGAAAGGAAAATTCTAATAATAAACTTGGCTGGTTACAAAAACTAACAAGGCTGAAAAAATGCCCAAAATAGCTACGATAGACAAAAAATGGGAAAATGACATAGGTCAATAGATTCTATGCCGACTTTAGAAACATGAATTTTCCTTTGTAAGCCTTCATTACATCTATTACTTTTCCCAACTCCTGAGCATTTAGAATGATTACATTGTTAACTCGGATCATCTAAAAGTCATGCATCTCTGTCAATTCATCCAACCTGGCCATCTAGGACTGGAGTTTCTCTAATTCCGCTTTGATTACTGCATCTATTGCGGAGAGCTCACTAATTTCTAACACTTGGAAGCTAGCTAGATCTGAAATATCATCTATGAAGGTGAGAAACTTAGCTTTCATTCACTCTATACTTAGAAACTTGTCACATTCAGAAACCTTAGATTCTATGTGAAAAACTTTCTAAAAATCAAAAATTTGATTCATCTCTTTTTGGACTAACTCAATCAAAGACTTGAGTTCATTTTTTGATCTATTTGAGCTCTCAATAATGAACTCCAAAGATTTCCTCCTATGAAACAATGGCTCCTGCCCAATTTTTAGGATGTCGTTAGACATTGCAACACTAGTCTCCATATCAATCACCTCCTGCAAGGTAGCTAGTTGTTCTATCAATCCAGTGGATGCATTGTAAATGGTCTCCTGTTCTTTGATGTTGTGTCCTTCAACTTGTCTACATCAAGTAGAAGGTTCCCCAAGTTCTCAATGACAACTGGGCCTTGAACCTTCATTGCATCTATCCATGCTCTACCAATTTGTCCAAAATGTCTCTCTTGTTGTAGCTTCAATAGAAAATTCTTATTTTCTTCAGCACTGGGATCAAACTGAGAAGATGAGGCACTACCAAGAGAAGATTTAATATACTCAACTAGCTCCTTATTTGAAGACTTGAGAACATCCTTATCTACCTGGAGTTCTTCTAACCTATCCTCAATCTACTCATTGGTGGTTTTCAAAATATTCACCATTGAGTCATGTACTGGAACTCCTAGATCCATAGTTTTTATCTGATAATCTTGAGCTGATAGTTCATGAAACTTTCCTTCTTTCTATAGCTCGACTATTTCCATTAACATATGCTCAGCTATGCAATCATGGGAGAGAGTTGCCACAGAATTTTGCCTGTTCACCTTCCTCACTAGTGACTAAGATGAGGTTGCCTTAAGAATCAGGTCCTTTAAAGAAGTAGCCTCCTCATATCATTTCTTCTTCTTTTCAATGGTTTCTTCCAACCATGAATCTTGGATAACACCCTAACTATAGACTGAAGAGTTGTAGGATCAAATAGCTTCCAAACAACTACAGGAGTCTTCTTGCCTAGAGGTGGAACATGGAAAGATGTCACCTTTGGCAATGAAAGGGCCAGGGTATTTGCAAGATGAGAGGAGTCCTAACCATCCATTGGGTTTGTGTCATCCAAAGTGATGACTATAATTGGTGAGGAAGGCTTGGTCACAGACACCTCTTGAATTTTCTCCTTTTCCTTTTCCTTATCTCCTCTATTCTCCTCTTCATTTCCAATGTTTGGGAGTGAACCGCCTCCGCAGGTGGGGTGATAGGAACATTCTCTTCCAGAGGTTGGTCTCCTCCTTTCCTAGAAGATTGTGTTGCACTTGATGAAGTTGATGGCAGCATAGAAGAAGTAGCTGCTAAAGTAGAATTCCCAGCTCCTGAAATCATTCCTTCAAAAGAACCTGTGCTAGAAGTTCTTTTCCACCGGGCCCTAGTCCATTCCACCCACTTTTCAGTTCTCTTGTTAATGCCTCTAATGAGAAGCTCTAATGAATCAACCACTAGACCAATTGGTGGAGAGGAAGAAATGGAAAACACTTTGATCTATTCGTAGGATGAAGGATGCATGTAGAGTCCATCGTCTGCAATATTAGATACATCAAAAGCATTTTTATACAATTTCATTTCATCTAAAGTTAAACGGGACCAAAGATTTTCCCATGTTTGATACTCATTGAAACACTCAACCTAGAAATCTTCAATGTGTGGGACATGTCTTTAGGCATGTCCGAGCTTCAGATCTCTAAAAAAACCCATAGGATCATATTGAGGCCTAAGAACCTCATAGTTAGGTATCTTGATCTTATCTTCAAAACTCTTTACTAAATTTTTGGAATCAGATCTGGATCCATAGGAATATGGACCAATGACCCCAGAGAAAGAAATCCTGGTGATCTTCTTCATAGTTAAACATAGAGTGTTCACTTCCAATATTTGTCAGCAAAGCTCCAATAAGAAAACTTTATCTTCAGGATACCAGGGAAACCTCTTAGGAAATCCAGAGAAGGCTCCTATCCGAAGATAAGAGAAACTTAGGAATTGGATGAAAGAGCAACCAAACTAACTAATTAATGAGATGGCTTCTGGTGAGAATCTCCTTTCTGGGAAACCTTGAATTTCCTGACATATTCTCATTGTGAATGCATCATTCACAACCATGTATTCTTCAAAGCTCTGATGAAATTGCAAATTTGGTTAGAACTCAAATATTTTGGTGTTGTCATCGAAGTTCTGGATTGCTGGTAAGCTGGGCCATAGGTGTTGAGTCGCCAGAGCGTAAATCAAGTTAGAATACATGTAGAATTGTTTGAATCCTTGACAAGAGCTCATCCAAGATGCAAGCTTCTCACACAAAATTTCTACCCAATCAATGAACATAATTTCAGCACAGACAGCTTGAACAAGGAAGAAATTATGTTCAACAAGATCTAAAATCTTAGGCTTTCCATCCAATCTAGTCAACAGGGCTAGGATATCAACAATTTACCTCTTTAGGGTTGTTCCAAAGAGAGTCTTTGGCATCTTACTTTTCTTTGATCAAGGGGTCTAGAACCAGGTCCTAGGCATGTCTTCCCTCCTCAGAGTCTTCTTTTCATTGAACATAGACATAGAATAACTGAAGTTGATATCACAATACACATATTTTATCAGAATGTCGAAAGTGGATTGAATTAGGGCTTTATCAATTGACAACAAAATAGACTTATCCAAGAAAGGGATTTTCTTTTCCACTAGGTCATATTTCTCTATACATTCTCTGAAGAGCTCAGGAGCTTGAACTGCCATTGGAAATCTTGGAGCTTCTACCAGACCACTATCCTTGAGCTTCTATGTAATACGGTGAACTGGATGAGAATTCAATCTTCTGTGCTAATCTCCAAGATCAAAGAATCTTAGAGATATGTCAGAAACTTCTTTCAACTCACTCTCAATAACAATTTATCTATCATAATTAAAATTCTTGATTACCATTTACTATAAAAATGAGAACATAAGTGAAGACAAATGGCCTACTAAGGAAACACAGTGAGCAACAAATGATGGAGAATGTTGAAGAAATAGCTACCAAGTTGTGAACATTGGTAGCACACGAATGTCATTAAGGTGAGCTTAATGGTTATAACAACTTAGGATTAGCATTTAATTTTATAATTCAATGGCTATTTGAATTTCCTATTTCAATGAACATAATGGCCTCAAAATCCAAACATTTACTTTTAAATTTTATGTTCATTAGCCTTTTAAATTTACACATAGTTTCCTTTTGATGCTGAAATGCATAAGCATTAGACCATTTTTCCTTGTACGTGAAAATAACATAAGGGAATACTTTTCCTATAATCCTATTTCCTTTAATCCAAAAAATTATCTCGACGGGTTCACCCTTTATCCTTTTCACACTTAAACAACTTCTTTTCCATCAGTAGAACTTAACCTCTTATAAGCTCTTTTTCACTTGTGTCAGGGTTGCACCTCTGAGACCAACTTTTTTGGATGCCACATGATCATCATTACCACTCTACAACTTGATATCTCTAAGAGTTGAAAAACTCTTTTTACGAACAACAAGATTTATGAATCATTTATGAAAATCACATGTTTACCTTTCAGAAAAACACATGATCATTACAGATATGAGGGTGACTACTTCTCATTCAGAAGATGCTATGACTGCCCTTTTCCTGACACACCTAAATCACCTAAACACTAAAATAAATAGAAGTATTGAAAACCCACTAGGCTCAAATAGGCAAAGAGGATAATTTTATAATAAGCACATTAGGGGAATGTTTTAGGATGAATGAGAAGTAAGTCACCAAACAAAATTTTTACCCCCTTGGACCTAAAGACCCTAGACTAAATTTTGACAATAGCTGGATCCAACTGGGGACTTAGACATGCCAATGTCTGAGAAGGGACCCAGAGTCTCTAGTTTTGCACAAAAAGACCGGGATGAAAAACAACGGGCAGACTAAACTAAAACACACAACAGGGAAAGGAAACTAAACTATACTAGACTAAATAAAGTAGGAAAGAAAGTAGTAAAAATGCAAAGAAAACCTACCTATACTAGCACTAACCTGCAGGGGCTTCCCACTTTCACTTGAGTATTTGGTAGAGATTCAGATCCTAGCCATTGTAGGAGAATGGCAGAATCTCTCTAGAAATATATGCCAGAATAAAGGAATTATTCTGATTCACTTGTTAAATATTTAATGGTCCTTTCCAAAGTGAGTCAAATTTATGATGCTTTCCTTTAGACTCTCACCTTTTATCCCATAATAGAACCAAGTCACCTTGAATAATCTTTCTTGGTTTGGCCTTTTTATCAAAGAATGTTTTCACTCGCCTCTGATGATCAGTGATGTGGTCAACAAGATTTTCCCATTCTTCTTCTAGCTTCATCAAATACATGATTTGTTTCTCTAGACCATCATGGAAAACTAGATCTCCAATTACCTACTACATCCTACAAATAGATAACTCAAGTGAAAGTGAGAGACTAGGTTCAATTTCGTAAACCAGCTCAAAAGGGGAAATCCTGATAGCTCATTTAGGTGTTATTATATCCACCCATAAAGCTTCATGAAATTTATTGTGCCAATCCTTCTGACTTTATGGGACTATTATCTTCATTATGTTAATCAGGTTCTTGTTGCTTGACTCATCTTGGCCATTTCCTTGAGGTAAATAATCAGAAGAGTGACTAAAATGGATACTATTGTTGTAGCAAAACTCTGTAATCTCTAAAGAAGAGAAATATGTGGTATTTTCCATCACCAACTTCATTGGCACTCAAAACCTCACCAAGATATTCTCCTTGATAAATTCATAGACCACCTCAGACGTGGTTTCTTGGTAGGCTTAGCCTCAACCCACTTGGTAAAGTAATATGTGGCAGTTATTGTTAGAAACACTGAGAGGGGGGGTGAATCAGTGTTTATCTATTTATTAATTTTATCTACTTAAGCATAAATCAAACATACATTCAATGAGGCTTAACATAAGAAATCACAACACATGATATGATTATGGGGAAACCTTGATTAGAGGAAAACCTCGGTGGGAATTAGTACCCACAAATATTGTACTAGTATAATGAACTTGTTAAAGTTCCTTTTCTCTATTAGAAGTAGACTTTATAATGCAAGTACAATGACCTGGTTAAAGGTCTGACCCTATTAGGATTCTTTTACAAAACCCTATTAAAGGTATATGGCTCACCATCTAGGCTCACTACCCAATAGGATGAAGGCTACAACCTTCTGATAGTTGATATACACTATATCAAAAGTTAACTGTTGTGATGACACTACTGTTTGATCAGTTCCATGTATGTGTGAATGCTCTTACTCTCTTAAAGAGATTTATCTCATATTGACTTCATGATACTACTCTTCTATATCTTTCTCTTGCTTATTTATCGAAACTTGTAACATAACTTTACATTAGATACTTATATGTTCATACCTGAATAGATGCGACCCAAAATAAGACTTATGGTAAGCCCTAAAACATAATACACAACACTTCTAAGAAAGTCAGCTTAAGCATGTCTACAATAATGCTAATTACATCATTACAAACATATAATCAAAGGCGCTTGGCCATTACATAACAAAATAATTCATGCTGATCAAAACACTAGTCAACTTCCATGCTCTGTCTTCTGGACTACTGGTGTACTGATCTGTCTGTAACTTCTCCGTACTATTATTTTGTACCATGCATGTCTGGACTTAGTATTTAGACATCACATAGAACATATATCTAAACATGCATAATCTAATTCAATGTCTCACACGTGCGCTGATGTGATGATCATTGTATATCTTTGTCTACCCTGTCTTCCATACTTAGTCATTTTATCTTTCATGATAGAAACTTAATATGACTTTGTTTCCATAATAACAACACAAAAATAGTCATATGTCCTCTAGGAGTAAAATTTCCAACAATCTCCCCCTTTGTCATTAATGGAAACAAAGGAATGTGGCCAAGTTACTCAAAATGTCTTAACACCAGAAAATTGTATATCTTAACATCTTTTACATATATACATATACTGCACTCCATATATACACATTCTATATTACTCCCCCTTTGACATTAATGACAAAGGTGTACAAAAACTTGTAAGTTTCAAGATACTTACTCCATGTAAACTTCAAGGTACATAATCTGAAGAGATTGGATCTCTTTTTGCCAGAATACTTTCATTGCATCAACTATCTATAGATGTGCGCATAATGCATATGTCAGCTTCTCCATCTTTATTAGATCCATGCAAGGAACTTGATCATATTTCATAATGGTGGCATCAATCTATTTGATGTTCTCATTTAGGACTACTAGAGAGGGTGCAAGTGCATTTCTTAACTGAGTTTGTCTGACTCTTATCTTGTCGATCTCCAACTTATCCTTTTCAATTTTGTCTAATTGACCTTGATAGAAATTGTTACATATGTTCATATCTTGGGTAGATGTCTCAACTAATTTTTTGATAGTGTCCACCATGATCTCTGCCTCTTCTATCTTCTTGATATGTTCAGAGATGAACTTCACTTTGTCCATGCAGTTTTCTATGACTTTATTTCCCTTAGCTACCAATTATTTCAATATGGATTGCCCAATCTTTAAAGATTTTAGGTCTAAGGTAAAATTATTTACCAATTTATTCAGTCTCTCCCTTTTATATTCATCTTTTGCAATTCTAGTAGCTGAGTCTACTAGGCTTGTAAAATGTGATCTGAAGTTTGTTAGAATGTTGTCCACATCTTCAATAGATTGAACTTTGGATACTTTCTTGTCTGTAGGCACTAAGTCATTCAACATGTTTACTGATTCCAAAAAGTGAGGGTTCCTCATCACTCATTTCTCTTTGGATTTTTCCATAGCAGGAATAATGATCTTGATCAGGTCTTCTTCTCCCCATGCATCCATACTTGTTGAATCAGGAGTTAACCTTGACCACAATGAAGTAGATGGTTGAGTGGATTGTGAGAATATAGTATTCTGACTGGTATCCATGCATTCACTCTTTACTGGTATCTCTTTGACTGGTGTCACATTATCTTGAGTATCTTTCTCTTCATTCAAGTCAATTGGATAATGGGAGGGAACTTCATCTTGTTGTACAGATGTATCATTAGTGCACATCTCTTCAGTGCTTACAATTGCTTTATCAACTTTGTCCATGTATTTGTCAGATGTTGTCATGGATATCTTGACATTATCAACCATTATAGTATCTTTTGAGTCTTTTGTTGTATCAGAAGTTATTGTCATTGAGGGCATTCAAACCTATGGACCTATTATAGGTGCTATTTGAGTCACTGGTTCTATAACCTATTTGGGAGGAGCTGGAGTTACCTTTGTAGTAGGCGTCATTGATGGATACATGTGTCTATTCATAAACACTTGTGCAAATTCCTTTTCAGTTTCTTTTCCTATCTGCTCATACTCTTTGTTCATAATCTATAGAGTCCTTGTCTTTCTTTTGAGATGAGGCTTTGCTAGGTCTAATAGTATTGCCTTCTCATCATGTGAGCATACATGGAGAAGATTATCCAATGTTTCTTCTCTTATGCTCATGTCTTCCTCAATTGCATGTCTCTTCATGATCTCCAGTATGTTCCATAACTTATTCGGTATCACTTTTTTGAGTTCAAGAACTGACTTCTTAAACTTAATCATATGAGATATGATCATAGAGTGTATCTCAGTTTTATCAATCTCTTGATACTTGTCATACACTTTAGCAATTGTATCTAGTCTTCCTTCATTCACAATCTTGTTCCTTAAGAAATTTAGACTAGGTATAAATCCTACCTCAGGAGGAGCTTGAGTATTCCTTTCTTTTCTTTGTGTGTTCCTTGAGGATGGGTGATTTGTGGGTGCTTTCTTCCTCCCTCTATACTTCTTGCTTGCTATAGAAGGTGGAGATGAGTCTAGGTCAATGGTGGTAGAGGGTGCATAGGTGATCTCTACTTTCTTCTTCTTCTTCTAAATCTCTCCAGCCTTATGAAGTTCTTTGGCTAACTTTGCTTATCTAGCTTTGTCAAGATCTTCTTGACTAACTCCATGAACTTTTAGAATGTTGTATGTAATCTTAGATGCTTTTCTTTTGTTATTAGCACTATATAATACAAAATCAACTGCATTAGTCTTCTCTTTGTAAGTGCCCCATCTGGGCTCATTTGGATCTTTAGGTATGGATAATAGGGCCTATGCATATCCTTCTAATACATGTTCCTCTACTTCATACCCAAGTGGATGAATCCATTTAGTTATGGGCTCAACTGCCTCCATAGAAGCAGTCAGTCTCTACCATGAAGCATATGGTTTCCTTATACTTTTCAACAATATTCTTAGGTATACTAAACCTTTTATGCATCTTTAACCTGAAATATTTGATGTCCATGTCCATAGTATCCTTTGCACTACTCTCTAATGTGGCTTTTAGTGAAATTTGAGACATTGTGGGTTTGCTCCTATCTAGGTAAAGGTTTGTGGTGCAGGAGCACCTATTATTTGGATGTCTCAAGGAGAATTTAATATTTCAAATTTTCTATAATATGGTTTCATTATTATGTAGTGTCCTAAATAATATTTGGAATCCATTCAAACCATTTTGTAAGGATATTAAAGCCATTAAAATCATAGTGACCTATAAGGTTATGATAAAGTCTAACATGGTAAAACAACTCAAATATATCCAAATATAGTGGAATTGATGTAATTAGAGTATTTAAAATATTTGAATCATA
>MU228138.1:4790280-4804166 GCA_018584345.1 Thuja plicata
TATTTGGATATATTTGAGTTGTTTTACCATGTTAGACTTTATCATAACCTTATAGGTCACTATGATTTTAATGGCTTTAATAGCCTTACAAAATGGTTTGAATGGATTCCAAATATTATTTAGGACAATACATAATAATGAAGCCATATTATAGAAAATGTGAAATATTAAATTCTCCTTGAGACATCCAAATAATAGGTGCTCCTGCACCATTTTGCAACTTTATAAACAATATGGAAGTATAGATAGATGATCAAAGACTCAAACCTAAATGTTTTGTTCTTGTAATGTTTGATAACTCAAATATTATCCATTAATTTACCACACAATATCTCGCATAGATTTAACTGAGTGTTATCCTTCACCATTTTGATAGCTACAAGAACTGTGGTTGCTGACACACTGTTTAATCTACTTGCATGCTAAAACTTGTAACTAGGGATCATTGTTAGAAGCTTTCTGTCTTCTTCCTTGATAGGATCAACTGTCATCCCTCATTTGTTACTTCTAGATAAGAAAACTTGTTCAACCTATTTCTTGACATCCTTCCTAGTAGGAAGAACTGGTCTAGTATTAGGAAGTCCAGTCATGCTATGGATTAGGTCTGTAGTAATATAGACGGGGACTTCACCAATCCAGAAAAGATCATCATGAATTCTACTTAGTAAAATCTTCACCCATTCTGGCTCATCAAACTCATGTGCATTAGAGTATTCAAAGATAGGGTTATCAATCAAGTGCGCAAACTCATCCTTGAAATTGTAGTCTGGTTTCATCATAGAAGCCATGAGAGTGGCTATGCCATTATCTCCAATTGTTTCCTTCTTACAATAAATGTATGTGCAGATATCTTCCACATGAACAATACCTAACGAGGTTTTGGAGAAAGCTCCTTCGACATCATCCAGTATGAATTTGAATGGATTCTTCTTAAATACAAATCTCTTACTCTTTGTAATATCAAATACAACTGGAGTCGTCATACTTACTTAATGATTACTTAAATAGGGTTTCATGAAAATCTAAAATGGCACGACTGCTAGGGTTCCATTTCAACTTCTCAACCGTGCTTATTAATCACCAAATATGTTAGGATTTCATGATTTGATGCTTAGTGCTCTAGTGCTCTCCAAATTTTGTGATCTCAAATGCAAATGTGAAGATGATCGAAGACTTGCATTCTTTTATAAAAGTTACTGCATTTAATGTTTGCAACCATACACAGTTTTATAGTGAATCTCAAACTTCATTCAAAATGCATTATAGATAATGCGTGTATGCATACTTCATCCAACTATGATAATAAACATAATTTCATAGGTGCATACTCTGAGGTGAGTATACCAACTGTGCAGGGGTTCTGAGATAGAATAGCTCCCCCTAAGACCAAGAAGGTCTATTCAACCAAAAATAGAGGATGCGTCCACTATGGATGCATCAACTACTTTGTCAACATCATTGTCCTTCTTTACTTCAACCCAATTTTTTCTTGAATCTTCTTTTGCTTGAACAAACTTGACTTCTCCTTCTTCTTCAAATAGCGATTTCTTAGGATCCTCTTTCTTTTGAGTTTTGGATCTACAAAACCTTGAGATGTGTCTGGCCTTTCCACATGTGTGACAAATGATAGGAGGTCTGATGTTCTTGTTCATCATGTTGCACTACTTTGCTGTGTGTCCATTGTAGTTACATATCTGAGATGTAGTATTCTAAAAATTTCTTTGAGGTTGATTTCTCTGAATGTTTTGATTCATTCTTCTTTGATTTTGTTGTGACTGATTTCTTTGATTTTTTTTGCAATGTATAGCCCTGTAACCAAACTTATTATAGGAGAAACAATAACCATTGAAAGGTTTTACCTCTTTGAAATATCTTTCCAAATGACCATGTTTGTTAATTGCATAACAAGTTCTGTTAACTTGCTTGATTTCCCCTTTAGGTGGATCTATTTTAATCTCTTCAACATTTTCAACTTTCTTTTCTTTTGAAGATGCTTCATGTGCTTTCTTTCTTTCTTGCAATGAATTGATTTCAATTTGTGCTACACTGTATCCAAGACCAGTAGTGTCACCTTTTTGCTTTTGTGCATTGAGCTGAGATTGAAGTGAATCGGAACTTGTGTGGATTTTATCAATCTTATCCTTTGCTTTTGTTAATTCAGATTCCATTTTCTTCTTTATGTTCTCTAATTCCAAGACTTTCATGTTTTCTTTCAAGAGTTCATCATCTAATTGTTTTCTTTCTTTGATATTTTCTTCAGTAGAAATTTGACTGTCTGTAAGCTGTTCATCCAGATTTTAAATTTTATCTTTTAGAGACATATTCTCTTCATTGAGATTTTTAACCATTTTACCTAAATCACTTGTAGAACAATCTTTCAAATCTTTTCTTAATTTCTTGATAAGCATTTGTGAGCCATCAGCTTTTAGTCTAACTTCTTCATTTTATTTTTTAGATCTATCTAGATCTTCAAGAGTTACTTCAATTTTTTTTTCAAATGTTTTGCTTCTGTTGTGTCCATGATCTCCTCATGTGGTTAAAATTTCTTTCAGAGGACCAGAGCTCTGATACCAATTGTTAGAAACACTAAGAGGGGGGGTGAATCAGTGTTTGTCTATTTATTAATTTAATCTACTTAAGAAAAAATCAAACATACATTCAATGAGGCTTAACATAACAACTCATAACACATGATATGATTATGGTGAAACCTTGATCAGAGGAAAACCTTGGTGGGAATTAGTACCCACAAATATTGTACTAGTATAATGAACTTGTTAAAGTTCCTTTGCCCTATTAGAAGTAGACTTAACAATGCAAGTACAATGATCTAGTTAAAGGTCTGACCCTATTAGGATTCTTTTACAAAACCCTGTTAAAGGTATATGGCTCACTACCTAGGCTCACTTCCCAATAGGATGAAGGCTACAACCTTCTGATAGTTGATATACACTATATCAAAAGTGAACTGATGTGATGACACTGTTGTCTAATTAGTTTCGTGTATGTGCAAATGCTCTTACTCTCTTAAAGAGATTTATCTCATACTAACTTCATCATAATGCTCTTCTCTATCTTTCTCTTGCTTATTTATCAACACTTGTAACATAACTTTAGATTACATACTTATATGTTCATACCTAAATAGACGCGACCCAAAATAAGACTTATGGTCGGCCCTAAAACATAATACACAATGCTTTCAAGCAAGTTGACTTAAGCATGTTTACAACAATAATAATTACATCATTACAAACATATAATGAAAGGTACTTGGCCGTTACATAACAAAATAATTCATGCTGATCAAAACACTAGTCAGCTTCCATGCTTTGTCTTTTGGACTGCTGGTGTACTGATCTATCTGTAACTTCTCTTTACTATTATGTCATACCATGCATGTCTAGACTTAGTATTTAGACATCACATAGAACATATATCTAAACATGCATATTCTAATTCAATGTCTCGCATGTGTGCTGATATGCTGATCATTGTATATCTCTTTCTACCCTATTTTCCATACTTAGTCATTTTGTCTTTTATGATAGAAACTTAATATGAGTTTGTTGCCATAATGACAACACAAAAATAGTCATATGTCCTCTAGGAGTCAACTTTCCAATATTTATGACATATGGGTGACCTATAGAAGAGGGAGGATTTATCAAACCAATGAAACCAAGCCCCCATTTCTGAAAGGGACCTTCTACTACAATCGGCTTTAATGGGAGAGCAGCTAACTGAGGTTTACTGGAAAAAATTCAGCACTTATCACACTTGGCCACCAAATTGTAGGAATCTTTAACATGTCACACCAATAATAACACTACCTTAAGATTTTATATGCAGTGACTATGGATGAAAGTTTCCACCACATGCTTCATTATGAAATGCTTGGAGAAATTTCTCTTGTTTTGACTTGTCCACACATCTTAAGAAAGTTCCATCTATTGCTTTCTTATATAACTGATCATCATAAATGACATACTTGGCTTCCTTGGTTTTCAAATATTTTTTCTATTTATATGTCAATCCTTCCAGGCAATCTCCATAAGTAAGGAAATAAGTGATGTTGGAAAACTAGGGATCGAAAAGACTAACCATTAACACCTTCGGAGAATCCTCCTCTTGACCTGTGTCCTGATTTTCAGCCATTATTTTACACAATAAATTTCCTTTAACCAGCTTTGTTGGCTTGAGTTCAATATTATACTCTTGTACTTTCACTATCCATGCACCTCTAGTATTACATCCTATTTCTTGTTGTGTCAAAATGCTCTTAACAGTAGAAGCAGGAATATAAATAATAGAATGGGAATGTAATGCATAGAATCTAAAATTCTTTAATGCCCCCACCACCACATATTCATGCTTCTCCATTTGAGAATATCTCAATTCATGATCCTTGAGAAGAGTGCTCATGAATGCAATGGGTGCCTGAATCCCTTCATTATTCTCTTGCATTAGGATAGTAGACAATATATGAGCTGATGCATAGCAGTACAATATGAACTCCTTGGTATAGTCTAGATGCACTAACATAGGTGTTCTAGCTATAGCGTGCTTGATTAAATGAAAGGCCCTCTTCCCAGAATCATTACACTTGAAACTTTGACTACCATTTATCATATCAATTATGCATTTTGTAATCTCAAAACAGTCAGGAACAAAGCATCTGAGAAAGTTTACCTGCCCAAAGAATGATCTTGTTACGTATTTGCTTGCTGGTAGGTTCAACTGCTAGATGGCCTTTAGGCGCTTAGGGTCAATTTAGATTCCTTCATAGGAGACAATATGACCAAGAAGTTTACCTTCAGTGACACAGAATATAGACTTCTTTGGATTAAGAGAGATACCATCCTCTCTGCATCTCTTTAGCACTTTCTCAAGGTCTCTCAAATGATCTTCTCTCTTCTTAGAGAAGACTGTTAAATCATCTAAGTATATAACTATTATTCTATCCTAGAAAACTACAAATGAAGAGTTCATTGCTCTTTGGAAGGTAGCTCCAGCATTAATAAGCCCAAAGGGAATTCTATTGTAAGCAAACGTTCCCCAAGGAGTGGTGAACATTGTCTTATACTTATCTTCTGGATCCACCTCAATCTAAGTAAAACCCAAAAAACCATCCAACATGGACATCATTTTGGATCTAGCTACTGTTTGCAATATATGATCCATGTTGGGCAAGGCGTAATTATCCTTCAAAGAAGCCAGGTTCAGATTCTAGAAATCTACACAAATTCTGATTTCTCCGTTCTTCTTCTAGATAGGCATGATGTTGGCTATCCATGTAGAGTGATGTATAGGATAGATAATTTTTGCCTCCAACATCTTGTGAACTTCTCTAAAAATGAAATTTGAAACCTTAGGATTGTATTGTTGTTGCTTCTACCAGAAAGGGACAACTTCATGTTTGAGAGGAATCATGTGCTTGAAATCTCCAATCCTGAAAGTTTTCAGGTCTTCATTGTCCCAAGAAAATACATCCTTATATTTGGAGAGTAGGTGTCTAACCTTTTCTCTTTCCTTTTTTGTGTAGTAACTACCAATATTTATCATCTTAGGTTTAAATTTAGTACCTATGTTCATTCCCTTGAACTCCCCTGAGGTACCACCTTTCCTATCTCTCTCTCTCTTCTAATATAAGCATCGTGTCTATCAAAAATATTTTCAAGGGAGATAAGGTGTCGAGGAATTTTATTACCTTTCAACAGTTCTTCTCCAAGTTCTAATTCCTTCTTACTGTCTAGAGACAATTCCTTGCAGGTACTAGAACTTCCTCGAAAGTATTGATCACTGAAATGATCCGATCCTTCCATGAAAGCTTGTATCTACTTGTCACTGATGAAGACTTGCTAGATTTCCACATTGTTTCAAACATTTGGCCTAAAGAGAACTTCAACTTTATATTTCTTGTCTCCTATTTTTGGATGCAGGAGGAGAAGTGACGCTGAGGCAGACAAAAAATCTACTCTTGTGTTTTTCTCTCTTGGAATAGCCTAGATTGAGAAGGAATCAAAGTCCTCTATCTCATCCCAGACTCTGTTCCTATAACTATATAGTCTCAAATTTTTACTACATACTGCACTTGAACTTGCTTTACTATCAACTCTACATCACCAAGAACTTTAAGGATTTTTACCCCTCTCTGCTTTGCAGCAACAATGTCTAGTAATAGAGCTTCATATTCTACCGTGTTATTAGTGTTCTTAAACTATAGTTTATAAGAAAGTTGTATCGTGTCTCCTTCTGGGGGAATAAGCACTATGCCAGCTCCCGATCTTGTAGTAGCACAACTACCATCAAACTCCAAGGTCTAGATATCTTGACTAATAGTATTTTCTAGCATTTCATCTTGATGATTGAGATCTGAAAACATCATATAATTGCCGAATTTCATCTCCTAGTAGAGGATTTGTGCCTTAGGGTCATCAAACTTCATTACTGTGAATTTGGCCTTTTCCTCTGGCTCCAACTTTATCTTCTTAGTACCCACCAAAATTATAGCATGGGATGAATCCATCTTGATTTCTCCACCTATGTCTCTACAAAAACTTCTACTTAGAAGCATACCGTAGTTGGCCAGAATATCAGCTACCAGGATGGTCATATTCATTCTTTTTGTAGGATATGTGGCTAATGCAACTTGTGCATCCTTTACCTGACCTAAGAGGCAAACCTATGTAGCATCCATTGAATAATAGAAGCCAAAGGTTTTGGTAAGGTTCAATCTAAGGGATTTTGCAATGGAAGTGGGTATGACATTATGAGAGGCTCCGGAGTCAATAATATAGTTACTTAGTTTATGACCATTTACAAATAAGGAGACATAGAATGGGTCAGGCTTATGGCTAGGAGCAGTGGCTAAGACTAAAGTATATTCTTACTAAAAGAGAAAGGTAAGGATGGGATCTTCATCATTTATAGGGGCACTATTAGGGGATTCATCACTAATAGTAGAATTTATATTAGGCTACATTCTGGAATTAGCATCACTTTTACAGAAATCTACAAGCTTCTGAAGCTCAATAGGATGAGTTTTTAAATATTCTAAAGGAGACACTTGGATTCTAGCATCTTTGTAGTATTGAATTATATCAAAGGAAGATAGAGACTTATCATTTGTTTTGGATTTCAAGTGATCCTTCTTCCAAGCTGAAGAAGTAGGATATCCAGGTGCACCACCCGAAGGACCAGCTACCATATTTCGGGAAGGAATAGAGTTTCCTAGATTTTTGTCTCTCTGACTTCTTGTTTCCATTTCCATTTGAATTCCATCCATGGTAGAAAAGCATTCACCTTGGACCTCAGAGTCAGATTCATACTCCAAAAAGAAATTACCAGAGTTGCCATGGGGAGTAGAATCTTCTTCACTTTTGGGATATTCAATAATCAACTCATTGCTTGAGGCTAGCTATCTATATCTATTCATTTCTAGACAATTACTACCATCATGATCAGCTCTCAGATGAAAAATGCACATATTATGCTTTTTAGCTACCTCAATAGCGAGCTTTTATTGAGTAGGTGGCAACTACAACTATTTACCTTCATATTGTTTTCTAGGAGTATCCTGGTAAGGCTGCTGAAAGGATGGGGTAGAATTTCCCATTATTCACTTGAGAGAAATCATCTCATTAGATAATTTATGTACCATTACCTTAGTATTTCTGATTTTACCGGGAGTAGAGCTTGTGGAGGCACTGCTCTGCATTTCTCACTTCCATTTCCCAGCAGCTATGAGATCATCTTCTAGCTTGATTACTAGATTTTGTGTGGCTTGCAGGTTAGCCACATGCACTTGTCTGATTTGAAAACTTATGTTAGGAGGCATGGAACTGATAAAGAACATTTTTTGATTGTTAGCTGTAGGCCTGCTAGCAGCGGGGATCCTAATTGTCAGCTTATTAAACCTTGCAATAAAGTCCCTCATAGGAATACTAGGTTATTTCTTAATTGTGTGAGTTGAGTTAGAAGAGTGTTCTTGTCTTCTTTACTTTTGTAGTGAGTTTCAAAGTGGTTCTTCATATCAATCCAATTAGTTATGCATCTGGTAGGAAGATGTTGAAACCAGTCAGTAGCATTTTTTGTTAAAGTTTCTACAAACATTATCACTACCACATCTTCATGCTGAGGGTTTACAATGCTGCATGCGGTGAAGAAAGCTGCAATATGCTCATCAGCGGATACTTTCTCATCTCAATTGAATTTTGGGAAGTTCTTTCAGGAAACTTGAGGTAAGTCATTATTAGCTCCTAGCTGGAGAGGCCCAATAGCATTACCCCAAGGAATAGCCATTTAAATAGGGAGAACTACTGGCATAGTCTTGAAATTGATGTTGGTAGGAGCAGCTACCCCATGAAGAATGAGGGCATTACACAATGACTGGGTGGTATTGTGGATAATAGGAGGTATAGAAGAATGACTATGAATCTGGGAAGTAGGGTGTGATGGTGGAAATAGAGCACCGTGGATACCTAAAGAGATAGGATCTCAGGTGTTGGTTCTTCCTCTTTTGAGAGGGTCTTCTAACAAAGGAAACTTAGCCTTCTACAATTCTTCAAACACAAGATATTTATGTCCTTCTCTCTAGACACTACGGGTATACTTGGGATCCAAAGCTACTAAATCTATTCATAGCAGCTGTGCAGCTCTTAATCTTCTAGCTCATCCTGAAAGAAAATGATTAGGTTGCTCTAATGGGACTTGTCCTTCATGAGGCAATCACCATTTCTCCTTAAGAGAGATATATATATAATGTAGCATTAGAGAAGCCAAACAAAAAGTTATAAGTTACTTAGTAGAGCCACAGACAGACTTACTAAGTAAGCTTAGGAGTATTATGAGTAGTCCCCAGTAGAGTCGCCAAATATTTTTTGTTTATAGTTTGTCTACTTCAAATTTGATTTATCAAATGACTCTTAGAAACACCCAAATCTAGCTTATGTAGAACAAAAAGTAACCATAGAATGGATCAATGATAGGAATCTTTCAATGACCCTTGAATTGAAAGGTACAGTATCCCTTCTATGAAAGATATGTAATGAATCTTGTCTTTTGGTTTTTAGTGGGGTATGCTCTTAACCGGAGAGCAAAAGAGGTTTAACTAAGTTGCTCAAAGCTTCAAACAACTTAGGCAATGAAAGGGGAACTTACTCAATGACATGCAATCTGTTATTCAAACTATTATGCAGTGCAAGATGAATGCAAACTACCATCTACTAGTAGAGATGAAGAAAGGAAGTGTAACAATGCAATTCCCAGATTACTTAGATTGTGAAACTCTGACAATACCCAGATTATCTTGATCTCATTCTCTATTGAAACTTGTCCAAATCTCTTATGCAAGAAACAATCTATAGACCTAAAAAGTGCAAATGAAAAGAATTTTGAGCACTCATTTTGGAGACAGTAAACAAACAATCTGTTGGATGAAAATAACAAAACTCGGTTCATTAATATTCATTCAATTTCTAGTCTTAGCATCTTCATTCAAGACAATTACACAACTAACTAAAATGAACAACAAAAATACTTTAGACTCAGATTCTCACATAGTAGTCCCAACTACAGGGGTTTTCCCAAAGTAATATTTGCCAATCTTATTTACTTTATAGAAATTTACATATATAGGTCTTCTCAGAAAAATGACACGTTACAATAATGATTTCCTTCATACAATATTCCGAAATGAACATTCTAATAATAAACTTGGCTGGTTACAAAAACTGACAAGGCTGACAAAATGCCCAAAATAGCTACAATAGACAAAAATTGGGAAAATGTCATAGGTCAATAGATTCTATGCCGAATTTAGTAAAATGGATTTGCCTTTGTAAGCCTTCATTGCATTCATTAATTTTCCCAAGTCCTAAGCATTCAGAATGATTACATTTTCAGCTCAGATCATCCAAAAGTCATGCATCTCTATCAATTCATCCAACTTAGCAATCTAGGACTGGAGCTTCTATGATTCTTCTTTGATTATTGCATCTATTGCAGAGAGCTCACTAATTTTTGACACTTGGAAGCTAGCTGGATCCAAAATATCATCTATGAAAGTGAGAAACTTAGCTTTCATTCACTCTGTACTCACTAACTTGTCAATTTCAGAAACCTAAGATTCTATTTGCAAAACTTTCAAAAGCTCAAAAAGTTTATTCATCTCTTTTTGGACTAACTCAATCAAAGACTTGAGTTCATTTGTTGATCTATTTGAGCTCTCAATCATGAACTCCAAATGTTTCCTCCAATGAAACAATGGCTCCTACATATTTTTGAGGATGCCGTTAAAGATTGCAACACTAGTCTCCATATCAATCACCTCCTGCAAGGTAGCTAGTTGTTCTGTCAATCTAGAGGATGCATTGTAAATGGTCTCTTGGTGCTTTGTGTTATGTCCTTCAAATTGTCTACATCAAGTAGAAGGTTCCCCAAGTTCTCAATGACAACTGGGCCTTGAACCTTCATTGCATCTATCCATGCTCTACCAATTTGTCCAAACTATCTCTCTTGCTGGAGCTTCAATAGCAAATTCTTATTTTCTTCAGCACTAGGATCAAACTGTGAAGATGAGGTACTGCCAAGAGTAGATTTAATATACTCAACTAGCTCCTTATTTGTAGATTTGAGAACCTCCTTATCTTCCCAAAGTTCTCCTAACCTATCCTCAGTCCATTCATTGGTGGTTTTCCAAATGTTCACCATTGAGTCATGCACTAGAACTCCTAGATCCACAGTTTTTATCTGATAATCTTGAGTTGATAGTTCATGAAACTTTACTTCTTTCTATGGCTCTGCTATTTCCATTAACATATGCCCGGTTGTGGAATCATGGGAGAGAGCTGCCATGGACTTTTGCCTCTTTACCTTCCTCACTGGTGACTAAGGTGAGGTTTCCTTAAGAATCAAGTCCTCTAAAGAAGTAGCCTCCTCATATCATTTCTTCTTCTTTTCAATGGTTTCTTCCAACCATGAATCTGTGGATAACACCCTAATTGCAGACTGAAGAGCTGTAGGATCAAACAACTTTCAGACAAATGGAGGAGTCTTGTTTCCTAGATGTGGAACATGGAAAGAGGCCACCTTTGTTAATGAAAGGGCCAGGGTATCTGCTACCTCAGAGGAGTCCTGACCATCCATTGGGTTTGTGTCATCCAAAGTGATGACTGGAATTGCTAAGGAAGGCTTGATCACAGATGCCTCTTGACTTTTCTCCTTTTCCTTTTCCTTATTTCCTCTATTCTCCTCTTCATTTCCATTGTTTGGGAGTGAACTACCTCCATAAGTGGGGGTGATAGGAACATTATTTTTTGGAGCTTGGTCTCCTCCTTGCCCTACAGATTATGCTGCACCTGATGAAATTAATGGCACAATAAAAGAAGTAGCTGCTGAAGTAGATTGTCCACCTCCTGAAGTCTTTCCTCCAAAAGAACCTGTGCTAGAAGTTCTTTTCCATCAGGCCCTGGTCCATTCCACCCACTTGTCAATTCTCTTGTTAATGCCTCTCATGAGAAGCTCCAATGAATCAACCACTGGACCAGTTGGTGGAGAGGAAGAAATGGGCAACACTTTGATCTAGTCATAGGATGAAGGATGCATGTAGAGTCTATCATCTGCAAGATCAGATACATCAAAAGCATTGTTATACAATTTAATTTCATATAAAGTTAAACGGGACCAAAGTTTTTCCTATGTTTGATACTCATTGAAACACTCGACCTAGAAATCTTCAATGTCTAGGACATGTCTATATGCATGTTCGAGCTTTAGGTGATCCCTAAAAAAACCCATAGGATCATATTGAGGCCTAAGAACCTCATAGTTAGGTAGCTTGATCTTATCTTCAAAACTCTTTACTAAATTATGGGCATCAGATTTGGATGCAAAGGAATATGGACCAACGACCACAGGGAAAGAAATCCTGATATTCCTCTTCACAGTTGAACATAGAGTGTTCACTTACAATATTTTTCAACAAAGCTCCACTAAGACCACCTTATCTTCAGGATACCAAGGCAACCTCTTAGGAAATCCAGAGAAGGCTCCTATCCAAAGATAAGAGAAACTCAAGAATTGGTTGAAAGAGCAGCCAAACAGACTAATTGTCGAGATGGCTTCTGTTGAGAATCTTCTTTCTAGGCAACCTTGAAGTTCCCAAAATATTCTCATTGTGAATGCATCATTCACAGCCGTGTATTCTTCAAAGCTCTGATGCAATTGAAAATTTGGGTAGAACTCAAATATTTCGGTGTTGTCATCAAAGTTCTGGATTGCTGGTAAGTTGGGCCATAGGTGCTACAAATTTCTGCATGCATTAACACAACATTATGATAAACTTAAAACAATAAAATAAATATTAAGAGAGGTACAAAGATTCATACATAGACCAGGATCAAGGTTGGAAGATACAGACCAAACCCCAAGCCAAACAAGTACTCAAAATTGAAATCCATGACTCCAAGGTTTACAAAATATGTCCAAATAAAACATAAAAGTAATATAAATTATAAACTAATAAAGATTGATGGGGAAATGACTAATTCTAGAAACATATATATGACTGTCATAAAAATACAGTCTCAGTATGATGAGCATAACTTTTTTTTAAACCATTGGATCTTTGCAATTTTCACATATGATGGACAAAACCTAATTGCACATAATCTCACCAGAGAGATTTTCAAAATAATTTCTGGTTCAAAATTTATGCACAACGCAATACGGGTATAGGAAAATAAAGTAAAATATTTTGTCTCTTTCCAATTAACATATCCTTTTCCATTATCATCCTAATTAAAAATCATTCCACAAAATAAAATTTGCATACCATATGAACAATATAAATATTTAATAACACACACATATATAGAGATAAATATATCAAATTATAGTTATATAATCAACCATAGGCTTCCAGAAAGATTTCATAAAACTAAAAAAACTATAAAACATATATATTCACTATCAGGAAACACATAGAAATATACAGAACATATGATGTTTATATTTTCTTTTTCAACACATAGTAAACAATCACATATAAATCTAATAGCATATCATTTATATAAATAAACACACACACACACACACACACACACACACACACACACACATACATAGGAGAATTCATCCCAGTATAGACCCTACCTAGGGTCCTGCGGAGAAATTTTCTTCTCTTGACTGGAGTCTCTCTGTAGATCTTCATGCCTTGAGTAGATAGCCTCCTAAAAGCTTCCTCTGGCAGTCAACTCCAATAAATTCACACACACTATTCATCACCAAAAAGATACTCTTACACTCAAAGAAACTTCAAATATATTTTCAGAAAATACTTGAAGGCGATTCCCAAAAATCTTCCATAAATCATTCTCTCTCCAAACCACCCAAAATTGCACATATTTATCCTCCAACTATGTGGTTGGAGGAGTTTCTTTATGGGAAGCAACTTCTCCAACTTCCATAGTTGGTTGAAGATTAATTAAAAATCTTCCCATAATACATAATAAAGTTTTTAATAAATTTAATTAAAAATAATTTTAAAAGAAACCATAACAAGAAAGTCAAACAAATAACTTTCAAGGAAAACACATAGCACACATGGAAACCAACTAGCCTAACTTCTAGGAGGTCTCCAGTTCAACTCCCTCCTAGATAGCTAGTTTTACTACAAAGAGCATTTATTTTTATTATTACTATTATTAATATTATTTTCACTTTTTATTATTTAATACACTTCATTGAATTCACTTTGAATAACATACCACTAAAACAATCAGTAAATCCATACAAATATTATTATTTATATAAGCATGGGTATATGCATGTGCACCCACATATACACATACCTATATAACATACCATCAATATAACACATATAA
>MU228138.1:4813664-4847144 GCA_018584345.1 Thuja plicata
AGTTAGATAAATAAGCTTTCCAATCATAGATTTGTACAATGTTTTATCAACTGCTGTGGAGTCATCATCTTTTGAAAGTTTACTTCCTATGATCATAGGAGTGCATACAGGCTTGCAATCCTCCATCTTGAAGGTTTTCATTGTTTCCTTCACATATTTTGACTGGTTAATGAATATACCTTTGTCTGTTTTCTTTACATTCAATCCTAAGAAGTATTTTATAGGACCAATCATACTCATTTCAAATTCATTATGCATTTCTTTTGCAAATGCTTTACTAAGCTTGTCATTACCTCCAAAGATAATGTCATCAAAAAATATGGCAACTAATAGTAATCCATCAAGTGTTTCTCTTATGAACAAATTGTAATCTGCTGCTCCTTTCTTGAATCCAATCTTGGTGAGATATCCATCTAATATTTCATACCATTCTCTTGGGGCCTGTTTGAGTCCATAGAGTGCTTTCTTCAATCTGCATACCATGTCTGGTCTATCTAAAAGGTTAAATCCTTCAGGCTGTTCTATGTAGACTTCTTCTTTTAATTCACCATTTAAGAAGGCTGATTTGACATCCATTTGATAAACTTTAAAGTATTTTATTGTTGCATATGCCAAAAACAATTTTATGGCTTCCAGTCTACTCACAAGGGAAAATGTATCAGTATAATCTATTCCTTCTTTCTACACATATCCTTTACATACTAATCTTTCTTTGTTTCTTATTACTATACTTTCTTCATTCATTTTGTTTCTGAAAATCCACTTTGTTCCAATCACATTTTTATCACTTGGTCGAGGAACCAATTCCCATGTGTCATTCTTGATTATCTAATCTAGTTCTTCTTTCATTGCATTTTTCCAATTAGAATCATTACAAGCATCTTCAACACTTAAAGGTTTAATCTGTGAAAGTAAACATAACTCTTCATCTATTGTTAGATTCTTTGCTTTTGATCCGGTCAAAACACTGCTGCTCTGATCTCCAATGATATCATTTTTAGAGTGGTATCTAGATGTAAACTTAGAAACCTTAGGTGTGATTTCTTCCTCTGTAATCTGTGGTTCTTCATTTCTTGAATCAAGGTCATTTCATGAGACATCAATCCAATCAAACATTTCTTCAATCATAGTATCTTTATTGTTAGGTCTGGATTCTTCTTCAATCAAAGGTGCATATTCATAGTGCCTCTCTTGAATCATAAACTTCTCATCAATAAATTGAAACATCTGTAAGCTTTGCTTTTTGTAGAGTAACCAAGAAAGATACCTTCATCACTCCTAGCATCAAACTTGCCAACACTATCATCTCTCTTGATGTAGCATTTGCTGCATAACATTCTAAAATATTTTACTATGGGTATATTGCCAAACCAAAGTTCATAGGGTGTCTTGTCCATGCCTAGTCTCAATTGTGTTCTATTGATAGTATGCACTGTTGTGTTGACTGCATCTCTCCAATAGGTTTGTGCCACTTTTCCTTCAATCATCATGGTGCATGATGTATCAAGTATAATCCTATTTCTTCTTTCTGTAATTGCATTTTGTTGAGGTGTTCTAGGGTCACTCAACTGCCTTTTTATTCCATGTTCTTCACAGTAGTCATAAAACTGGTCAGAGGTGAATTCTCCTCCTCTATCTGATCTTAAACATTTTAATTTTAGTCCAGATTCATTCTCAACCTTCGCTTTGAATATTTTGAACTTCTCAAAGGCTTCTGACTTCTCTTTTAAGAATGCAACCCACATCATCCTAGAAAAATCATCAACAAACAGAATAAATTACCTTTCACCATAGTATGATCTTGTTTGAGTAGGACCGCATAAATTTGTATGCACTAAGTCCAACTTGTTTTCAGTTGAGGTCTACTTTTTTCTAAAGGAACTCCCTACATGTTTACCCATAACACATTCCCAGCAAATTGTGTCAACTGGTCTTGCAATGCTTGGTAGGTCTCTAACTACCTTGACATTACTAATCTTTACTATATTATCAAAATTGATATGACAAAGTCTATTGTGCCATAACCAACTATCATCCACCTTTGCAACAAAACAACTTACAATAGAATTAAGATGAAAAACATTACCTTTTATTTTAGAGCCTGATGCAATCATGTCTCTGTCCTTGTTGCTAATGATGCACTTGTTGTCTTTGAACTCCAAATGATAGCCTTTGTTAAGTAGTTGTCCAACACTCAACAAGTTATGACGTAATCCATCAACATATAGAACATCATCTGTCTTATTCTTTCCATCCAGGGTGATGGAACCTCTGCCTATGATAGGTTTAGGAGTGTTATCTCCAAATATAACCATACCACCTTTGTATTTTTCTAGATGAAAAAATATGTCTTTATGACCTGCTTTGGAAATTAAGGCTAATTCATGATTTTCTTCTTCATTTGCAATGTCCATATCTTTGAGCAACCTTTCCACGTCTTTAAGAGAAACAAATCCAATTTCATCTTCTCCTGAATCTTCATCACTTACACCTTCTTCAACATGATAACATTCCTTCCTATACTTAGGTTTGTAATCAGATCTAAACTTTTTGACTCTTGTGGGACACTTGGATGCAAAGTGACCAATCTTATTACATGAAAAACACTTAAATGGAAGTTGTCCTTCATACTTTCCTTTTCCTTTATTTTCTCTCTTAGCAATCATGGCAATTATCTCTTCTAGTTCATTATTTTCTTCATTCTCATTATGACTAGAGATGTGTGAGGATTTCTTACTATGGATTGAAGCTTTGAAGGCTGTTTCATTCTTCAATCTTGATATTTCAAATGCAGAGAGTTTTCTGATCAAAGTCTCTCTCTTGAAGTCTTGTGAGAATTGCATAGTTTCCTCTAGAATATTGATCTTGTTTTCATAGTATGATGTCAAAGTGGTTAATAACTTATCCATTATATCTTCTTCTAAAATTTTTCCTCCATTGTTTCTGATTCCAGATGCTACTTCATTTAACCTCTGATTATAATCTCTAATGTTCTCTTCTGGTAACATCTCAAGACTATTGTATTTCTTCTTCCATGTCTTCCTGTGTGCATTCTTTGCTTGAACATCTCCTTTAAACATGTCTTCTAAATACTTCCATATGATATGTGCTTTGTCAAACTTCTTGATCTCAGAAAATTCACTATCAGATAAGGAGATGATTAGGGTTTCTTTGGCAATTGCATTATTGGTAAATGTTTCCTTTTGTCTTCTAGTAGCATCATCCTTTGCAAGTTATTTTAGAGATGGGATTTCAACCTCTTGTGTAGCAATCTCAAAGATCTCAAATCTAATGCACTGTAGATGTGTTATCATTTTGTTTTTCCAATCCAAATAGTTCTCTCCATCAAAATTTAGGCTATCTTTTCTGAAGTATGCCATCTTGATCTACCTTAAGCTGTTAGGCTTTCTCTCCAAGGCACTTGGCTCTGATACCAATTTTTAGAATACTTCAGAGATAACTGATAGGGGGGTGAATCAGTTATCTACAACTTTAAATCTTTTGTACTTATTAATCCAAATTGGTACAAAGTAAATACACATTCAGATAACACATTAAACAATACATCAATTTGGCTACAGGGAAACCAAATGGTAAAAACCCCGGTGGGAATTAGTACCCACAAAGAACTATACTATTTATAGTAATCCTTGTTAAAAGATCCTTCAACCCTGTTAGGAGTTGTACAATACAATGTAGTAGTATAGTTGACCTGGTTAAGGGTCAGACCCTGTTAGGAGTCTTTTACAATAACCCTATTAGGGGTGGAGGACTCATTGTCCAAGGACTCACTGTCCAAGTGGTGAAGGCTACAACCTTCTGGTTACTTGATACACACTGTATCAATAAGATGAACTGTTGTATGTGACAGTGCTTGTCTGATCAGTTCCTTTTATGCACTGATGCTTTAACCTCTTGTAAAGAAATATAACAATCTAATATGTATTCTAAATGCTTCAACATAAACATCTATATTATCAACATATGATAAATATAGCTCTGCTGTATCAACACTCTGCTCTTCTTTTCAATATCTGGCTTTTGCAACTCTTCTCATTACAAATGACCTATAAGTACATGCACCAAGTATGAGATCATGGAACCTGTAGGAAAACTCTTCTTAACATCCTTGTTAGCTCTACTAAGCGTGCAAGCATAATTACAACCGTGCAAGTCACTACTAAACAAACACATTGCTTCACTAAGTCAGCTTCACCAATTGGACCATAACATTGTAATCTTCTTGAAATATGTTTGGCATGTTTAGATTAATATCAACAACTCATAACTAATTATTAATATACACATGCATATGCAAAAGATATGTGCAACTCAATTAACACATTGCATACATCAGCCTTAAACCATTAATCCTCCAGAACTGTAACCGTTAATAACAGAATTACATATCTTTACTGAAACATCATATCTAAGTCTGCGTGTATGAACATATCATAGTAAACATGTCAACAACATGTATCTATCCACGCTGGTCTTCATGTCATCATATTGATAAGTACATACAGAAGTACTGTTGTGTATTATATGTTGTCATCAATGACAAATATACAATCATTCAACTGTTCAAAATCAAATCTCCAACACTACATACACTAATGGAGTGCACACCGATGGTCAAAGTAAATCAACAAGAGCAAAGTCACAGTGTTACTCGATGAGAAAATGCAAATAATTACCAATGAGAAAATTCACAGTGTTACTTGACGAGCAAAAGCATAGTGTAACCTGACATACAAAATTATAGTGTTGCCTGACAGACAAAGATCCCAAAGACAACTGAAGTCACACTGATAGAATAGTCACTTGTCACTGATGACTAACTGATGTATTGACCGACAGGATAGAGAGTTCAGAAATGACAAAAAGCTTAGCTTTCAAGAGCTAAATATGGACTTAACTGGCAGTTGTCATTGTTTTAATCACAAGATAAAGTCAGAGATAAGTGTAGGATTTAAAGCTATCTTGTCTAGTAGGCAAGAAGATCTTAGCAAGATAAAATAGGATTTTTTCTTTAAATCTAATTGGAAAGAATTATGGATCAAGCCAAGGTCAAGAACCTAATAATGGTGATATCATGTCTATAAAGAGACAACCCAATTCATTAGGAATTGTGGGTGTGGTGGAAAAAATCAAAGAGAAAAGATGCTGAAGAGAATCTGAAGGAGAAGAAAGTATTCATTCAGACGTGATCAATCAAGCTGAGGAAAGAGCTAAATTATATATACACTAATGAATAGTGATACAAAATCACAAAGAAAAATAGTATGGATAAAAGGTATTGAATTGATTAGATTGATCAGAGAGGTAATGCACTTACAATAGATCTAAAAATCCACAATTCAAGTTGTATGTGTGAACAAATCAATTTAATATTTTAGTTTAACCATTGAAGAATCAATTCTCTTAAGAGAGCAGGACTTAAAAGTCTTTTCTAATTGAGATACATCCCAAGGAGTATCAAAAATTTTGATAATACAAAGTAGCATTAGATATGCCTGATACATATTGAAAAGACAAGTGAGTGTTTAATAAAGGATGGTAGCATTAGATGCCAGATACTAAGTGACAAAATATTTATCTAAATCCTCTAACAAAGTCACACCTAACAATGTGTTTGTAACCTTTAATAGGGTTGGCTCTTCACCAAGCTCACTTCAGAAGAGTGAAAATTTGGGGTACCAGTCCCAATGGTTTTTCCCTTAATAGGGTTTCCACATTAAAATTCCATGTGTTAATGTGTCTATGTGTCATTACTTTAGTGTTTGTATTTCACATAAGGAAATTTGGATTGATCGGTATACACTAGTTATTTATTGTATTTTAGTAAATTAATAGATTGCTTATCGGTAAACATATAGTAGAAGGTTTTACAAAGCATTTCGACAAGTAGTAATTTGATATAAGTATTTGGAGGCATTCATATTAAAGGACTAAAGATAACTTGAGATAAAAATTGTGGTACTAAGTTCTTATTGAAATATTTTTGAGGCCACTGATTCACCCCCCCTCTCAGATATTACTAACACTTCTAATCTTCCAACAATCTATCTAAGCATATCAGCTAGAACTAGATCTGCATTTACTTTCCCATTAACCATCTTGAAACCCTATAAAACTGTATGTTAAATCACAATCTGCAACCTTACAACAATATCAACCAACTCGGGTTAGGGTTTACAAGAAGGAACCTAGATCTCACCTTTCCTCTAATACCACCTGATGTAAGGAGGGTCAGGAGAACAGGGGTTCAAGGCACTCCCAGCTATCTAAACCTCCTCACAGAACAACTCAAAGAAACAACACAAAAAGGGAGAGAAGGAACAACTTAACTTTATATTATTTCATCAAACTAATTACATGTCGGGTTGTAATGCCTTCCTGGTTTTGGCCATATACATTTAGATGTTTACAAGATAATATTCATACATGCAAGGTCATAGACCTATGATCTAAATCTTCTAACACTATCTTCTATCCAAAATTGATTTCCCAATCTAAGAATAGAAATAAAATATATACAAGAGTCCACCTAATAAGTCAGCAGTCAAATCCTAAAGATCCAATATAGGAAACTGTAAAAACCCAAAGTTAGGTCCACACACATCCCAATGAGAGATCCAAACATTAATTAAGCAACATAAATTAAATGCGGAAGTTGGCTAAAAGATCCAACTTCAAAATACACAACTTGGTAAGAAAGCTAATTGAGCATAAAGACCATTCAATGAAAGCCCACCAAGTATCTGAACAACTATTGAGACCCATTAGTAAATCAAGATAGAAACAAGTAATCAAGCCCAAGAAAAGAACAAACAAGTTTTCAACTGAGTGAACAAAAGCAGTTGCCAAGCAGCCTCCAACAAGCCACTAAACCAAAGAAAACATAATTTTTGGTTGACCCAGATTTCAAAAGAACCCAAGATGCTCCTGCATCAGTAAGTGTTTTTGTTCATTCACTCTTTGTAATGTCCTGAAGGACAGAATTGGTTAAAACGAGGAATGGATGTATGAGTTTTTTAGAGGGTATTTTTAAATTATTTTTTTTGTGTCTTTAAGGTTTTTTTGAGGCCTCTATAAATCCAACCAAGGGAGTACAAGCATGGAAAAGTCAAATTTCTAGGAAGGATGAAAATTTGCTCAATGCAACATTTTTACAACTTTGGAACTTTTAAAATTTGTTTAACAACTTTGTCCAAAAAGTTGTTTTTATGGTAAATGGGGAAATAGGTCAGTTACAGGGGTTTATTTGAGGATGAGAAGACTATTTAATAACTCCCATGTAAACATTTTGAGTTTGGATAACATTTTTTTTACATTTTCATTGAATGTGAAGTTGCAGACTGAGACTGTAATTGTTTTGAAGCATTTTTTATTTCATACTCTTGAAGATAGATTAGATTTGTTTAATTTACATTGTAATTAGCTTCTCATGCCTGTCTAAAAACTCTGTGTGCAATAATTTTTATTAAAAATTTTCATTTTGTAACTTCTTGTAAATTTTCTTTCAAGTTGTAGTTCTCTGGTCCAATTCTGGATTGTACTTAGAAAATGGCTCCTCGTGGTCTTTAAATTAATGGAAAAAATGGGTCTCAATGGAAAGATAGAGGAGTCAATTTACATTTTTTTGTTTTTGGTTTTGTTAGTAGAGGAGCCAAGGTTGATTTTTGAGCTCTTTCCTTAGGTGAGCTTAGCTATAGCCCGACTAGGGAAATTAAGTGACAGTAAGCTAAATCTTGCAGGGTTGGATTGGTAGGAACAATATAGGTGTTGGAAGGTGATAAAGAAGAGGTGATATGACTCTCTATGCAATGGTGGTATTAGAAGAGTTCAATTCATAAGGCTTTGAAAGAAAATGCAGAGTAAAGGCCTATTAGCCCTACTTTTAAGGACAATGGCCCTCAAGAGTTTCAAAGGTTATACAGATAACTTGATGAATCCTCACCTTGAAAGTATTTTATGGTTCAAAAAATGGTATCAAAATCCTAAGATATATTTGGGGGTTCCTTGGACAATTTGTGAGAAAATCCAAAATTTGAGCGTAAATAGGGCTACAAGCAATCTCTAGGGCTCATGTTAGATTGTAGGAGTTTGATGTGTCACTGGATGTTTTTTGGTTTAAAACTCAATAATTTCCTAATATGACCTAAAGAAGTGATAATTCAACCTTGCAAAGCATTGTTAATGTGTTGGCATAGGTTGATAAAATCTACTCTTGTAGATTCAGTGAGCATTAAAAGGACTTGTTGATAAGATGCTTCTTGTTTAGAAGGGTGACATTCTTGGTGACTTGCCTTCAATATTAGGGTTGAGAGTTCCCAAGCATGTCTAGGAAAGAGACCTTATGTTATATTCAAGCTATATGTAGAGTGATAAGAAACACTCCTATCAAGTTGCTCTATAAAATTGAATAAACATGTTCTGTAAAAAACATGATTGGAACATTAGACTATGGTTTAGTGAGTTTAGAAATATCTATAAATTTGTAGAGGTTTTCATTTTATGAAAACAAGATTATATATCTTATCAGCTAGATGTTTATACTACATAATTTGTATCCTAGGCTCAATTAAATGAGAGTTTACCTTGAGAAATGAGTGGGAAGGTTCAAAATTTAAATCCTTTTAATGACGAGATTGGTGGGAATAGCTCACCTTCTATAAATTGTACTATGAATGGTGACAATGATGTCACATATGAACTGGGGAAGGATGAATTCCCCTCTAGAAAAGATAAGGGATGTTTGGGAATATCTAAAAATCCTGGGGACCCGAGAGGGGGGCCCTACCTACATGATGCGTCATCTCTGGGTGTGAGATAAAGAAAAAAAATGTCATCTCTTTTTTGTGTAAAAATTGTTGGTAAGTCATCCCTTCTTCATGTCAAAAACATTTCTGAAACAATGACTGGATTATTTGTCATCTCTAACCTAAATTTGGTCATATATCATAACATTTATTTAATGGCCAACTCATTGGTTGGAAAATTCTTTGGACTGAGACCAAATATTGAGTTTGTTATGATTTAAGCTATAAAGAAGTGAGCATAGAAAGGGCAAGTTGATATTACTTTGATTCCTAAAAGACACTTCTCCTTGTAATTTTCCTATGAGGAGGATAGAGAGTACATCCTATGTGGAGGACCTTGGATGGTGTGTGAAAATGCCTTATCTCTAAAAGAATGGTATCTGAACATGAATCTTAATGAATCTTTGTTTTTTTAAGTACCTTTTTGAATTAAACCCCCAATTCTACTATTGGAATACTGGGACGAAGATGTTTTTTCAAGGATTGCTAGCGCTTTTGGTGAGTTAATCTCAATATATCTTGTTATGACCTCAAGAAGGAGACTTACTTATTCTCGATTATGTGTTGGAGTGGTACATGACTCAAATATTATTGAATCTATTAACACAAATTCAAAACTTGGGAAATGGGTACAAAGTATAGAGTATGAGTCCATTCTATTTTCTTGCTTCAATTGTAAAAAGGTAGATCACTAGGTAAAAAATTGCCCTTCCAAACCAATTAAGGATAAGATAACCAAGAACAAAAAAGTTTGGCAAGTTAAAGGGCACATAGAGGAGGAGATTCCCTCTAGACTGATGTAGGAACATCCTGGGGTAGTTGGCAATCCTGGTCAACCAAAAATATGTTTACTTTGTTCTTTCGTTGTTTCGAGATTGCTCAAGTTCTATTGCTCGGGCATGCTTGTTCCTATTGCTCAAGTTCTTGCTTTACTGACACATTTTAGTATTTTTGTGATTCAATGTTAACTGATGGATTTTGGTACTATTGCGGTTCTATGTTTACCGATGGGTTTTGGTTGTTTTTTCATGTTGCTCGGGTATGCTCTTACCAATGGTTGCTGATTTTCAGTAATGCTTGGCCCAAGATGCTTATTTTTGAATTGGATATGGTGGCCAACTTCTACATTTAATTTCCATGGATTAATTAATGTGGGGTCTCTCATTGGAATTTTTGTGGACCTAAATTTGGTGGATTTAGTGACCGTTGCAGCCGACTGGTGCATTTAATATTTGTTCATTATGGATTGTAATGGCTGACTGGCATTTACTTATTATTTATGAAAAAATTGTATAAAAGGGAGTCTAGGTTGATATTTTAGAGGGGGAAGACAAAGAGAAGATAGGTGATGGTAGAGTAATTTGATGAGATGAAAGATTATAAATTGCTACAAATAGTGTAAGTGGGTAGATAGAGATTGCAGATTGCTTGGTGGCTTGTGAGCACAAGTTTAGATCTGGTTTCTTCCACTGAGCTATAGGGTAGATGGATAGAGTTGGATCCTATGAGATCTTGTTGAATTTATTGATGTAATTGGCCCTAACTGAGAAGGCCTTACAGCCTGACATGTTCCTTGTAATTGGAATTTTGAATTAATATAAAGTTGAGATTGAAATATCTTGTGTTGTGTTGTTTCCGCTGTATTTTTGTTGTTTTGCTGCAAGTTGGTACAACCCTTTATGGGATCCTCCAAGCTTGACTACATCAAGTGGTATCAGAGCTACTCATTTCTTTCTTGTGGAGCTTGGGGTTTCCAAAGATTTGGAGAGATGCCTCCAAGAAGATTGGACCCTAGGACGATTGCAAATCTTTTTTGAGGAGGTGGAAGCAAGGATAACAGAAAGATTCAGATCTAAGTTGGTGGGAATAAAGAATGAAATCATAGAAGGTATTAGAAACATTGGATTATAGAGAGGTCCTAGAATGGATAATGGTTATGAAGAAGCTTCTGAAGATTTTGAAGCTGTTGGATCTAGTGGAGATGACAGAACTGATCGGATGGAAAGATCTGGAGGAGGAAAACATGCTCAGTGGTAGAGGTCTAAATCTTGATTAAATACAAGTTATCAAATGGAAGTTTATAATTTTGAGATACAATGAAGCCTGAGGACCCGATAAATTGGATCAGTGAGTTGGAAGACTACTTTGAGTTGGAAGACATTGAAGATCCACTCAAAGTAAAGTTGGCATAGACTAAGTTGAAAGGACATGCTTCTCTATGGTGGAAAGAATTATAGAGGGACCAAGAAGAAGGTAAGATGAAGATCAATCGATGGAGGTTGATGGTGGCAAAGCTAAAAGATAAGTTAATTCTTGCTGAATATGAACTTGAATTTTTGAAGAAATTGTAGAATCTAAAACAGAAGGAGATGACTATGGAAGATTATACCAAGGAGTTCTACAAGTTAATAATTCAGTCGGGGCATAGAGAACTTTCTAAGGAAAAGGTGGTAAGGTATGTTAATTGTCTAAGATTCAATATCCAAGATGAGAGTTCTATGTTGAAGATTGACTCTATGGAGGATGCTTATCAATATGCACTCAAGGTAGAAGATAAGTTGAAAAGAAGACATTATGGTAATTCCTAAGGGAAGGAGAAGTAAGAGCCATTAGTAAAGGAGAAACCAAAAGTTGAAGACGAACCAAAACCTATTGAGCTGAGGAGAAAGACTGGTAGAGGTTTATTCAAAGGTACTTGTTACAACTATGGAGAAGAAGGGCATTAGTCATATGAATGTTCCCATACAGATAAGAAGGTTGGTAGTCATTGAAATGCTATGGTGAATGAAGTTGCTAAGAATGAACCTAAGAAAGAGGGTATGAATCTTTCCTTAGGATAACTTTGTTGTCTTCAAAGCAAGCTAATTCTTGTCAAAGGAAGAACTTGTTCAGGATTGTGTGCAAGTCTGGTGGTAAAAATTGTAAGATGATTGTTGATGGAGGAAGTAATGACAACCTAGTTGCTAAGGAGATGGTTTAGAAACTTGGTTTGAAGAGGTTGAGGCATCCTTGTCCTTATAGGATAAGCTGGTTACAAGATGGTCATGCAGTAGAGGTGAGAGAGAAATGCATGGTGAGTTTTTACACTCGCACTTATTGAGATGAAGTATTATGTGACGTTGTGGAGATGAGTTCTTGTCATGTTTTACTCTGTAGACCTTGGCAGTATGATAGAAAGGCTATTCATGACTGCAAAAGAAATTTGATTACTATCCTGAAAGATGGACAAAAGTCTATTTTGATTCCTTTGAAAGATGAAGGTGAAGGAAGGAGGAACTTGAGCATTGGTAGTAGATCTAAAATGGTTTCCACTCATGGTGCACACATAAGTGTATAGAGATGTGAAAGTAAATTAACAAGTGCTAGTGGTAAAGGGAAGAAGAAGAACCGAGGGAAGAGTGTATTGGTTGAGGACGCAGAAGACATGTATATCAAGAACCAATTTGGGATCTATGTACTGAATCCCAAAAGACGTTCATCCAGCTTCTAAGAACATCTTTTTACACCTGGGGTGTCTGATGTAGGAGCATCCTAGGGTAGTTAGAAATCCTGCTCAAACAAAAATATGTTTACTTTGTTCTTTAGTTGTTTGGAGATTGCTCAGGTTCTGTCACTCAGGCATTCTTGTTCTTGTTGCTCGTGTTCTTTCTTTATTAACAGTTTTTAGTATTGTTGTGATTCAGTGTTAACCAATGGATTTTGGTACTTCTGTGGTTCTATGTTTACAAATAGGTTTTGGTTGTTGTTTCCTGTTGCTCGGGTATGCTCTAGTTACCGATCATTGCTAATTTTTGGTTATGCTTTGCCCGAGATGCTTATTTTGGAATTGGATCTGGTGGCCAACTTCTACATTTAATTTTTGTGGATTAATTAATGTGGGGTCTCTCATTGGAGTTTGTGTGGACCTAAATCTAGTGGATTTAGTGACCATTGCAACAAACTAGTGCATTTAATATTTGTTCATTATGGATTGTAATGGCCGACTGGAATATAATTATTGTTTATGATAAATTTATATTAAAGGGAGTCTAGGTTGATGTTTTAAAGGGGGAAAACATAGAGAAGATAGGTGATAGTAGAGTAAGTTGATGAGCTGAAAGATTATAAATTGTTGCAGATAGTGTAAGTGGGTAGATAGAGATTGCAGATTGCTTGGTGGCTTGTGAGCACAAGTTCTAATCTAGTTTCTTCCACTAAGCTATAGGGTAGATGGATAGAGTTGGATCTTGTGAGATCTTGTTGAATCTATTGATGTAATTGGCCCTAACCAGGAAGACCTTATAGCTCGACATGTTGCTTGTAATTGGAATTCTAAATTAATATAAAGTTGAGATTAAAATATCTTGTGTTGTGTTGTTTCCACTATGTTCTTGTTGTTTGGATGCAAGTTGGGATAGTCCTTTATTGGATCCTCCAAGCTTGACTGCATCATGGACCTTCTATGATGAAATCACATAGAGATACTAGAAAATAATATATAGAGGGGTCATGTTAGAAAGAAAACAATAGGAAGAGGAAAACTCTTTTCAAATCTACAGAGAATAAGAGAAACCCCCCAATGGATGAACCCCAAGATTAGGTACATGTAGGGGAAGATTAATATAGAAAATGGGAGAACAAAGAGGAGGAAATATCAACCACCAAAGAGGAATCAAACTAGATAGATCGAGACATAGAGGAAGGGGAGATTCTAGAATCAAGTGGCGAGAATGAAGAGATTCCTTCCACTTTTGATGGACAAGAAGATACTTTCCAAGAAGTGAAACTTTTCAACATACTTAACCTAACTTCAAAGGATAGCTCTCAAAATGATGTGGATCTAGTTAAGAGTTGGAATCTAGAGTGCAACTCAAATCCCAAATGGGGAGATGAAACAAAAGTGAGAAAAATTTTAAAAGGTGATATGGAAGATCCAAATTTATGCTTTCCTTCCCCTTCAAAGGAGAAGAAAAAATGAAAAATTAGAAAAATTTCAAAGAAAACTTTGAAGATTATCAAGACAAAAACTATAATAGTTGATGTTGGATTTAATTCCTCTCTACCTCGGAGGCCATCAAACTCTAAAAATTGATGCAAGGAGGAAAAAAAAAATATAGCTTATGGTACACATCTTACCCTTAATGAGGTATGTTCTTTGAAAAGGAAATGAATATTATTTCCTAGAATATAAGAGGACTGAACAATCCTCATAAACAAGATATTATTTGAAACATGATTAGGGATAATAAAGTAGATATTTTTTGGTCCAAGAAACACAAATGGATAAAGAAAAGGTGGAATCTATCAATTTTTTAAGAATTTTTTTGTTAGTGGTTGAAGATCTGAAGGAGCCTTAGGTGGGATAGCCACTCTCTAGAACCTTAACAAAATAAAAAGGTGAAGTTATGATCAAAGATAATAGCATGGCACAAGCATAAGAATTCAACATATTGGTGATGGAAATTCTTTGGTTCTATCTAATATTTATGATCCCATCACTAAAGATGGTAGACATAAATTATGGAAATGATTAGAATTAAATAGGATGAGTTTTAAGGATGAATGATAGATCATTATTGGATATTTTAAAATTAGGCTTTGAAATTTCATGAGAAGTATGGTGGAAGCCCCTCTCAGTTGGATACCAGATTGCATCTAATGGAATTTATCAATTTTTAGGCCCTTCATGATGTGGATCTTTAGGGTGTAAAGTATACTTGAACTAGAAAAAGGTCCAGATAGGACGTAATTCAAGTTCTCCTAGAATGAACTCTTATTTATAATGATTGGTTAGTTCAATTTTTTTTTCTCCCTTTCTACTCACGCTAAAGTGGGATCAGATCATTTTCCCATATCTTTCTTGGCTGAATACATAAAAATAAAGTGCAACTTTTCTTTCAGGTTTTAGAAGATGTTGACTTTGCATCCTAATCTAGTTAATACAATTAAAGATTGGTGGCAAGTTGATGTTAGAGGTAACACTATGTTCAAAGTGGTTAAGAAACTTATATTTGTGAAAGAAAAAATTAAGAAGTGGAATAAGGATTGTTTTAGAGATATTTTTTCAACAAAAGAGAGAATCCTGTCAAATCTCAAGGATGTCCAAGACAGGATTCAAGAGGATGGATATAACTTAGTTTCTATTAACTTGGAGAATGAAATCTTAAAGAATTATTATGATATTATTTCTAATGAAGAAAATTTCTTGAAGTATTGATCTCTCTCTATGTTGCTTTCTAAGAGAGATAGGAATACAAGATTCTTTCACATGAACACTTTGAAACATAAAGTAGATAATATAATCTCTCACCTTAAGGTGAATAGTACCATTTTTGAGGAGGAGGATTCTATTACGACTGAGGCCAAGAGATACTTTTCTTAACTCTTGTCTCAGGCCCCTAAACTTAGATTGAATGATCGAGATGAATTCTTATAGTGTATTCCCTCTATCCTTGATGATGCTTAGAATGCATTTTTAGTTTCTATCCCCTATTAGGTAGGAGCTAAGAAGGTGGTCTTCTCTTTTGATGAGAATAAATATCCTAGACCAGATGGTTACTCCATGTTTTACTTCAAAAATTATTGGTCCATTGTTGGAAATGATGTCTCTAACATGGTTAAGGATTTTTTTGGAGCCATAAAAAACTTAAGGGAAATCAATGAAACCTTCCTTTCTCTTATTCTGAAAATAAGTGGGGTTGATACTATGGACTAGTTTTTCCCATTAGTCTCTGTAATAGTTTTTTGTAAAATCATCTTGACGGTCCTCACTTCTAGGATTCTTGATGTGTTGCCTTCCATTTTTTGTCCTTAACAAAATGGTTTTGTCCAAGGAAAACAAATCCTTGATTTTATAATCAGGGTTAAAAAAAATTTCATTCCTTGGTGATGGCTAAGAAATTCATTCCTTTAACAAAGTTGACTGGTGTTTTTTGCTGAAAATTTTGCTAGCATTTCGATTATGTATGAGAAGTGTGCAATTGATAATGCGACTAATTACCTTTGCTTCCTTCTTGGTTCTAAAAATGGGACTCCCTCCCCCTTTTCAAATCTTCTAGGGGATTAAGGAAGGGGATCCTCTTTCCCATATTCTTTTTGTTATTATGGCTGAGTACTTAGGCAGATCAAGAGGGAAGATGTTAGATAAAGGAAATTTCAAAGGTCTTTTCCCTTCCTCATCTAACGAGTTTTTTTTGTATCAAAAATATGTTGATGATTCTATTTTCATGGGACAAGTTTATGTTAAAGTAGACAAAGCCCTTAAGATGGCTCTTGGAAAATATGTATCTGCTTTAGGTTAGCTTATCAACTAGTCTAAAAGTTGTTTATTCCTCATCAATAATACTAACAGAAGACAAATATAGATAAGCAACATCCTAGGATTCCAAATTGATTCTCTTCCCTCTACCTATTTGAGCCTGCCTTTAGGTCAAAATTATTTGGACTCCTCTAGTCCATCTCTTTAGTGGATAACTTTCATAAGAAGCTTGTAGGGTGAAAAGGCTCCCTCTTAATCCAAAGTGGGTAACAACAAGCTACTAAAAGGTTATTTAATTTTTTTTTCAATATATGGAAAGATTAATTTTAAGATTTTTCCTAAATATGTTGAAGAAATTGACTAGATTCAAAGAAACTTCCTATGGTCGGGGGTGGAGGAGAAAAAAAGGGTTTCTCTAATTGCCTGAGACAAAAAGTAAAAACCAAAAAATGGGGGGGGGATCAAGGGTAAGAAGGATTAGAACCATGAATAATTCCATATTATCAAAATATATATGGAGAAACTACAACTTTGGGGGAGATTTGAAAAACATATGGAACAATTTAAGTATATCGGTAAATTTACGACCCTTGATAGTTTTCCTATGGCTAATGAAATTCCTATTGGGTCTCATATCTGAAAAAATGATACAAATAATATTAGTATCCTTGCTGAAGGGGTCAAATGGAAGATTAGGAAGGATACCAAGGTTTGATTTTTGGAGGACACTTGGCCCTTGGACTCCCCTTGAATTAATAGTCATGTTTTGAACCCTAATGTGGTAGAGTGTGAGATTAAATTTTGTTTTTATGTTGCTAATTACTAGGAGCTAAATCATTGGAAGGATGTTAGTGCTATTAGTCCTATTCTAAATTAGGTCAATTAATATAAACTTCATTATCTCCTCTATGGTTAACATGATGCCTCTAACTCAAGATCTTCCCCATGTTACTCTAAAGAATAGATTAAACATCGCACTCCTAAAATCAACATGTTTTTTCTGGATCACTCTTTAGAATAAGATTTTAACAACTAATAATCTAAGAAATATGGAATTTTGTATGCCCAACTAATTCTACATTAATTGTCAAGAGGAAGAGAGAAATGACCATATGTTTATCCAATGTCCCTTTTCTCTCTCTATCTAGTCTAATATCTTAAGCTTCTTTAATCTGGCTTGGGCTTTTCCTAATGACGTTCAACAAGTTTATGTTTCTTGGTTGTGTCCCTTGAAGAATTCCTTATTCAATGCTTTATGGATTCTTTATATCCCATGTGTGGCTTGGGGAATATGGAAAGAGAGGAATAACATAGTTTTCCATGATATATCCTCCCCTTCCAAAACTATTTTTGAAAAGATCAAAAGAACTATTCTTAAAAAAATTCTCTTATAGGGGAGATTAGCCCTCCTTTGTGTAAGAATGATGAAAGCATCTTTGAGATGTGGAAAATGCAAGGTATATTTAAAGATAGCATCTCTTCTACTACCAGAGAGGATGCCACTTGGGATTTTCCCCTAAAAGGTTGGATGAAGGTCAATTTTGATGAGGCCTCTAAGGGGAAATAAGGACCAGCTAGATTTTGAGGAATTTTATGAGATGAGGTTGGAAATTTTAAAGAGATTATAACCATGCCTATTGGGGTTCAAACTAATCACGTAGATAAAGTTATGGCACCCTACCAGAGTATTCTATTAGCCCAAAAGTGGAATTGTAAAACCATATGGATAGAGGGAGACTAAAATAACATAATCAAATACATTAACAAAAATTTCTCTCTTGCGTGTACTATAAAGAAATATTATAAATTCCTCCTTGGATATCATATCCTATTTTGAATAATGTGTTATCATGCATAGGTATAGGGAAATTAACTCAATGGCTGACTAGATGGCCAACAAGGAAATTAACATGGAAGATATGTTGAGATGGTGTGGAGAGGATTGCTTGTCATACAGTGTGAAATCAATAATTGATGCAGACCAACTTCAAACTAGGCAAGTGGAAATCCTCACAGATTACAATGAAAAGTAAAATGACCTAGCTATTAATTATAAAATATGATGGGAGAAATGCTTGTACCATGAAGTATGAGGGCCTAATTATTTCACATAGATTCTGGGTTTCTAATTTTATTCTAAAGGTTTTTTTCCTCATCTTTCTCTAGTCTGGTGTTACAAAATTGCAGAAAAAATCCAAGAAGAGAAATTGGGAGGCTGATTGTAGAATGGGAGGTAATAAAAACTGATTTGAACTGATTACTTGTGATGATTTGAGAAACAATGAGGAAGTGTGGGATATTCTAAAATTAGGGCATTTAATGAATTACATGGAGAGGTTTCATGGGCGTGATTCAACCATTATAAAGCATTTCATCAAGAACTGGAACAATGTAGAGTTAACTATGGGGAACTAGAAGATAAAGGTGGGTGAAGATCTCATTTCAGAGTTCCCTGGTCTCCCCAGAGATGGAAGAAAATTCTATATGGATAGAAATATCATTGATGGGGTTGTTAAAAGATTCCTAAAGAAAGAAAAAGAAATCAAATGTCTCATAAAATAAGAAATTCCTATTACTCTCCCAAAAGAATTAGTTGGTCATGGCTATTGATCGCCCCTGGTATCTTAGCTCTAATCTGGGAAATGAGGATTCATATGAGGAATACTCTACTAATGAAGACATTGATTCTTTCACTAAGGATTATTCTCATTCCTCCTCTGGTGACAAGAAGCTAAAGAAAAGGAAAATGAAAGGTAAGGGAAGGCATGCTGCCTCTTCCTTGAAAAATGATTCAAAAAAAAGAACCAAGAAACCCCATGTTATTTACTCATTAATTGATGAAGATGGGGAGGATTATGATAAAAAATGAGATTGATGAAGTTTATACTCAGATAAAGAAGAATCTATCTTGTAATATAAATCTCTCTCATGAAGAAGATAAGAGAATTGATGAAGATACGAGGCCTAATGGTGATCATATTGAGAAGGAGCATGAGAAAGATGGAAAAGAAGGTCAAAAGGATCTTACACCTAAGGAGATCAATATATGTAATGATAGGAGGGTATATTTTCATGGGAATGAGACTGTTATTTATGATACCCTCTCAACCCCTATTAGAAAGAAGGGGATTATAAGCTATTAGGGTCTATTTGAGTCACCTTATTTAAGAAAATTTGACCCTTTGATTTAAATTAAAGTCATTGCTAGATCTTCCCACCCCTTTAAATCCCAAAATGATCAGTTTAGAAAGTCATATTTATTCCCTAAGATAATCGCCATAGTGTTTTAAATTTATCTTTGTATAGTCAGTTCCCTTCCGTCAAGTGTTGGTAATTCTAGATCGCTTATGAACCACTTTGAACCTCTTTGAACCTCAGTTTGAACTAGTTCAAAGAGGTTCAAAAAAA
Source organism: Thuja plicata (assembly GCA_018584345.1). Lineage (NCBI taxonomy): Eukaryota > Viridiplantae > Streptophyta > Pinopsida > Cupressales > Cupressaceae > Thuja > Thuja plicata. The sequence goes on from MU228138.1 coordinate 4,833,135, forward strand.
ACATTTTTTATTAATGATTTTAATTGTAAGTGGGAACCCTACATACATCATGATGCATTTTTGAACCACTTTTAGCCTCTTTGAACCTTTGTTCAAAGTAGTTCAAAGAGGTTCAAAGGAAAAGAACAACATACCTAAGGATTGAATTGGCGACCAATGTGACAAGTGATGTGGTATGTCAATAAATTAATCATGATAATAATGGTATAGTCATCCTTGAGGGAATGGTAACCATGGGAAAAGTCTGAGCTAGCAACATGAATTAATGCAGACTATTTATTGGCACAAGTGATGTAGTGGCATTAATTAGAAATTAATGACGACTCAGGCAGTTTTTTGAAGCAAGGCACCAGCCAAATGTCACATCATGAAATTCTCCCCACTCTTAACTTCATGCCACAATTAATGTTCATCATTTCAGCTATACTTCACGGTATGTGGATATTTTTAAATAAGTATATGATTTTTCTTATTCACTTCAAAGCACAATTGTAGAGTCTCTCCTGTAGAAGATAGAAATTATTATTTCCCTAAGTCAGCAAATCACAAGTAAACGCTGAAAGCCTCCCTTTGTTTTGTGTTTCTCTTTATTAGTGTGATTTCAAAAGGCTAGGTTATCTTTTGATTTATTTTGGGGAAAAATGAAGTCCAACATGCATTTGTTTGGAAATATTGCTAGTTTAGAGTGTCAAGCCCCGGTGATATCATACACTGATTTAATGGGGATTGAAGTAGAGAAGATGGTTGATAGATTCAAAGACTATGTAGAGAATGAAAGTATTCTAGAGATCATATCTAGTGGGTTATTTCAAGCTTCATCCTTCCTCTAGCCATAATAAGTCTCAAGCTATTTCAATAGTTCAAAAATCATTATGATGTCTGGTCTAAATATATTTCAAGTAATGAGGGTCAGATTCTTCTATTAGTAAATAAAGAGATGCTAATGATGGTCTTTAAATTACCCAATGATTCCTTTGATAGTTTTACCCTAACCCAATCATTAGCTCAGTTTCAAGAAAGAAGTGACAAGAACCATAGTAATATTACCCATAAGTGGACTCAGTTTAACTACAAAGGAGTCTCTAGGATACCCAATCTATTGAATAAGGATTGTATGAAGCCTCATATTCATGACTCAGTGGTATTTCTACATAGATTGAGTGGGTCTTCACGGGCACTCCTCTTTGAGGATTTGATGTACCCAAGATCTTGTAGGAATTCCAAATGAACCATGGACTGAAGAAATTAATATCTACGAGTATTGTCCTTTGATGAGAAGAGATAGAGTACTATAAGACTACCAAAGGTTTCATGATGTTTTCCTTTAAAATTTATTCTATCATTTAGCTGGAACCCTAGGGCAAACAATTTCTCTAGAAGCACAAAAACTATTTCAAAACTATGGTAGTTTTTACATTCAGTTTTTGTGGTTCACATATGTTAGAGTGGGAGGTTTTGATGAAGAACCCCTCAAGTTGTCAAGGTTGAATTTTTACTTCTTTGTTTTGGTGGAAGTATGTAGAAAATTGTTCACAGTGATCAGAAATAGTGTTTGAGAATAAAAATGGGATGCTATGTTCCCAATCAAGCTTCGATCTCTGACTTGCAAAAACATGATTGATGCCTCAGTAATAGGAAGTGACCTGGTGAATTTTCACATGGAATTTTATCAGGAGAGAAAAGGTATTGATAGTAAGGGTTTTGCAAGGCCGACCCTCATTTTGAATGGTCAATTTAAATTGTCAACACAAATTGAAGATTTGTGGGAGGATTATAGTAATGACGAGGTAGTTAAGAAAAGGGATCATTCCAAGTTGTTAATCTACAGATCAAGGCTTTGCATTTGAAGTTCAACATCAAATATTTGTATGAAGATAATTCCAAGATTATTGAACCTAGTTATGATGGTTTAAACACAACAATCATGCCAGAAATAGACTAGACAAGGGAAGAAGAAGAGGACATAAAACTAAGAGCCAAATCCATTTTAGGATTCACATATTATTGGTTAAAAAAGAGAAGGAAAAATAGAGAAAGAATTACATCTCCTAAAAGAATTTATGTGAATTCCATCATAAGTAAATTGTTGCATAACCCCTTTAATCCATCCCTCTTGATTAATGATGCAGGTAATACCCTTCTATCTATAAAGAAAGAAGATGCAAGTAGACAACCTACTGCACCTTAGACGAGGTCAAGGACTAGGTCTTAGGCTTGTACACAAATGGATTCCCTAGATTCTAGTTTTGTATATGTTTAGATCAATGATGAAGACATTTCCTTTTCACCAGAATATCATAAGAAGGATCAAGAAGTATCTGATGGAAAAATTGAGGTTCAACAAGGGACTGTGACACCTACCAAAGAAGTTGAAAATGGATTGACTTCCAACTTGATTCCTCCTTTGTTTATTGATTTAGTGAATAGAAAGTGCAATTTCAAGCCCGTCTCTCTACCATTCAAAGAAATAATCACTACATATGCCTCTCATTCTATGAAGGCAAAGAGAAATAAGAGCAATGCAAGGATGAGCACAGACCTGACTACGAGAAAGGCGAAAGATGAAATTACAATCTTTAAACATAAAGAAGGAATCCAAGAACCTAACAGGGAAGACTTTGAGGTAACAAAGATTGATTTTGGTGTGTTGAAAAGGAATACCAGAGATCATTTTTTTCAAGTTTTTGGCTAATCACATGCTTGGTCAATCTCAAAAGAATGGAAAGGAATAGAGAGAGCTTAAATATCTCATGATAAATATGGAAACATTCCTTAGTTCAATCAGTAATGTAGGGTCACTACCTCTGGCCCAAGCTCCACAAACCTTTGATCCTAACTCCTTCAGCAACAAGTAGTTGCTGAAACATATGCAACAGGGAAGAGCCTTGATAGAGGCAAACACCAACTAGGTTGAGGACATCATAAAATAAGGAAATAAATTTATATAGGAATTCATAACGCCTTATGCCAAATAGGAAACATTCCTCAGTGATATTCAAACCTTAATTCTGGGTTGGGAATCAGATGATGAAAAATGCACACTGATCGTCTTGAATAGAAGAATATGGAGTGGCCAAATTCTTGTCAGAGAATCTAATGAAAATTGTTGATCCCTGCATTCTCTTCATACTGAAGAAAAACTTGGGGTGGAAATGATCATTGTTTAAATCTATAGTCTCAAGCATGGGAGGCATGGAGAAAGAGATAAAGGAAATGCACACCAATGCCCTAAAGGATATCAAGGTAGTAAACTCATTGGGTATTATCCAGTTTGAGGAAGGAAATATGGATGTGGATGCTATGGTTAAGATTTTCAAAGATGTTATGAACGTTATCAAAGAAAGAGAGGAACCCACAAACCAAGACTTTACCAAGATAGAAAATGTGGAATCAATTCTATATCTAAACAGAGGAAAGTTACCTAAACAGAGTGAAATAATTCCAAAGCTCAAGTGGGAGAAGGATGCATGTTGAGAGAAGTTGATTGGGTTGAAAATTTTACACTCTCACCCAACTCAAGACCTGTTGAACACATTCACAAGCTAGAATTTGGTCTAAGATTCCACGTCGGGGAAAAAGTAGTCGGGGATGCATAATTAGTTTCATGTTATTTATTTAGTTTGATAAGGGGAAAATTGTTGTAAACTATTAATTTTATTAGTAACTGGTTCGTAACTATTTTTATTTTTTGGCAATCTGAGAGGCTTAGTTTTTAGGGAGGCCTCCCGAATTGGAAAAATATGTATGGTAGAGCATAAAACTGATGAAGGGTTAGAATTTTTAGATTAGATGGTCTTTTGGCGCTTTCAGTACTATTAATTTTAGTTTTCTTTTGAAGTAATTAATCATAAAAATATAGTGATTCACACCTATTTTGGACTTTGATCATTACAGTATTATAAATATATTAATGCAAATCCTTAGTTTAGATCTTTGAATTTGAACCTACAGTATATTGATTACTTTGTGGATTGGTATATCTCTTGTTTTTCATTATTTTTTTTATGTGCCATGATTATTAATCTTTCTATTTAATTCTTGTCTTTAGTTGTTTAGGAAAGTAATTTTGGTAGTTGGAGGAACTGTGTTTTCCTTAAACTTCAAATTCTTTATTCATGATCTTTCCAAGTACCTCAATACTTGGAGTATTTGAGAGACCATTGCGTACTTTCTAGTTAAAATTGTATTTGTTTAGATTTCATTCAAAAATTCATTGAACATTTTTTAGAGGGAGTTGTACCTCATAAAATTTAGAGGGAAGAAAATATTCTATGCTTACCCAATTATTGTGAAATGTTTGTCTTCAAAGAGGCATAATGTAAATATAAATTGTATTTAACTTGGAGACAAATTTGTTTGCTAACATATTTTTGGCGACTCTACTAGGGAGTCTTATCACCAGCACCGGGTTCTAAATTGTTATAATGAATCAAAGTGGTGTTACCACACAAAGATGTATTTCCCATACTCTAACCTAATCTAGGTTTTGAGAACACACAAGAAGATCTAATTTTAGATGTAGCTACAGTAGCCTTGAAGTGAAGACATAGTAATCAATAGTTCCAACAAACCCTCCAAGTGTTGGAAGAAGAGGAAGAAATTGGTGAACACCTAAGAGGTGTACACGTGGCTCAGGATTTGGTTGTAGTAGATAGAATTTCTCATGCCTCTAAGAGAAACTAAAAAGTAGTTTGGACATCAAAGCTAGCTGAGAAAAGATATACTAGAGGTGATCGAAGAAAAGGGTTGATTGATGAAGATTTTGAAGCTTTGAAAAATTTGAATTTTCCCCTCATTGTAATACACCCAAGAAAAACAAAACCAACTCCTTTAGATAACCTTCCTCACCTCCTATGAGTCCTATTGTATCACCAGTTGTACAAGCTATTATCGCACTAGGTGTTGTAATACCGTCATTTTTCAATACTCAACCTTTGAATTTTAGTTTCCCAACCATGGACGCCAACGAGCCATGGGGTCAAAACATAGGTCCTTTTAACCTAGGGGAAAATCCTCCCACCTCTTTACCCAAGGGTGCTAACCAAATCATGCCTAAGTACAATGGAGATGGAAAAAAAACCATAAAAGATCACCTCAGTGCTTTCCATACTGCATGAAGTGTTATTAGTGTTCAGACACAAGAAATTGCAGTTAGAATTTTTGTGACAACTTTGACAAATGCGGTGGCAGATTGGTTTAACCATTTACCTCACACCTCCATAAATAGTTGGTATGATATGATTAATGCCTTTGAGGCAAGATTTAAAACCCTTGATAATGAAATCTCACTATCGCTTCAATTGAGCCAATTGAATAAGGAAATGCACAAACCTATGGAAGAATTTGTGGTGAAGTTCAACATGATATTGAAAAGGCTTCCTAAAAATTATATGCCTAGAAATGAGAAAAAGAAAACATTCTTCCTTAACGTAGTCCCTCCTGATATAAGTTTTCATCTGCTGAAGGATAGAGTGGTTGATCTAAACACTGCACAAAGACAAGTCATTCAACTTGAAGATGCATTCATCATAGCAGGCAAGTGGAAAAGAGAAGTTCAACCTTTAGGTGCCTCCTCCTTTACTCTGATAGATTCTCTAATGCAGAGACTAATGAATGAAATGGAAATTCTCAAAAGGAAGCATAATAGAGCTAGTTATCCTTATCAATCTCCCTATTATGATGTCATTCTCAATAAATACAATCAGCCTCATGGGAAGACTCCTCTCTTAATGGGTTTGCAGCCCAACCTACAAATCAAAGCCATGCCTAAGGAGACCCTATGTTCATTTCACTTGATAACTGATCGTGATGCTGAAAAATGTCTTGACTGGTTGAGGTGTCTCCAAATAAATGAAATGAAACATACTATTGGGATAGAAGAGTTTCAAGAAGAAAAGAATCCTTTTGAAATTGGGCATTTGAGTTCTTTTTATTTGGATTATGAGTTTGCTTTTGAAAGGGGCAGAAATATCTTGGCAAATCTGCAAGATCCATCATGTGCATTCCTTACTAGATACCAATGGAACCAGAGGTTCACTCCTGGTGCTAGTGCATTTGATGATTCTCCCAAAGGAAATTAATCCTAAGGTAATGATGCTTTCTCAAATCTGAAGGGCTCATGAGTCAAATTTTTCCAAAGAGCTAACACAACCCTTTACCCTCATGCTTTTTATTTTGTTGAGTTTTGTAAATCCACCTCTATCTCAATCTCTCCACCTGATTTTTTAAGGATGAACCCTAAGGATCTTGAAAAACTAGTTAAATATGTGAAATGGGAATCAAGTTCAACTACTCAATTCAATAAACCTCTTGTAGGATAAAAAAACTACAATTGAAGAATCCCTTATTTTTATCTAAGGATACCGGACAAATAGTGGAGGATCCTCCTTGTATCAATTTTGTAGAGAATGAAATAGAGGAGAAGAAGCCTAATCCTTTCTAGATTTCCTTACTTTTGAATAGACAAAAAATCACTAATTTCATCATAGACTCTGGTGCATATGATAATATAATGCCTACCCTAGTTCCTAGAGCCCTCGACCTCACCTTCACCAAGACATTTGGTCGGTACTACTCTAGGGATGTGAAACAAGTGTCATTGATGGGCCAGGTTAAAGATGCACAAGATATTCTTGTTGTATGCCTAGATAAGTGATTCAAATTGACAATTGTAGTTGCAGATATCTCGGCTAGCTATAATATGTTTCTCAATAGAACCTTATACAAGGAAATGGGAGGTGATATAAAGATGGATTGATCTGAGGTAATTATCCCAGTGGGTAAGAAAAAGATAAAACTTGAACCAAAGCCTAAAAAAAAATACACAATGGTTTTTTCTAACAATCCCAAGGCTCAAATCCATTATGAGGAGTTCCATTTTAGTAATTGTGTGATTCTCTCTAAGGGAGGAACTAAACTAGTGGCTGAAGTTTCAAAAGAGGAAGAGCTATGGATGATGGAATTTGATGGTAGTTGTTCAAATTCAAGATAAAGAGTAGGTGTGGTGCTAATTCCTCCTGTTAGAGAATATATTCCTTTGTCATTTAAATTAGACTTTATAAATACCAATAATATGACCAAATACAAAGCATTGCTGCTAGGATTGGAGGAAGCAAAGTCTAGAGATTTCAAGAAGCTAATCACAAAAGGTCATTGCAAACTGATCGTGAAGTAGGTAAGAGGTCATTGTTTTGTCAAAAATAAAAAAATGAGGCACTATAGAAACCTGGTATGGGATGAACTCAAGTCTTTTGATGCTTTTTCCATAGAGTTCATACCTCAAAGTTTAAATGCTAAGGAAGATTCTTTGGCAGTCTCTACTTCATTGTTGTTACTACATATTGCTTTTAAAGTACATAGTTACATAATAGAAATGGTCTATAGACCAAGAGTATCAAATAATGTACAACACTACCAGGTTTTTAACAATGATTCTCAGCTCAAAGATTTTATTGGTTGTGTTTAAATTTTTTCTAATGTATATTTTGAAGGTTCTAATAATGAGTGCAAAGAAGTATGTGAAGGTGTAGTAGAAGATGAGGAAATAATTTAATTAAAAGGGAACAAGATTCCTAAGGGTCTCATATCCCTATAACATTTGTTTCATAGGAGCGATGATAGTATAGTCAAGGAGAAGGTTCCACACTCTCATAATCCCAAATAATATGACAAGATTGATTTTGCAGATGAAGGTGCTCCTAAATGGATTTAAATAGGAAAAACATGCTCTCAAATAGAAAAGGATGATCTGGAAAAGTTACCAAAAGAATATAGGGATGTTTTTTCTTGGGGGTATGAAGACCTTAAAAAATTTAGGGAAGGCTAGTTTAGACATCATATTCCATTGAAATGTGATGCTAAACTATTTCACAAAAAGCTCATAAATTATAATCTGAAAGTATCTGAAGCTATATTGAAAGAAGTGGAAAAGATGTTGCAAGCTAGGATTATCTTCCCCATTCATCATTCTACCTCGATTTCCAATATAGTACCTATGAGTAAAAAGAATGGTGAAATTTGAATATGCATTGGTTTAAGGATTTTGAATCATGCCAGTCTAAAAGATAATTACACATTACCAGTAATGGAACATGTTCTCTAGGCCATGTTAGGATTAGAAGTAATGTCAATGTTGGATGAGTATTTTGTGTACAATCAAATCAGTTTAGCAAAAGAGGATCAACACAAGATGTCCTTTATAAGACTACGAGGTACTTTTGCATACAACTGAATGCCATTTGGCTTGATTAACTCTAGTACTACATTTTAGAGGGCGGCAAACTCCTCCTTTGAGGATCTGAAAAATAGAATTATTGTAATATATTTAGATGACTTGATTTTATATCAAAAAAGGGAGTCTCCATTTCAAATATCTAGAGATAGTGTTGTGGAGGTTAAGAAGTCATGGTATATCTCTAAATCAAAAAAAGTTCATTTTCTTTGTCGCAGAAGGTAAATTTTTAGGGCATATTGTTTCGAAAGGAGTCAAGATTGATCTTGATAGGGTTAAAGCAATTTAGCAACTTAATTTTCCCTCCAATAGGAGTGGATTGAAGTCCTTTGTGAAATTGGACTTTTTAAGAGCTTTTGTCCCAAAATTTGCAGAGACCATAAGACACATGGTAGATATGATGATTGAGAAGCACCCTTTGAAGTGGAATGAGGAAGGGAAGAAGGATTTCAATGATATCAAAGAAAAAATAACATGAGCCCCTATGTTGACAAGCCCATATTTTAAAAAGAACTTTGTGATTTACTATTATGCGTTAGATCATACTCTATCTAGCATTTTGACATTGAATAATGACAAAGGATAGGAGACACCCATCACTTTCATGAGCACGTCATTGAAGAAATAGGAACTCAAATATTCTCAAATTTAAAAGCATGCCTTTGTGTATGGTATATGTATGGGTAGGTATGTTTGATTGATTATGTGTGAAGGAAGGTAATATTTTCCACTTAATCCCAAATTCATAAAGGGAAGATCCAAATTGATTAACCCCCAAAGAAAGGAGCAATGCATAAATGAATAAACCTATTAAGAATAAGGATAAAGAGCAAAACCCTAAAAAAATTTTTATAGAAAAGAGTGTGTAATAGATTTAGGAAGATTAAAAATTTAATTGAAATGAATTAAAGATAAGTACTAACCTCAAAATGCAACAGATCTGAAGAATGCTATTTTTGGGTGTCGGTATTGAGTTTTTGGAAAATCTGCAATAGGATCTAGAACAAAAACATGGAGACAGAGAAAACCCAAAAATATTTTCCAGATCTAGCTTAGTTCCAATTTTGAACCAAAAAATGAATGTCACCTTTGACCAAGAATTTCCAATTGTGACCCAAAAAGGTTGATTATGACCTATACAAAATCTATTTCTGGATTTGAAACGTTTGTCGAAAAGGGTATCTAGATCTGCACTCCAATTCACTATTCTAAACATGTACCTGCAAAAAAATGGTTTTTTTTGGGGGGAAGGGGTTTTCCTTGGTCGAACCCCAGTTTCTGAATTAACCTTAAAATTGAATTGAAATTGCATAAATAAACAAAGAAAATGAACAAATTTACCTTGTTTGTATAGAGAACCTTGTGGCAGATTCGAATCCATGGATCCACAAGTATGTATACACCAAATAGATGTAGAATGTATAATTTATAATGTAGAATGTATCAAATCAACTGTCTTTAGATCTTCAACACCAATCTTGAATGGATCTTTGAATAGGAAGAGGCTTGGAGAAATGTGGATGGAGAGATCTTCAACAAGAGGGCTCCTTAGAGCTTTTAATATTTCAATGGCTACCAATGGATCCCCTTAGTGAATTGGATCTTGAATGATTTAATGCTTAAATGTTTGAATTCTTGAGAGTAGGTTCTTTCTTCAATAGATTCTTTCTTGTTTCAAGTGCTTAGGATTTTCTTAGATCAGATAGATGTGCTTTGATGAAAATGAGAGGAGAAGGCTTTCTTTTATACCAATCTAGCACACAATCTTCTAGAGAGGCCTACATAGAAGAATTAACTTTCAATTAGGCCTATACCCCTAGAAGTGGACCTATATTAAATATAATTTCAAGAGTCATTACTTCGAAGACTGAAACAACCGACCCGAAAGTAGGAATTAAGTCTTTCCAAAGCCCGACACCCAGAAACCCTGGAAAGATGAAATTTGGACCTTGGGTCAGAATCAAGGTCAATTTTGACCTAGGCCAAGTTTGAAGTCGACCTTGACCTAGGTCAAGGTTGAGGTCAAACTTGATCTAGAAAGGTCTATTTTGACCCTGAGGTCAAAAACTTATATTTTCAGCTAAGGATGCCAAAATAGGCTAGATAGAAGTGGAAAATGGGGTAGAATAGGGGGAAAGCCAGATCCAAGTCAGAGACCCATTTAAGGTGCTTTACATGACCCAAACCACTTACTTGGTGGGATAAACTAGTCCAAAATGGAAGTGCTTCCATTTTCTAACTATACATTTAGCCCTCACTTTAGCAAGAGTATGGACTCAATAAAAACTCTTGGTAAAGGAGCTCACAAAGAAAAGATGATCTTATTGAAATCAAAGGGACAAAAACATCCTCAATCCCCTAGGGACTTAAGTCTTTGTCAACTTAAGATTACAATAAGAGAAACATCACTAGTAAAAGAAAAGGAAAGAGAGAGGATGTGATTACCTTGCCTAATGAGAACTTATGTCCCATTGTGAATGACAAAGGAAACAGTGCAACTTGAAAGATGAAGTTGAACAACCTAGTGAATGTGGCTAGTCACTAGTCAACCCATCAGGGAGATCCAGTCTTAAGGACACATTCCAACCTTAAGGGATCAAAAGATTGTAAATTGAAACTAGAGGGATCAACATATCCATATAAATTTAAACTGGAGGGATCAAGAGATCCTATAAGGTAAAAATCCATGCTTTAAGGATTAGTCCTTAATCCATAGAGGGAAAAAATTTAAAGTTTGAAAATATTTTGAAAGTGAGTGTGTACAAAAAGTGAGTAGAGTGTATGCCCCCAAATTAAAGTCATTTCTAACACTTGAAAAGGAGCAATGGATTTAATGAAAACTTAAATAACTCCACTAATTCTATTTCCACTATGAGATGCCCCCAAACAAAGACAAATCAAGGAAAATATCACATAAACATACAAATGACACAAATAGGATCTACCTACTATGGGATCAGTATGATCATAAGATAATATATATTTATGATATTAGAGAAAATGAATTGACATCATTCCCCAAAGAAAGTAGAACTAAAATCACAATGGAGGAAACAAAACATAAGAGTTACGAAGAAGAGTCTTTTTGGACCACAACATGGAGACCAAAAAGAATTAGTGTTACCACATCATAGATCCAAGTGAGCTACACAAGGAAAACATTTACAAACAATAGCACAAGTAAAAAATAACATGAAAACAACATATAGAGGAATATAAATACATATAGAGGAATAGTACAACAAGCTTGATTTTTTTATCACCTTGTACCAACAAAGTAACAAGGGTCGTATAAGAGAATATAACAACATTTATCAAATACATTATGGGAGAAGCATAGTACAATAGGAAAACACATAAAAGGATACCATGGAGGAAAAGCCAATCAAGCACATCGCCTACTCTCCCTATCTTGGTTTATATTATTTAGGGAAGGTGGGCAACTCACAAGAGGGACTATATCGTACATAGTAGGAATAATAACTAGTTCCAAACAAGGATCCTCTTGAGAATCGAGATGTTTGATAGTAGGTGTAATTATCAAATGAGTTGAAATCATATGAGGTAAATCAATATCAATATCAATGGTCTCGTATTCATCACTAGGATCAATAGGATCATAAAGAGTATCTTCCTCATCCAGATTAATAAAAATAAGGTCTAGAATGCGGATAGAATCATCATAATCATTCAACTTAACATCCTTACTGATATTAACTTCTTCCAACACATCAGGCATAGAATGGTCAAAATAAGGTAAAGAATTTGGAATAACAGAGGCATGGTCCCTATATTTATCCCTACACTTCTTATGACATTCATTAGCAGATTTGTTACATTTTGATTTTTTTGAAACATGCTGAGAAATAGGAGGAATAATAATTGGTTCCTTCATAGGTTCTAGAGGAGGATAGGAGGATTCTCAGTAGGTTGGGAAGCAAGACTAGGAGATTGATTAATAGAACTGTAGGTAATGGATAAAGGAGTTATAGAAGGAGTGGGAAAAAGACCATGGTTGAAATCTATCTGAGGTATGCTTAACTCAACAATGTTGCAATGTTTATAGGCTTGATAAGAGCGAAAAAGGTTATCAGGCTGAGAAGGACATGAATTAGGTAATGAACACCAAAATAAATCAAGAGTAGCACAATCTCTAGGCCTAGAATGTTGATACAAACTATGATTAATAATTTTCACTTCTCCATTGTGAATGAACTTAATACAATTATGAATAGGAAAATCAACAATATGCATGGCAGTTAACCAAGGAAAACCAAATTTGACTTGAAACTGATTAAAATTAGGAACAAAAATGAAAATAGTATCTATAATTCTACCACAAAGTTCCATAGGTAAGCTAAAGGAACCAAGTGAAGGATAGAGAAAACCATTACAAGTTTGGATCCACACATCAGATGTATCATAATAATCATGTTGTAAGTTTTTCATAAAAAGATTTTCCTCAGTAATGACATTTATTAAAAATGTGGGATCGACAATAAAACCATGCATAGGTATCTTAGAAATCCTAGCATAAATATAAAGGGGACCATCAGGAGCCTTAATAGTCTTAGAATCATCAAAGGTGATTGAGAGTTCCCAAGGTCTCTTATCCTTAAGTTGTTTTAAAGGTTTAAATTCAGGTTTTGGTTTAGGCTTAGATCGAGGTGGAGCTTGCAGTTGAGGTTGAGATGGAGGAATTTGAACATGAGGTTGGGGTAGAGAGATAGGTTGAGATGAAAAAACATGCTCCACATGGTTAACAATATGATTAAGATTATCCATCTTTGAATCGTAAACAATATCCATAGAGGATGGTTGAGTGATGGTATTAGTATCATGTGTAGGTAATCGATTTGTATAAATTTGAAGATTTTGATTAGGAGGAGAGACATATTTGTTCCCACTACCATCAAAATTATCAATAGATAGAGCATTAGAATCAATTAAATATTGAAATTTATATTTTAGGGAATAACATTTCTCAGTATCATGGCCATTCTGACGATGATATTGACAAAAGGATTTAGGATCAACAGATTTTGATGCTATCATAGTTGGGAGAAGAGGTCAAATAGGAGGCAAAATAATCAGATTATCACTTAACAACCTACTCATAATAGAATGTAATTATTCAGAAAGAGGAGTAAATGTATGATTCATATGCAAAGTAGTGGATGCAGAAGTGGCATTGTTGGATGCAAAAGCAACTTGATCAGTGACTACATTTGTCTATTTATTTATCTTGACATAGTTGTTAGGTTTTAGAAAATTATTAGGATTAGGAGTGGCATCACTCTTATCAACTAGAACATGAGCCATTGGAGTGTTGCTCTGAAATTGACTCACTTGTAATTGATAATGATGAAGGGCTAGACAAAGTTGTTGAAAGGAGGTAAATTTAGTAAGCAGAATCTTATCTCTAATATACTTTTGTAAATTTGAAATAAACATACACTAAATATCAATATCACGAATAGGATAAGAATTTTGAGCATAAAAATGCTTAAATATACCAATAAAATCAGTCAATTTTTCCTTAGTGATTTGTTTACAATGCATTACATCGGTTAAGGAAACTTGTAGACCAATGTTATTTTGAAATTGCTGGATAAACGTTGTAATGCCCCGCCAGGGAACCCAGGAGAACTAACCTGATGCAGGAGCATCCTGGGTGTAAGGGCAATCTTGCATCACCCAAAAATATTTATGTTTTCTTTTCAATAAGGGCTACCTTGTGCAGAGCTGCTATTTATGGAAACTTTCTATTTTTAGTAAGT
>MU228138.1:4900042-4913296 GCA_018584345.1 Thuja plicata
ACATTAAATTGATTAAAAGAATTATGCCAAGCAGTAACAGGGTCGTTTGGACATAAATCAAGGGTATGATCACACTTAGGGAAAATAGGGTCTATAGTTGTGACAGACCAAATTCAGGTGGTTACATATAGAGCTAGACACAATGACTGAAACAAAATGGAGACAGCTCCTAGATCGGCCAACAGAGTCAACAAGTCATGACGAACATCCACTTCTCACTAACACACCTCATAGAGAGGAGGAGAAAGACAAGGCTAGTCCTCAGCCCATTGCATTGGACAATAAAGAAATGGAGCCAATCGATTTAGACAAGGTCATGGATAGTCTTGACATTCAAGACATCACCAATTATGACTCTGATAAAGATCCAAATAAGAAAGATGATGTTATATTCATATCACTAAAAGATTAGACCAAGAAACAACCAATGGAGACCCTAGAAAATAAGGAAATGAATGTTGTTGATGATACATGGCAAGACACATCAGTCATAGACATAATAGAACCACACCCTGCAGAGAAAGTACAAAAAGATGAGGATGTTACTACTCAAAAGGATCAAAATAATGAGCAGGACACCACTATAGGTATAGCCCAAGCTACCACTCAAAGAAATATGCTTGTATTAATGAAGGAAGTCAATATACTAGAGGGCAATAATGGATCTACTGTAGAGGACACAAGCACACTTGAGGACAACGGTGATACAAAAGAAAAAGACACTATAGATAATACAAAGGACACAACTGCCAAGGAGGCTGCAACCAATGATAAGACAAATAAGTCTGTTGATCAGAATAAAGAGGAAACACAAAAGGTAGAAGGGGACACATAGGAATAAAAAGGTGAAGAAGAAAAGAAAGATGATCTAGAGAAGAAATCAGAAGAAAAATCTATAGAGATACCAAAGGTTGATGGAGAGATGTCTTCACCAAACCGATAGGTACACCCCAAGTAGAAAACACAACAAGCATCTTCTACAAAGCCTTCACCAAGAACTTCAGAGAGAACAAATGAACTAGATATGGTAGTTCATACATCTGCATCCCCACATGTCTAAAAGAAGAAGAAAATCAAGAATAGGAATCCAGTAACTCTTGATGAAATCATTGAAATCCCTATTTGTGATCTGAGAACATTGGATCCAATTGAATTGACAAAGTATGCAAGACTCTGAGAGAGGAAGGAAATGCAAGATAAACTAAGAAAAATGACAAAAGAGGGAAAGGTACTTGAAGTAACAATAGGTATATTTCAACAAATAGTACTAGATGTAAACATTGATCAAAATGCACCAATGCTAGATAAATTGGTGGTACTCATAGATGCAATAACATCTCAGAACATAGATGCTGAAAAGGTCATGGAAGAAAGACTTGAACAAAAGTATGAGTTCAAGCTCACCGAAAAATAAGCCAAGAAGTGGCATTGAAAAAGGTAAAGCTTTCTGAATTGGTAAGCACAATTGATCAAATCATCTCAGAAGTTATTACTTTGATACAAAAATTATTTACACTTGATCAACTCACATAGGAGTATACCAAAAAGATAGCACAAATAGGTGTTGATCTTTAGACAAGTGCACAAAGTCTCACAAATAATGAAGAGGAAATAAAATTTCACAATTAACAATTTAAACAGGCTCAAAAATTGAGGCAAGACATTCAGATTGCAAAAATGAAGTACACAGATGAGGTAAATGAGCTCCAAGCACAATTATTACCAACACTCACACTACTGCAACAATATGTGACATAGGAAAACACACTAATTGCCACCCCATAAGTGTCTTTCTTAGACAACATTTATAATATGCATACAAAAATAGAACTAGAGTAGATGGCAGTAGAACAACTGAAAGAAAAATGGGAGAAATTGCTTGAGGATATCAAATCAACCCATTCCCATATTCTTGACACTTTCTAAGTTACACATTTTTGGCATTTTATAAGTTGTACATTTTTTCCATGAGTATCAAAGAAAGGGGGAAATGATATGTTCAATCACCTTAGTTAAAAGGTGGAAATGATATGTACAATAAAAGAAAGTGAAAATAATATGTATAGTCAAACATTGGATAGAGAAAAGAACAGAGAATGTATAGTATACATGTACATATAATTATACTATACCAAAGCATAGAGTGAGGGGGAGTCATATGATGATAAGGATATAGACATGGTGTACATACTAAACACTTTAGTATTATGCACATATCAGTTTCTGATACTAAGGTCAAAGGGGGAGATTGAAGGCATTATATTTTTCCATTAGTATACATAAAGAAAAACATGATCTACACCATCAGTTTTCACTACACCAACAGACAGGGCACAACACTACCTGACGCCAAGGTTACCCGATACTGCCAAGTATAAAGCATCCCAACAAACACTATTCATTGTTACCTGATGACAAAAAGGTTAAAGGAACCCAATGAGTAACAATAGTGCAACCTGAATGAACAAAAAAGAGAGGAACCTGAAAGATAAAGGGAACCCAATGATCAATTCAAAGAAGCCTCTTGGGTGCAACCTATTTTAGCGCTATCCAATGATATGAGGATACTTTGTTTTGTCTTGCTTGATTTTATCTCACTTGGATTTTAGATGCTAACCCTCTAATGATTTCTTGTGAGGTAAGATTGTCCACTTAATCCCAAATTCATAAAGGGAAGATCCAAATTGATTAACCCCTAAAGAAAGGAGCAATGCATAAATGAATCAAC
Source organism: Thuja plicata (assembly GCA_018584345.1). Taxonomy (NCBI): domain Eukaryota; kingdom Viridiplantae; phylum Streptophyta; class Pinopsida; order Cupressales; family Cupressaceae; genus Thuja; species Thuja plicata. The sequence continues at coordinate 4,902,771 of MU228138.1, forward strand.
CTATTAAGAATAAGGATAATGAGAAAAACACTAAATTGTGTTTTATACAAAAGAGTGTGTGATAGATTTAGGAAGATAAAAATTTTATTGAAATGAATGGAAGACATGTACTAACCTCAAAATGAAACATATCTTAATAATGCTATTTTTGGGTGTCTGTACTAATTTTTTGGAAAATTTGCAACTACCTTTGGAATAAAAATTCAAAGAAAGAGAAAACCTAGAATTTGTTTTTGAATCTGGCTCATTTCCAGTTATAAACCAAAAATGAATTTCACTTTTGACCCATAATTTATAATTCTGAACCAAAAAAGTTGATTCTGTCCTAGAGAAAATCTATTTTTTGATCCTAAAAGTTTGTCGAAAATGGTATCCAAATCTGCACTCCAACTCACTATTCCAAACTTGTACCTAGAAGAAAAATGATTTTTTTATTAGGGGAAGGGGTTTGGCTTGGTCAAACCCTAGTTTTTGAATTAAGCTTATAAGTGAATTGAAATTGCACAACTAAACAAAGAAAATGAACAAATTTACCTTGTTTGTATAGAGACCCTTGTGGTGGATTCAAATCTGTGGTCCCACAAGTATGTATACACCAAATAGATGTAGAATGTAGAATTTATGATGTCTCAAATCAATTATCTTCAGATCTTCAACACCAATTTTGAATGGATATTTGAATAGGAAGAGGCTTGGAGAAATGTAGATGGAGAGATCTTCAACAAGAAGGCTCCATAGAGCTTTGAATCTTTCAATGCCTACCAATAGATCTCCTTGATGAATTGGATCTTGTATTCTTGAGATTATATTATTTCTTCAATATATTCTTTCTTGTTTCAAGTGCTTAGGATTTGCTTAGATCACATAGAGGTGCTTCGATGAAAATGTGAGGAGAATTCTTCCTTTTATACCAATCTAAGGAAAAATCTTCTAGAGAGGCCTACATAGGAGAATTAAATTCAAATTAGGGCTATATCCCTATAAGTGGACCTATATTGAATATATTTTCAAGATTCGTTACTTAGGAGATTGAAACAGCTGACTTGAAACCAGGAATTAAGTCTTTCCAAAGCGCGACACCTGGAAACCCTTGAAAGATGAAATATACACCTTGGGTAAGAATCAAGGTTGATTCTAACCTAGGTTAGGTTTGAGGTTGACCTTTACCTAGGTAAAGTTCAAGGTCAAACTTTAACCATAAAGGACAATTTTTACCCTAAAGTCAAAAACTCAAATTTGCAGTTGAGGATGCCAAAATAGGTCGGAGAGAAGTGGAAAATGGGGCAAAGTAGGGGGAAATCTAGATCCAAGTCGAAGACACATTCAAGGTTCTTGACATGACCCTAGACCACATACTCAAATGGATAAACCTATCCAAAATGGAAGTGCTTCCATTTTCATACAATACACTTTGCAATAGTAAAAGGAGTGAAACAATTCAAGTACTATGTTTTTCACTCACAATCTACTATATACATTTGAGAGACAATAGTGAAAACTGTTTTGAAACAAAAGGAGGTAGGAATGAATAATAGAATTGTGTGGGTAGCTAAATTTCAAGAATATGACCTAACTATTAAGTTGACAAATTTGATATGAAGAAGGGGCCTGTGAAGGTTAATGGAAGAAAATGGTAATCCATCAGAAGAAGAAGTAGATGAAGCTCCTATGGTCCTATTGGTAAGTTTCACTAATATGTGGTTCTTAGATGTGACATATTTCCTTATAAATGGTGAGTTTCCTAAACTCCCGAGTCCCCGAGAAAGATGTAATATGAAGCTAAAGATGTCTAATTATGATATCTCTTAGGGTGTTTTATATAAGAGAGGAGTTGATGAAACTTTCCTCAAATGCGTTGATATTAAACAAAAGAAAGAGTTATTAAGAGCATTTCATAATGAATCTTGTGGCAGGAATTTTTCATCCACCATCACAACCTTCAAAGTTCTCCAAAACCATTTTTATTGGCCCAAAATTTTTAAAGATGCATATCACTATGTTAAAAATTGTGAGAAGTGCAAATTGTTTGCAGGATGACCACAACTAGTAGCCCTACCCCTCAAACCATTTTTGGTAGATGAACCTTTTAGGAAATGGGGGATAGATTTTGTAGGACCTTTAAATCCTCCATCTAGTGTAGGGCATGTGTATATCCTGATAGCTAATGACTATTTTACCAAGTGGTGGAGGTGATCCCTACCAAAAGGGGAAATTCTCAAGTTATTTGTTATTTTCTCCTGAACCGTGTATTTGTCAAATTTAGAGTGCCACAGAAGGTAGTAGCCAAAAATGCTTCATATTTTTCTTCAAAATAGTTCTCAATGTTCTATTATGAGCACAAAATATCCTTAGCTCACTCATCAGATTATTTCCTGTAGTGGAATGGCCAGGCAGAGTCCAGTAATAAGAATCTAGTGGCTATAATGAAGAAACTGATGGGTGATAACCTTTGTGGCTCATACAAGAAATTGCATGAAGCCTTATGAGCTGATCAGACTACCCCCAAGAGAGCTATAGGGATGGATCCTTTGAGTTGGTGTAAGGAATCTGAGCTCACTACCTCTTGAATTATTTTCCACCAAATTTTAGTTCATAATTGAAGATCAATATATTAAAGATTCCTTGGAGAAATGGGTCATGTACCTAAGTAAATTGGAGGTGGAGTGAGACAAATTAGTGGATCACATTAAGGATCACTAGCTGAAAGTGAAACAAATTTTTGATATGAGGGCCCACACCCATAATTTCATGGAAGGGGATGAGGTCTTATTATGGGATAAGATGAGGAACCTAAAGGACATCATGGTGAATTCGAGTCTTTATAGAAAGGTTCATTCATTATTTTAGAAAAATTTGGCTCAAATGCTTTCAATTTGTCCTACACAAATGGTATTAATCTCCCTTTCAGTTACAACAGGTAGGATCTCAACTTGTTCAAGTTGTGATTTTTTTCATAGCCCCCTTGTACATAGTAGTTAGTATTTTCCCTACTTTCCTTAGGTTAGGTGTGTGTTGGTTCTTTCCCTTCCTCCTTTTTCTTTGCAGAACCAATAATCTAAGTTCTCTGCATATTCATCAACCTGCAGTCGCCTAGATAGAGATACTATTAGGGTCTATTTGAGTCACCTTTTTAAGTGTCTTTGACGCTTTATTTTAAATTTAAAGTCATTTCTAGATATTCCCACACCTTTAAATCCTACATCAGTTAGTTTTCAAGATCATATTTACTCCCTAAGATAATCACCACAATGTTTCAAATTTATCTTTGGATAGTCGGTTCCCTTTCGTCAAGTGTTGGTAATTCTTGATCACTTATGAATCACTTTGATCTTCTTTGAGACTCAGTTAGAAGTAGTTCAAAGAGGTTGAGAAAAAATATTTTTGCCTAACGATTGTAATTGTAGGTGGGACTCCTACATAAATCATGATGCGGTCATGAACCACTTTGAACCTCTTCAAAACTCAGTTCAAAGTAGTTCAAAGAGGTTCAAAGGAAAAGAACAACATACCCAAGGATCAAAATGGCAGATGGTGTGACAAGTGACATGGTGTGTTACTAAAGTAATCATTGGAATAATAGTACAGTCAACCTTGAGGGGATGGTAGCCATGAGGGAAGCCTGAGATTGAACCATAAATTAATGCAGATTATTTCTTGGCACAAGTGATGTAGTGGAATTAAATATAAATTAATGATGACTCAAATAGTTTTTCAAAGAAAGGAAACTTTCAAATGTCACATCATGACATTCTATCCACTCATAACTTCATGCTGCAATTAATGTCCATCTTTTCAGCCATACTTCATGGTATGTGGAAATTTTTAAATAAGTATATCATTTTTCTTATTCATTTCAAAGAAAGATTGTGGAGTTTCAACTATGGAAGATAGAAGTTCTTTTTTCCCTAAGTCAGCAGATCACATGTAAATGCTAAAAGCCTCCCTTTGTTTCATGTTTCTACATATTAGTGTGATTTTGAAAGGCTATGATTTATTTTATTTTATTTTGGGGAAATAAAATGAAGTCCAGCATGCATTTCTTTGGGAATATTTCTAGTTTAGAGTGTTGAGCCCCACTGATTTTAGATACTGATTTAATGGGGGTTGAAGTAGAGAATATGGTTGATAAATTCAAAAACTATGTAGAGAATAAAAGTATTTTGGAGATCATGTCTAGCAGGTTATTTCAAGCTGTCACTTTTCCCCTAGCCATAATAAGCCCCAAGCTAATTCAATAGTGCATAAATCATTATGATGTCAGGTCAAAGTGTATTTTGAGTACTGAGGGTACGAGTCTTCTTTTAGCAACCAAACAGATTATCATTTCAATCTTTAAATTACCCAATGAGTCATTTTCCATTTTTACCTCAACCTAATCATTATCTCAGTTTTGAGAAACAAGTGACAAGAATCATAGTAATATTGCCTATAAGTGGACCCAATCAAACTACAAAGGAGGCTCTAGGCTACCCAAGATATAGACTAAGGATCATATGAAGCCTCATATTCATGAGTTAGTGGTCTTGGAACAAAGAGTGAGAGGGTCTACATAGGTACTCCTCTTTGAGGATTGGATGTACCATTTCATAGAAATTATATTGTAAGGGAAGAAAAGTCTAGGCTGGGTTGAGATAATTGTTGGTTCAATAAGAGACCAACTTAAGAAAGCATAAGTAGTAAAAAAGGAATTCTAGATGTCATGATATTTGATATATTCTCTAGCATCTACCCAAGATCTCATAGGAATTATAAATGAATCATGGAGTGAAGATATTAATATCTATGAGTATTGTCCCCTTCTGAGAAGAGATGGATTATTGGAAGACTACTGAGGGGTTCGTAATGTGTTCCTTGGAAATTTATGCTATCATTTAGCTAGAACCCCAGGGTAAAGGATTTCTCTATAGGCACACGAACTAGTTCAAAACTATGGTAGTTTTTACATTTAGTTTCCATGGTTCACATATGTCAGAGTGGGAGGTTTTGATGAAAACCCCCTCAAGTTGCCAAGGTTCACTTTTGACTACTTTGTTTTGGCAGAATTATGTAGACAATTGTTCATGGTGATCAAAAATAGTATTGGAAAAAAAAAATTGGGATGCTATTTTCCTAATGAACCTTTGAGCCCTGACCTACAAAAACATGATTGATGCCTCAGTAATACAAAGTGACCTGGTGAATTTTCACATGCAATTTTATGAGGATGGAAGACGTTTTGACAAGAAGGGTTTCACAAGGTGGACCCTCAGTATGGATGGTCAATTGAAATTTTCCCCACACAATGAAGATTTATGGGAGGATTGTAGTAATGAAGACGTGGTTAAGAAAAAGGATAATTCCAGGTTGTTAATATCTCAGATCAAGGTATTGCATGTGAAGTTTGACATCAAATATTTGGATGAAGGTAATTCCAAGATTACTGAGCCTGGTTATGATGGTTCAAACCCCACAATCATGTTCAAAATAGATTAGACAAGGGAATATGAAAAGGACATAAATTGAGAGCCAGATCCATTTTAGGATTCACAGATGATTGGTTAAAAAAGAGAAGCAGCCAGAAAAGAAACCAAAGCAGAAAACTATGAAGGCAACACCTCCAAAGAGGAGAAAAATATTGGTAAGGACAAATGATGACATAAAAGACACCAAAGATGATGACCCCGATGTAGTAAAGAAAAATTTTAGGAATCAAAGTATTCATGAAGCTGTTGAATATATTGCTACATCTGGCACCATGTTTGACAAGAAAATCAGACAATGGGATACACTAAAACCAAAAGACCAAAATAAAATACAAGATGCCGTTATAAGGTCAATGATCAAGTTCAAATATGTACCATCTGAATTTATCAATCAAATACCAAATGAGCTAGGTAAGAAATTATCTCAACAATGGTCATATGCTCTACAAATCGAAAGAGAAGCAAGGGAGAGGGTACTTGTAAAACTAATGCCTCCTGAATCAAAGATGGAAGAAACAAAAGAAATTATGAAAAATAACTTAGGAAAATTTGTAGCTAAAATAAGAGCTTACAAAGTGCTTGAGGATAAGTTTATAGAGCTAGACACAATGATTGAAATAAAATGGAGACAACTCCTAGATCTGCCAGCAGAGTCAACAAGTCTTGAGGAACATCCACTTCTCACTAACACACCTCATAGAGAGGAGGAGAAAGACAAGGCCAGTCCTTAGCCCATTGCATTGGACAATAAAGAAGAAATGGAGCCAATAAATTTGGACAAGGTCATGGATAGTCTTGAAATTCAAGACATCACCAATTATGACTCTGATAAAGATCCAAATAAGAAAGATGATGTTATATTCATATCACTAAAAGATTAGACCAAGAAAAAACCAATGGAGACCCTAGAAAATAAGGAAATGAATGTTGTTGATGATACATGCCAAGACACATTAGTCATGGACATAATAGAACCACACCCTCCAGAGAAAGTACAAAAAGATGAGGATGTTACTACTCAAAAGTATCAAACTGATGAGCAGGACACCACTATAGGTATAGCCCAAGGTATCGCTCAAAGCAATATGCTTGTATTAACGAAGGAAATCAATATACTAGAGGGAAATGATGGATCTATTATAGAGGACATAAGCACACTTGAGGACAAGGGTGATACAGAAGAAAAAGACACTACAAATAATACAAAGGACACAACTGCAGAGGAGGCTGCAACTGATGATAAGACAAATAAGTCTGTTGATCAAAATAAAGAGGAAACATAAAAGGTAGAAGGGGACACATAGGAATAAAAAGGTGAAGAAGAAAAGCAAGATGATTTAGAGAAGAAATCATAAGAAAAATATACAGAGACACCAAAGGTTGATGGAGAGATGTCTTCACCAAACTAATAGGTGCACCCAAAGCAGAAAACACAAGAAGCATCTTCTACAAAGCCTTCACCAAGAACTTCAGAGAGAACAAATGAACTAGCTATGATAGTTCATACATCTGCATCCCCACATGTCTAAAAGAAGAAGAAAATCAAGAACAGGAATCGAGTAACTCTTGATGAAATCATTGAAATCCCTGTTTGTGATCTAAGAACATTGGATCCAATTGAATTGACCAAGTATGCAAGACTCTGTGAGAGGAAGGAAATGCAAGATAAACTAAGAAAAGTGATAAAAGAGGGAAAGGTACTTGAAGTAGCAATAGGTATAGTTCAACAAATAGTACCAGATGTAAACATTGATCAAAATGCACCAATATTAGATCAATTTGTGGTACTCACAGATGCAATAACATCTCAGAACATAGATGATGAAAAGGTCATGGAAGAAAGACTTGAACAAAAGTATGAGTTCAAGCTCACTAAAAGATAAGCTAGGAAGTGGCATTGAAAAAGGTAAAGCTTTCTGAATTGGTAAGCACAATTGATCCAATCATCTCAGAAGTTATTACTTTGATACATAAATTATGTACACTTGATAAACTCTCACAAATAATGAAGAGGCAATAAAATTTCACAATTAACAACTCAAACAAGCTCAGAAATTGAGGCAAGACATTCAGATTATAGAGATGAAGTACACAGATGAGGTAAATGAGCTGCAAGCAAAATTATTACTGACACTCACACTACTACAACAAAATGTGACATAGGAAAACACACTAATTTCCACCTGATAAATGTTTGTCCTAGACAACATTTATGATATGCATACACAACTAGAACTAGACTCGATGGCACTAGAACAACTAAAAGAAAAATGGGAGAAATTGCTTGAGGATATCAAATCAACCCATTCCCATATTCTTGACACTTTGTAAGTTACACATTTTTGGCATTTTATAAGTTGTAGATTTTTGCCATGAGTATCAAAGAAAGGGGGAAATGATATGTTCAATCACCTTAGTTAAAAGTTGGAAATGATATGTATAGTAAAAGAAAGGGAAAATAATATGTATAGTCAAACATTGGATAGAGAAAAGAACAGAGAATGTATAGTATACATGTACATATAATTATACTATACCGATGCATACAGTGAGGGGGAGTCATATGATGATAAGGATATAGACATGGTGTACATACTAAACACTTTAGTATTATGCACATATCAATTTTTGATACTAACGTCAAAGGGGGAGATTGAAGGCATTATATTTTTCCATTAGTATACATAAAGAAAAACATGATCTACACCATCAGTTTTCACTACACCAACAGAAAAGGCACAACACTACCTGACGCCAAGGTTACCCGATACTGCCAAGTATAAATCATCTTGACAAACACTATTCATTGTTACCTGATGACAAAAAGGTTAAAGGAACCCAACAAGTAACAACAATGCAACCTGAAGGAACAAAAAAGAGAGGAACCTGAAAGATAAAGGTAACCCAATGATTATTTCAATAAAGGAACACTGATAGACTTTCAGTTCAACCTGACAACCAAGAACCAACAGTCAGTTACATCCTGCAAAAAGTGGATTTGAATTTCCATGTCAGATAAATCACTGAAGTTGTTTATATAGCTTCTTGATTTGTTTTATATTCATTATGTACGGAGGAAGCAATGTAATTAGTATTTTTTTAATCAGTTTTATTGTTTTAAAATATGCAAACTAAAGATCAAGGTCAAATTGTAAACCTTGGATCTAGAGTTAACTTTGTAAAGTGTGATTCTAGAATAGGTTAAATATCTCTATAAAAAGATGCTCAATCTATTATAAACAAGTAGTTGTTCCATGATTATTGTAGCCACTGAGAGCACCTAAAGACTAGACAGACATTTCATGCACAAGGACAGAAACAAATCAAATTAGTTTCAAGAACAAGAAAATAGGCTACCAATGAGAAGAGAAAGGTATTCATCAATCACTATAGGTGATATTTATATTGTGAGAGCTTTAATGGATCTGTAATTAGCAATTGTAGATTGCATATAGTTAGGTCAAACATTTGTACTCATTATAACAAGTTTAGTACACTTAAGAAATCCTTTAAAGAAGGGTGGACTTACTAGTCCTATTATAAATCTGTTAACCAAGTGCACACTTAAATCAATGTTGTTAAAGCTCTTAACAGAGTAGATCTTAACCGGTCTCCACCTTAATATTCCTAACAGGGTAGATCATCATAAGTGATCAATTGTAAGCCTTTATCAGCTCCCTTCCATTCTGCAGATAGTGAAGTTTTATGGGTGCCATCCCCACCGCAATTTTTACTTCCTAACAGGAGTTTTCTATGATATCAAATCTTGTTTTATGTGTTTATTACTTTGATAAATGTTTCTACTAATGTTGAAAACTATTAAATATTGTGAAGTAATGTTACATGCATAAGAAAGAACAACAATAATGGTTTGTAATATAGTAAAGAATGATTAGTAATGATGAATGGTGAAAAGAGTTAGAAAGTTTTAGAGGTACTGATTCACCCTTCCCCTCTCAGTAATACTTGCCATTAATTCCAACACTAACATAATAATGTAAATCCAACACCAAAAAGAAAGATTTGTTCATGTCAGGTACACCAAAATGTAAAGGATTATATATATATATATATATATATATATATGTCCAAAAATATTAATATTATTAATATTAAATTCCCTATTATTCCTCTAACTATTTAATTCAATTAATTAAATAGTTTCATATTTGGTATTTATCAATGATCAAATACTATCCTAATGTATTTTATTTAAATACATTTGTCTCACAAAAATCCCCTTTTTAATAAATTTATATTTATTAAAATCCCTCCATATCCCTAATTATTCTAAACTATGATTTATTCAAATCTAATTTTAATTATAATCTAAACCCTGGCTAGGAAACTATTAACCCAACCTAGAGACCTACCCTAAGCCTACCCCTATTCCTACTCTACTCCCATCACCTCACTTCCTAAGCATATTTCCCTACCTAATTGTCCTCTGATCATACTTAAAGGGTGATTCCTAACCTTTTAAAGGCTAATGGAATGCTCACCCTTGTGGGAGAATTCTCTCCAAAATGGGCCCCCATTCCTCTTTATGGCTATTTACCCCTTTGTCCCCCACTTGGAGTTCTTGAGCAACCCAAATATTTATTGCTATATTTGACTTCAAATTAGCCATCCCTTCAAGCCTATGTGTCCCTTATGTGGCTCTTATGTGGATGCCACATAGATTCCACCTCATCCAACCTCTCCTCTTCTATCCCAAAAATCTATAAATAGAGGCCTTATCCTCTTGCATTTCCATCTCTCATTGTCCATTGTTATTATGCTAGAATTGATTTAGACTTTCATTCCTAGCTTCATATTTTTATGCTAAAATCACTTAGAAATCACATGCTAGAATCAATTTGGTAAATGAATCATAAGTTTCTTTCTTGCATTGCATTTCATTATCATAGTAGCATAATCATTTGAAGAATTTGAGACTAGTTCCTCATACTATCTCTTAAATCTCTTCTTTTTCTCCAATCATGCATTCATAGTTGCATTGCATTGGGGATCTAGTTCATTTGTGTGTTTGAGAAAGCACACCCACATCCAACCTAAAAGAGA
>MU228138.1:4913651-4951807 GCA_018584345.1 Thuja plicata
TATTAAGAATAAGGATAATGGGAAAAAAACTAAATTGTGTTTTATACAAAAGAGTGTGTGATAGATTTAGGAAGATTAAAATTTTATTGAAATGAATTGAAGACATGTACTAACCTCAAAATGAAACATATCTTAAGAATGCTATTTTCGGGTGTCTGTACTAATTTTTTTGAAAATTTGCAACTAGACTTGGAATAGAAATGCAAAGAAAGAGAAAACCTAGAATTTGTTTTTGAATCTGGCTCATTTCTGATTATAAACCAAAAATGAATTTCACCTTTGACCCATAATTTATAATTCTGACCCAAAAAGGTCGATTCTGTCCTATAGAAAATCTATTTTTGGATCCTGAAAGTTTGTCGAAAAGGGTATCCAGATCCGCACTCCAACTCACTATTCCAAACCTATAGCTAAAATAAAAATGATTTGTTTGTTGGGGGAAGAGGTTTTCCTTTTTCAAACCCTAGTGTTGGAATTAAACTTATAAGTGAATTGAAATTGCACAACTAAACAAAGAAAATGAACAAATTTACATTGTTTGTATAGAGACCCTTGTGGCGGATTCGAATCTGTGGATCCACAAGTATGTATACACCAAATAGATGTAGAATGTAGAATATAGAATGTCTAATTTATGATGTCTCAAATTGTTTTTATTTAAATCTTCAACACCAATTTTGAATGGATATTTGAATAGGAAGAGGCTTGGAGAAATGTAGATGGAGAGATCTTCAACAAGAAGGGCCCATAGAGATTTGAATCTTTCAATGGCTACCAATAGATCTCCTTTATGAATTGGATCTTGAATTATTGAGAGTATATTCTTTCTTCAATATATTCTTTCTTGTTTCAAGTGCTTAGGATTTGCTTAGATCACATAGAGGTGCTTCGATGAAAATGTGAGGAGAATTCTTCCTTTTATACCAATCTAAGGCACAATCTTCTAGAGAGGCCTACATAGGAGAATTAAATTCAAATTAGGGCTATATCCATATAAGTGGACCTATATTAAATATAATTTCAAGATTCATTACTTTGGAGACTAAAACAGCCGACCCGAATGTAGGAATTAAGTCTTTCCAAAGCCCGACACCCGGAAACCCTGGAAAGATGAAATCTACACCTTGGGTAAGAATCAAGGTTGATTCTAACCTAGGTTAGGTTTGAGGTTGACCTTTACCTAGGTAAAGGTTAAGGTCAAACTTTAACCATAAAGGGAAATTTTTACCCTGAAGTCAAAAGCTCAAATTTGCAGTTGAGGATGCCAAAACAAGTCGGAGAGAAGTGGAAAATGGCGCAGAGTAGGGGGAAAGATAGATCCAAGTCAGAGACACATTCAAGGTTCTTGACATGACCCCAAACCACATACTTGAATGGATAAACCTATCCAAAATGGAATTGCTTCCATTTTCTGACAATACACTTTGCAATAGTAAAAGGAGTGAAACAATTCAAGTACTACATTTTGCACTCACATTCTACTGTATACATTTGAGAGACAACAGTGAAAAGTGTTTTGACACAAAAGGAGGTAGGAATGAATAATAAAATTGTGTGGGTAGCTAAAATTCAAGAATATGACCTAACTATTAAGCTGACAAATTTGGTATGAAGAAGGGGTCTATGAAGGTTAATGGAAAAAAATGGTAATCCATCAGAAGAAGAAGCAGATGAAGCTCCTATGGTCCTATTGGTAAGTTTCACTAATATGTGGTTCTTAGATGTGACATATTTCCTTATAAATGGTGAGTTTCCTAAACTCTTGAGTCCCTGAGAAAGACATAATATGAAGCTAAATATGTGTAATTATGTTATCTCTCAGGGTGTGTTGTATAAGAGAGAGTTGACGAAACTTTCCTCAGATGCGTTGATATTAAAGAAAAGAAAGAGTTATTGAGAGAATTTCATGATGAATCTTGTGGCGGGAATTTTTCCTCCACCATCACAACCTTCAAATCTCTCCAAAACCATTTCTATTGGCCCTAAATTTTGAAAGATGCATATCACTATGTAAAAAATTGTGAGAAGTGCAAATTGTTTGCAGGATGACCACAACTAGCAGCCCTACCACTCGAACCATTTTTGGTAGATGAACCTTTCAAGAAATGGGGGATAGATTTTGTAGGACCTTTAAATCCTCCATCTAGTGTAGGGCATGTGTATATCCTGATAGCTAATGACTATTTTACCAAGTGGGTGGAGGCGATCCCTACCAAAAAGGGAAATTCTCAAGTTATTTGCTATTTTCTCCTGAACCATATTTTTGTCAAATTTAGAGTGCCATAGAGGGTAGTAGCAGAAAATGCTACATATTTTTCTTCAAAATAGTTCTGAATGTTCTATTATGAGCACAAAATACCCTTAGCTCACTCATCAGATTATTTACTATAGTGAAATTGCCAGGCGAAGTCCAGTAATAAGAATCTAGTGGCTATAATGAAGAAACTGATGGGTGATAACCTTTGTGGCTCATACAAGAAATTGCATGGAGCCTTATGAGATGATCAGACTACCCCCAAGAGAGCTATAGGGATGGCTCCTTTGAGTTGGTGTAAGGAATATGAGCTCACTACCTCTTGAATTATTTTCCACCAAATTGTAGTTCGTAATTGAAGATCAATATACTCAAGATTCCTTGGAGAAATGTGTCATGTACCTGAGTAAATTGGAGGTGGAGCGAGACAAATTAGTGGATCACATTACGGATCACTAGTTGAAAGTGAAACAAATTTTTGATATGAGGGCCCGCACCCATAATTTCATGGAAGGGGATGAGGTATTATTATGGGATGAGATGAGGGAACCTAAAGGACATCATGGTAAATTTGAGTCTTTATAGAAAGGTTCGTTCATTATTTTAGAAGAGGTTGGCTCAAATGCTTTCAATTTGTCCTACCCAAATGGTATTAATCTCCCTATCACTTACAATAGGTAGGATCTCAACTTGTTCAAGTTGTGATTTTTTTCATAGCCCCCTTGTACATAGTAGTTAGTATTTTCCATACTTTCCTTAGGCTAGGTATGTGTTGGTTCTTTCCCTTCCTCTTTTTGCTTTGCAGAACCAGTAATCTAAGTTCTCTGCATATTCATCAACATGCAGTCGCCTAGATAGAGCTAGTGTTAGGGTATATTTGAGTCACCTTTTAAAGTGTCTTTGACACTTTATTTTAAATTTAAAGTCATTTCTAGATATTCCCACACCTTTAAATCCTACATCAGTCAGTTTTCAACACCATATTTACTCCCTAAGATAATCGCCACAATGTTTCAAATTTATCTTTGGATATTCGGTTCCCTTTCATCAAGTGTTGGTAATTCTTGATCACTTATGAATCACTTTGATCTTCTTTGAGCCTCAGTTAGAAGTAGTTCAAAGAGGTTGAGACAAAATATTTTTGCCTAATGATTGTAGTTGTAGGTGGGACTCCTACATATGTCATGATGCGGTCATGAACCAATTTGAGCCTCTTCAAAGCTCAGTTCAAAGTAGTTCAAAGAGGTTCAAAGGAAAAGAACAACATACCCAAGGATGAAAATGGAAGATGGTGCGACAAGTGACATGGTGTGTTACTAAAGTAATCATTGGAATAATAGTACAGTCAACCTTGAGGGGATGGTAGCCACGAGGGAAGCCTGAGATTGAACCATAAATTAATGTAGATTATTTCTTGGCACAAGTGATGTAGTGGCGTTAAATATAAATTAATGATGACTCAAATAGTTTTTCAAAGAAAGGAAATTGTCAAATGTCACATCATGACATTCTATCTACTCATAACTTCATGCTGCAATTAATGTCCATCTTTTTAGCCATACTTCTTAGTATGTGGAACTTTTTAAATAAGTATATCATTTTTCTTATTCATTTCAAAGAAATATTATGGAGTTTCAACTATGGAAGATAGAAGTTCGTGTTTCCCTAAGTCAGCAGATCACATGTAAATGCTAAAACCCTCCCTTTGTTTCATGTTTCTGCATATTAGTGTGATTTTGAAAGGCTACAATTTCTTTTATTTTATTTTGGGGAAATAAAATGAAGTCCAACATGCATTTCTTTGGGAATATTTCTTGTTTAGAGTGTCGAGCCCCACTGATTTCAGACACTGATTTAATGGGGGTTGAAGTAGAGAATATGGTTGATAAATTCAAAAACTATGTAGAGAATAAAAGTATTCTGGAGATCATGTGTAGCAGGTTATTTCAAGATGTCACTTTCCTCCAGCCATAATAAGCCCCAAGCTAATTCAACAGTGCATAAATCATTATGATGTCAGGTCAAAGTGTATTTTGAGTACTAAGAGTAAGAGTCTTCTTTTAGCAACCAAATAGATTATTATGTCAGTCTTTAAATTACCCAATGAGTCATTTTCTATTTTTACCTCAACCTAATCATTATCTTAGTTTTGAGAAACATGTGACAAGAATCATAGTAATATTGCCTATAAGTGGACCCAGTCAAACTACAAAGGAGGCTCTATGCTACCCAAGATATAGACTAAGGATCATATGAAGCCTCATATTCATGAGTTAGTGGTCTTGGAACAAAGATTGAGAGGGTCTAAATAGGTACTCCTCTTTGAGGATTGGATGTACCATTTCATAGAAATTATATTGTAAGGGAAGAAAAGTCTAGGCTGGGCTGAGATAATTGCTGGTTCAATAAGAGACCAACTCAAGCAAGCATAGGTAGTAAAAAATGAATTCTAGATATCATGATATTTGATATATTCTCTAGCATCTACCCAAGATCTCATAGGAATTATAAATGAATCATGGAGTGAAGATATTAATATCTATGAGTATTGTCCCCTTCTGAGAAGAGACGGATTATTGGAAGACTACTGAGGGGTTCATAATGTGTTCCTTGGAAATTTATGCTATCATTTAGCTAGAACCCCAGGGTAAAGGATTTCTCTAGAGGCACAAAAACTACTTCAAAACTATGGTAGTTGTTACAGTTAGTTTCCATGGTTCACATATGTCAGAGTGGGAGGTTTTGATGAAAACCCCGTCAAGTTGCCAAGGTTCACTTTTGACTACTTTGTTTTGGCAGAATTATGTAGACAATTGTTGATGGCAATAAAAAATAGTATTCTAGAAAAAAAATGGGATTCTATTTTCCTAATGAAGATTTGAGCCCTGACCTACAAAAGCATGATTGATGCCTCAGTAATACAAAGTGACCTAGTGAATTTTCACATGCAATTTTATGATGATGGAAGAGGTTTTGATAGGAAGGGTTTCACAAGGAGGACCCTCAGTATGGATGGTCAATTGAAATTTTCCCCACACAATGAATATTTATGGGAGGATTGTATTAATGAAGATGTGGTTAAGAAAAAGGATACTTCTAGGTTGTTAATATCTTAGATCAAGGTATTGCATTTGAAGTTCGACATCAAAGATTTGGATGAAGATAATTCCAAGATTATTGAACCTGGTTATGATGGTTCAAACCCAACAATCATGTTAGAAATAGATTAGACAAGGGAATATGAAAAGGACATAAATTGAGAGCCAAATCCATTTTAGGATTCATAGATGATTGGTTAAAAAAGAGAAGGAAAAATGGAACAAGAATTACATATCCTAAAATAATTTATGTGAATCCCATCCCAAATAAATTGTTTCCTAACCCCTCTAATCCATCCCTCTTGATTAATGATGCACCTAATATCCCTATGTCTAGAAAGATAGTAGGTTCATGTAGACACCCTACTGCACGTCGGACGGGGTCAAGGACTAGGTCTTAGGCCTATACACAAATGGCTTCCCCAAATTCTAGCTTTATAGATGTTGAGATCAATGATGAAGACATTTCCTTTTTACTAGAATATCACAAGAAGGATAAAGAAGTATCTGATGGAAAAATTGAGGTTCAGGAAGGGAATGTGACACCCACAAAAGAAGTTGAAAATAGATTGACTTCCAACTTGATTCCTCCTTGGTTAACTAATTCAATGAATAGAAAAAATAGTTTGAAGCCTGTCTCTCTACCAGTCAAAGAAATAATCACTAAATATATTTCCCATGGTCTGAAGGTGAAGAGAATTAAGAGTAATGAAAGACTGACCACAGACCAGACTATGGGAAAGGTGACTGTTGAAATTGCAACCTTTAAATATAAAGAAGGAATCCAATAACCTAAAGAAGAAGACATTGAGGTAACAAAGATGGATTTTGGTATGTTGAATAGGGATATCAGAGATCATTTTTTCAAGTTTTCAACTGATCACATGCTTTCTCAATCTCAAAAGGATGGAAAGGAAAAGAGAGAGCTTAACCAACTCATGATAACTATGGCCAAATTCGTTAGTTCACTCAGTAACATAGGGTCACTGCCTCTGGCCCAGGCTCCACAAACCTTTGATCCTAACTCCTCGAACAAAAAGTAGTTACTGAAAGTGATGCAATAGGGAAGAGTCTTGATAGAGGCAACAAACAAATGGATTAATGGTGTCATTAAAGAAGAAAATAAATTTATACAGGAATTTATAACTGCCTATGCCAAAGGGGAAAATTTTCTTGGTGAGATTCAAACCTCAATTCTGGGTTGGGAATCAGATGAGGAAAAATGTGCAATGATTGTGTCTTAGGTTATTGAAATAGAAGAATATGGAGTGGCCAAATTCTTGTCAGAGAATCCAATGAAAATAGTTGATCCCTACATGCTATTCATACTGAAGAAATACTTGGGGTGGAAAGGATCATTTTTTAAAGCTGTAGTCTCAAGCATGTGATCCATGGAGAAGGAAATAAAGGAAATTCACACTACGGCCCTGAAGGATATCAAGGTATTAAACCCATCAGGTATTCTCTAGTTTGAGGAAGGAAATATGGATGTTGATACTATGGTTAAGAGTTTCAAAGAAGCTATGAATGCTATCAAAAGAAAGAAAGGAACCTACAGCCCAGGACTTTACCAAGAAAGAAAATGTGGAATCAATGCTATACTAGAATAGAGGATAGTTACCTAAAATGAGGGAAATAATCTAGGAGCTCAGGTGGGAGAAGAATGCATGCCGAACGAAGCTGATTGAGTTGAAAATTTTACACTCTCACCCAAATCAAGAGTTATTGAACACTTTTAGGAGTTGGAAGCTGGTACGAGATTCTATGTCAGGGAAAAAGTCATTGGGGATGCATAATTAGTTTCATGTTATTTAGTTATTTTTATTTAAGGGGATAACTATTGTAAAATTGTTACTTTTATTAGTTACTGGTTCATAAATATTTTTATTTGTTGTCAATCTGAGACGCTGAGTTTTTAGGGAGGACCCCCATATTGCAAAAATATATATGCTGGAGCATAAAACTGATGAAGGGTTAGAATTTTTAGATTAGACAATCTTTTTGTGCTTTCAGTACTATTAAGTTTAGTTTTCTTTTTAAAGAATTAATTGGAAAGATACAGTGATTTTTACCTATTTTGGACTTTGATCCTTACCATATAAAGATGTTAATGCAAAGATTCAGTTTAGATCTTTGAATTTGAACTTGTCGTATATTGATTAATTTGTGGATTTTTATATCTCTTTCTTTGCATTATTTATTTTTTGTGCCGTAATGATTAACCTTCTCATATAATTCTTGTTTTTAGTTGTTTAGGCAAGTAATTTTAGTAGTTGGAGTGTTAATGTTTGTAGCTTCAATCATATGATCATTAGAATATATATAATTATGTTGATTAATATTAATATAATATATATGTTATATTATTATTAATTATATGAAATTTAATATGCAATATTAAATTATTATATTATTCTTCATTAATAATTGATTGATGAAACATTATAAGGTTGATTAAATTATAATTAGTGGGAAGAGGCATGTCCTTTCTTACATATAATAATGAATAGACATGTCCCATGAAGGGACATGTCTCTCCTAGCCTCATTTCCAATATAAATGATGAGATATTGTTGCATTTGGAAAACATGGAACATAAAGTGCTACTACATTTGCAGCTATCCTAAAAACGTAACATGGTATCAGAGCCAGACTACAAATGTAAGAGAGTAGTTTATTAATGGTGAATGTGTGACTGTCTCAGAAAATACAGTCTTAGTAAAGGGACCATATCTCACAAATCCACTGTTAGATTTTTCTGAATTTTGGATATGTTGGTAAAAAACAAATGTTTAATAATCCCACCAGAGTGATTGGAGAGATAGTATGGCATTCAAAATTATGACAGACTGTGTACGGGTCTATGTGAAATTCCTAAAAGTGTCTTTCATAAAGAGATATATTAATTTTTTATGATCGTGGTCAATAATTAACAAAGAAGAATGTATTAAAGGAAGTGTGTCTCTTTATAGAAAGAAATAAGTAATTATAAAGTGTTACCTCTCTTGGAGAAATCAATTCATTTCACAAGAAGACATGAGTATTGTTCAACGAACTAAGAGTAGGAATTGTACATTGTGGGGAGAATAATAAACAATTTTACATTTCCATTTGAACAATCCTTAGTGGAGATTGAGAAAATGGTGATCATCCACTCTAGGTTGTCTCTCTTCATGAAGGTCATTAACATGGCTAGCATGAACAACATTATGATCTCCTACAACTTGTCTACCACAAACAACTTCAAATCTTGATGACAGTTTATATTTCCTATATGGGATCACCTTAGAAAAGGAAATATTTGAAACTTAAGATAAGTATTCCATGTTTTATTAATGCACATGAATTATTGAGTTTAAAATTTATGCTATAATATTGGCTAGTAAAATATTGCATGCTTCTATCTTTGGTATTTCCATATGAGATAGTTTAGCTTATAAGCTATTTGTAATCTCTCTCTAACATACCTTCAGGAAAGAAGCACAAGAAATTGTTTTCAAAGGGTGTTTGACTCTTCAGAGGTAACTTTGGAAGAGGAGCTAAGAATATTGATATCAGACTCACAGGGAGTTTGACAGTTCATCTTAAGTAATGTTGGATGATGAATAGATTGATTTCTACTCAATGAGTTCTTCTTTGTGAGAGAATTTCAAGGTGAAGCCCCTTTTTTTCACCCTCTATGCTGAGGAATGATAGATGTCATGTGTGTGAATCCATATTTTTAATTAGCCTACCCCCTATGTACATCATGAGGAAGTGATGACTTCCAAATGATTATCACTTGTATTTGTAAAAGTTATTGGAAGGTGATGATCTTACTTGATAGCTTGATCTTTTATTATGATAGACATCTTCTGATGGCTGAAACAAATCATAATAGATAGAAATTTTGGATATAATTACCAATTGAGGCAATCCACCTAGGAACTTGTGGATAGAATCGTGGATGGATGAAATCCACTCTAAAGCTGGTGAGTTTGTGGATAAAATCGCTGATGGAGGCAATCCACACAAGAGCTTGTGGAAAGAATCACCTATTGAGGAAATCCACCTAAGAACTTGTGGATAGAATCACCAATGCAAGAAATCCACTCTAAAGCTCATGATCTTGTGGATAGAATCACCGATGGAGGAAATCCACATGAGAGCTTGTGGATAGAATCACCAATTGAGGAAATCCACCTGAGAACTTGTGGATAGAATTGTGGATGGAGGAAATCCACTCTAAAGCTCATAGTATTCTAGATAGAATCACTGATGGAGGAAATAAACATGAGAGCTTGTGGATAGAGTCATGGATGGAGGCAATCCACTGTAAAGCTCATGAGTTTGTGGATAGAATCTCTGATGGAGGCAATCCACACAAGAGCTTTTGGATAGAATCGTTGATGGAGGAAATTAGCCTAAGAGCTTTTGGATGGAATCACAAATGGAGGAAATCCACTTGAGAGATTGTGGATAGAATCGATGATGGATGTAATCCACTACTTGTGGCTAGAATCGCCAATGGAGGCAATCCACATCTTGAGACTATGTTTCTATTGATTACATCATGGGGATGATGCTTTTATTTCTTACATCATATGATTGATGTTGTCAAGTGTTATAAGTGTTCACATTGGAATAATTTATCCTCCCTAGATAAGAGGGAGTGTTGATGTTTTGTGTAGCTATGGTAAGGGTCATAAGTGTTGACATGGGAGATCACTACACATTTTGTTTGATCATCCTCCCTAGCTAAGAGAGAGTGTTAATGTTTGTAGCTTGAGTCATATGATCATTAGAATACATATAATTATGTTGATTAATAATAATATAATATATATGCTATATTATTATTAATTATATGAAATTTAATATTCCATATTACATTATTAAATTATTCTTAATTAATAATTGATTGATGAAACATTATAAGGTTGAATAAATTATAATAAGTGGGAAGATGCATGTCCTTTCTTATAAATAATAATCAATAGACATGTTTCTCCTAGCCTCATTCCCAATATAAATTATGAGAGATTGTTGCATTTGGAAAACACATACAACATAGAGTTCTATTACATTTGCAACTATCCTAAAAACTTAACATGGAGGAACTGTATTTTCCTTAAACTTTAAATTCTTCATTCATGATCTTTTGAAGTACCTCAATACCTAGGAGTATTTGAAAGACCCTTGGGCACTTTTTGGTTAAAATTAGATTTGTTTATATTTTATTCAAAAATTTATTAAACATTTTTTAGGAGATATACCTCACAAAATTTAGAGGGAAGAAAGTATTCCATGCTTACCCAACCATTGTTAAATGTTTGTCTTCAAAGAGGCATAGGGTCAATATAAATTTTATTTAATGTGGACACAAATTTGTTCACAAAAAAGATTTTTTCAAACTGTGGAGAGGATGATAGATGAGAATAATCAAATGAGGCAAGAAATTCAAAGCTTAGGAAAAAGAATTCAAATTCTGGAAACTATGACTCTAGGTAAATATCTTCCAGATTGCATTGAAGTGATGATCGTGACCATTGGGAAGGAAGAGGATATTTTTATGCTTACATCTCTAAATTCAATGCTATGGAAAACAAGATTAATGCACTTGAAAATTTTGGGGTTTTTAATCATATAGAGAAAATAACTGCTATGGAAACAAGGATTTTGAAAATGGAAGAATGCTTTAGGAAGCTTGGTGAGAAAAGCTACAAGATTATGAAGACCTTGACAAACCATGTTAAGATTCTTGTTGAGAAGCTCAAGTGGGATAAAAATGATATGAATAGGGAGATAGAAAAAGAAAAGATGGAGGTTGCTCCTGGCCCAAGAAAAAAGACTAGATCTAGCATGAGAAAGAAAAGGATTGAAGATAAAGATGTGGATGAGTACAAGAACATGGACGTGGTGATATTTAAGGTAGTTTTTTTTGGATTAATGTATGGAAACTAAGGACTAAGATGGGAGGGGTGAATCAGTACTTATAAAAATTTAATCTTAATACCTTTAATGATTAACCATAATCTTTTTGTTCTATGTTTACTGACTCCTTTGCATTGAAATGAAAGTAATGTACCATATATCATTCAAAACATTAAAAACATAACAAATAAACTCATAAAATAATGATTTGGTTACATAGAAATCATTCATTGGAGGAAAAAAATATGGTGGGGGTGACACCCGCAACTTTCACTAAAACTATAGTATGAAAGGTTGCTCAATTAGAGCTACAAAGGTTTGCTACTTCTGATAGCTTACTCGGTTAAGAGTATAAAAGAATTATTAGGTATACCTAATGAGATGATTTTAAAATATCTACACTTAGAGATGTACCTGATTAAATTATTTACAATAACAAGATCTATTAGGATCTATCAAGTGTTTGAATTTAACCTTGACAATACAATAGTACTTAAACTATGAAATGTTTATATACTTTGCATCAAATAAAAATGTTGATTCAAACTCTATGTGCTCTGATATGTGTTACCTTAACTCTTATCTCTGTAGCACTTCAATGTTCTTCTCTACTATAGCTAAATATGCTTGGTACTTCTTTGCTCTATTTTGTTCACCTCAATACAATATTAACCCCTTCATTAACATCAACTCCATCAACATCAACAACAACATTAACTCATGATTTCATCCTTAATAAATATGAATTTTTAACCTCTTAATCCTGTGAGTTAGTTGGAAAATGATTATCCTGAACCATTTGATCTTCTTTCTTTCTTGGTGATCGTTTCACTTTTACCTCAATACTTAGTGTTGTTCTTGGAGTTCAAAAACTCTTATTAAGTGTTTGATCAGTGCCTTAGATCTTCATCTTGAATTATCTCGATCATTGATCATGTGACCAATTGTTAATAATATTTGTAGTAATGTAATTAATGCAGGAACAATGCATTAAATGCATCCTTATCACTTTTTAATTAACTATCTAACTTGGCTACATATTCCTTCTGACTCGATTGAGTGATCTCTCAATGCTCAGTAACAAGCAACTTGGTGTACTATATCCACTCGATAACAAAATTTGCTCGGTA
Organism: Thuja plicata; assembly: GCA_018584345.1. Classification (NCBI taxonomy): domain Eukaryota; kingdom Viridiplantae; phylum Streptophyta; class Pinopsida; order Cupressales; family Cupressaceae; genus Thuja; species Thuja plicata. The sequence continues at coordinate 4,926,047 of MU228138.1, forward strand.
TACTTAGTTCTCACTTCTTTGCTTCACCAAGTGCATAATGCTTTATGTCTTGACTGACTACCTCATTGTGTATTATCAACTCATCCTTTATAAGACTTTCTCCATTCACTGACTTTGTTCTCCATGAACTATAAATTTGAGAAAACTAATAACAAAAAAAAAAATGTACAAAGGTAACAATATCCCCCTTTAACATTAGTTGGGCATTTTTGACAAATATATTAAGTCATCAAAATGTATAACTTCCCCCTGGTAGTTACTCCCTATTCAATTTTTCATCTCCTCTTTTTTGGATTTTCTCATTTATGATTTGTTTTTTGTTTTTTCAAAATCTCATATATCTCCATTTATCTCTTATACATAGTATATCCCCTATAAATCTCCATAATATATATCCCCCTCTTTTGACAAAAACTACTACAACTATAGTCTAATTGTCAAAAAGATACTTATACCTTGGTTGAATACTTGACAATACAGTCTCCCAAGTGTCTCAAAGAGTCTGTAAGACAACAATCTACTTGGATATATCTGTTGCAATGCAAATAAGACCATCCAATGTACTTACTGCTGGAAACTTTTATAGCTCTTTGGCCCACTTCAACTAGTTCTACATCGATTGGATGTGGGGAATGAGCAATGCTTGAAGTTCAATCAATTCCAATCAGATCTTATTCTCCACCCACTTTATTTCAAATCTTGAACTACCAGTAGTTCTTGTAATTTTCCATAAAATTTCTAGAATTATCCAGTCTTGATCGGTATAGCCTTTAGGTGTTCTATCACCTCTTGCTCAACTTCAATTTCTTCACATGACTCAGATAGAGTTATCTTGTCCACTTCACTTTCTTCTACTAGTCCTTCCATCCATTTTTGTTCCATCTTGTCTTGGTTTATTTTTATCATGTATTCTGACATATCCTTATTTGGTCATTTGATCTACTTGATCAATTCTCCAACTTGATTCAATAGATTCTCTGTCTCATCAATTTTGGCATCAGAAAAAAATGGTGGAAAATATTTCCTTGCCATCTTCCAATATTGTAGTCTTGTTCCTCTTTGAAATAAACTTACTCTAGGATTTCTTTAGAGATACCAACCCTCAATATTTCATTCATTCCTTATTCTTGAGAGTGTTAGGATCAACTTAGGGAATGATTATTTGTTGGTCTAAGTTGATTGGCTTCCTCTTCTTTGAATTCCTCTAACCTCCCAACATACTTTCACGAATAGAAAGTTTTTAATGTGATGCCTTTCCTACATCGGGTGACTCAGTTTGAGTTCCAATAATTATCTCTCCAATATTTTATTCTACCTTAAGCTCCTCATGTATCTCTTCCTCTTTCTTCTCATCTTATTTCTTCTTAAGATTTGATTCATGCGGCATTTCTTTCTGTGTATCATGAAAATTTGTTGTGTTGGTAGGAATGTTCTGTTATTGACCATCTATGTTAGTTGGTGGTACGAACTCAATTGTCTTTCCTTTCTCAGTCTTCGTGGTCTGGGTTCCTTCCACCTTTTCTTTCTCTTTTTCTATCTCAGTGTCCTTGGTTGTTTCGTATGCAGTGTCAGTTGTAGGATCTGACTATTTAGTATACCTAAGAATTTGTGTCAATATCAGTTCATGACTTTGTAGTAGGTCTAAATCAACATCCATACACTCTATGTCCTAAACTTGAGTGTCAATCATATCCTCATATTTTCTGTAAATTTTTTGCAATATTCATTTCTTCTATAATATCTTCAATAATTATCTCTCCTTTGTCTAAACTTAGATCAATTGGCTCTACATTGGTAGTGGTTTCCTTTACTTGATTACTCATACTTCCTTGTTGACTTGTCTCTACTTCTCCATGCTTAGCATTATATAGGTTGTATATCTTTCTCCACTTTATTACTATCTCATTTTATACATATTCCATATCTCCATTCATTATATTGAGGGCTCTTCCCTTGACAATGAAGTCTTTATAATATATCTTCAATGCTTCTTTGATCTCTAATGCTACTATTTCAGGAATAGTGTGAACTAATTACCTTTTTGTTAATGAGACTTTGTGATCGGATCCACCAACAAGACTATGATGTCACTGGGTACTAGGGTACCAGCCAAATTTAGTTGAAGAGGTTTATCAGGGAATAAATTCCCCTAGCCTCCAAGCACCTGTTACTATCCTTGAAGGATAAAGTCTCGGTAATTGAGAATTCTTTAAATTTATACACGACATTTGTTACAAGGGTTTTGGCAATTGATCCCTTTAGCACTGAGACCTGTCCTCCAGTGGATTTTTCTAGTGTTAAATTTGATGAGGTAATGGAATAAGGGTTCTAAACTCTTGGATATTTTGATAAGGCAAAAATGTTATGCATCAATCGAATGGCGCTCCGGGCACATGATGATGCAAATATGGCTACAGAATTCAAGGAGGGTGCCTAGGATGTGGGTGAATAGTTGGAGGCAGCCAAAGAGCGCCAAAATTGTATAAAAGAGTTAGATGAATAAGGAATCCTCTAGATCTTGGATGCATTCACAAGAGTATAAGGAAATAAATTCCTCTGATCTCTAGAGATTTTTTCCAGTAGGGTGAAGTTTTGCAAATTTGTTATTCTTTGAGTGTAAGCTCCCAGACTCCAAAATTTTGGGGCCAAGTTTTGTAGTCATTCATAGTGATCTGCGTCAAGGTTCCCTAGAGCTGACTGATCACTATCAAGTAGTTAATAAGGGTCAAAATGTAGGTGATCCAGATAATGACATGTCAGATGGAAGAGATGGTTTTGACAGTTGTCTTCTTCCACCAAGGTGCTGCTCTTGAATTAACTACCTGGTGCGCATTGAAGATAGGAAGCCACAATTTTCATTAATGAGGTGTGTAGCCTATGTTATTGGGATAAGAAAATTTTCTTCTGATAGTACCTCAACTCTCTTCTTTAGGCCGATTCTTTCAGATTTATCCTCTATCTTCTTCTTCTGTCTTGTCAGGCCTTTGCACATCTCGAGGTGATTGTAAGTGGTGCAAGTAGTAATGGCCATGGATAATGCATTATATTTGGCAATTGTACAGGTAGATTAGGTCAATTTTGTGTATAAATAAGAAGTCTAACGCCATAACAAGGGTTGGAAAAATTGATGATTTTGTAGTCCATTAGTAATAGAAGCATAGTATTTTTGAGTTCATTGCAAGTAGCATTTTAGTTTCATTTGTTCTTAGTAGCTCAATACTCAGTTGTTCTTAGTAGCTTAGAATTCTCCCTTGGATCCATGAATGTACTTGCCAATGATGCTGGAACCATTTTAAGTTAATGAAAAAAGGTAGAACATATTGTGGCCTCATGTGTTGTTCTGATATCTGAAGTTAGCAAACATCTTTTGTGCAGTATGTTTTCTTATGTCCTCTACTCCTATGTTTTAATTTAGATTAATGATCTTATCTCCCTTTTCTATTGAATGCATATCAATCAATTATTTTTTGTGTATTTGATATTTAGTGTAGTTTTCTTGCATCACAACATTGTTTTATGTTTGAATATATTGCATGACTATAGGTAGAAATATACATCTAACCTAAATAAAATGCCCAATGCCATAACAAGGGTCAATGAAATTGATGATTTTGTAGTCCAAAATTAACAAAAGCATAGTATTTTTGAGTTCTTTGCAAGTAGTATTTTAGTTTAATTTGTTCTTAGTAGCGCAATGCTCGGTTATTCTCAATAGCTTAGAATTCTCCCTTGGAGCCATGAATGTACTCACCAGTGATGATAGAACCATTTTAAGTTAATGAAAGAAGGGAAAACATCTTGTGGCCTCATGTGTTGTTCTGATCTCTTAAATTAGCAAACATCTTTTGTGCAATATGTTTTCTTATGTCCTTGTCTCTTGTGTTTTAATTTATATTAATGATCTTATCTCCCTTTTCTATTGATTGCATATCAATTGTTGATTTGTTGTGTATTTGATATATAGTGTAGTTTTCTTGCATTGGAGCATTGTTTGATGTTTGAATATATTGCATGACTATAGGTAGAAATATATGTCTAACCTTGATCACGCTAGAAGGAGGCCATGAGCTCATCTCCCTCAAAGGATTTTGATTTTACACCACCTGAGGGCTCCCTAAGAAGTAGTTTTAGGAGCCAAAATTTTTGTGGGAGAGGGTCATTTTCACCCCTACATTTTGAAAGAGTCCTTAGATCAACCCCTCATCCTGGAGAGTTTGTAGAACTCGGAACTCTTATCCAAAGGAAAAGGACCCACCAAGATATACAACCATTGAATTTTCCATGGGATTTCACCACACATCAGAATACCCAAATATCTTAGATAATCCCAAGGACTCATGTTAACCCAAGAAAAAATTAGACAACCCTAATGGCCAGCTACTTTAAGAAAATTGGGTACCCAATGGGGCAATTCCCTGGTGCTACTAATGATCTCCCTTCACATTTGGAGAAGATCTGCTCCAAGTATGAGCATCTAGGCCTGAAAAATGTAGAGGAACACCTCCAGGCCTACAAAGATGCCATGAATAGGCACTAGATAGAACATCATGACATTGTAACCCAAATGTTTGCATTGTCCTTAGGATAGAACAAGCTAAACTAGTGTTTGAACTTGCCTGCCAATTCCATTAATAGTTCACAAGATATGGAAGATGCCTTTCTGGAGGCCTTCCGCATATATGTAGACCCATCTTGGTCCCATAGCTAGTTCATCTCCATTAGGAAGGAACCTAATGAGCCTCTGGCTACCTTCAACCACCAGTTCTAGTGAGCCCTAAAATAGTGCACAAGCCCTTTTGGCCCATCCACCGATGTGACTATCTAGACATACCTGAATGCCATGGACCCCTTTGTTGGTACTCTCCTTCAAAGAACTATCACCTCTAACGATCGAGGCACCTTGGCAAAAGGTTATAATTTAGCCCTGGATTTGTCCCGCATCCTGAGCAAATCCCCCAGTGGGATTGGACAAAGTGTGCCCTTAAACATGATACCCTGTGTAACTCCTTACACCATGGGATAAAATCCCAACCTAGCGATGTGTGACCCAACAATATCCATGGGTCCACCACCAATAGACCAAAAAGCTTGATACATTTACCCATCACAATTCTAGACAACACCAGGTCTAGAGTACTAACCCTGGAATTAGCCATTGCAAATGCAACAATCTTTGACACCATCCCTTGGAGTACCTTTCATTTGATCATCTACGACTAGAGGATTTTTGTCTTTGAATCTAGGATCTGCTATCGCTTTCCCAGGTAATCCACCATTACAGTCATCACACTACGACACCACTACCCAGCTATCCATCGAGGTTGAATCCCTCTAGCGATTAGTGTAATCCTTGACAATAGACATGGGATAGCTCAAGGTGGGGCCTTCTATACCCCACAAAAGTAATTCCCAAAGAGGGAATGTTTTCTTTGGCTAATGAAATGCCAATTTTGGAGGCCAAAACAACAAAAAAATGCCTTGGCCCAACCAAAAGTAATGGAACAACAACACAAACATTGAAGGTCCTCCTCCAAATCAAAATACTGCTCATGGTGGTGCTGGACCTAGTCATTGTACACAACTCATAGGATTCCACCCCCTGACCACATGGTTTAGATTACATGACACTGACTCACATTCTGAGGTGAAATGTGCCACACTAGATAAAATCATCATGATCTCCCAGTCAGATAGACAATATCCTGTTGATCCCACTCCCCTGGACTCCTCCTCAGTAGAGCCCCCTCACACTAATTTTACATGTGAGACTATCTTCCTCAGGACAGATGAAGAAGACAAAGAAGAAACCAAGTTGGAGGGGTTCTTTGATGAATATATCCTAGCCATTGAGGCCAATTCCTTCACCAACCCATGGGCTCCATTTAACAATCAGAGTCAATTAGGCAAAGAGAGCACCCTATCCCCGGTCCAGTCCTCAGTTCCACCCCTAATAATAGAACAACTCCACACCCAATTTAAGTCATCCTAATAACAGGGTCAAACCATCACTGCCTGACTTTCTCTGGGTCTCCCAGTTACTTTAGTGGGATCTACCCTTCTGGTAGGCTCACCATTACTTGCAACACTTATGATCCAGGAGGTAAAATTAGAGGGTGAAGGTGCATCTATTTTGGATTTTGGGGTCCCACTATAGACAAGAAGGAAGAAACAAAGGGTGGATAATCCCCCATCAAGCACTGATGTGAGTCCCATAAAATTGGGCAACATTCTTGTGGAGCTTATCCCTTCCTCGCCCAAAGTAGAAGATCATCTAGAGGCCTCCCCTCCCCATGATATTTTTGATGATATCTTCCAGACTGAAGACTTGGTAAATCTACAGGGATATGTGGAGAGGGTAGTGGAGGAAATCGCCACGCAAGAGGTAGAAAATATCCCTAGAGAGGGAGAAAGTCAAGAGGAGGTTGCTCTAGAGAAAGAGGTCTGCAAAAAAGAACCAAAAAGTATACCAAGTGTAGAAGAAATGCTACTCTCATGGACCTAGATAGAAGGAAGGCAAACACAAGATGAGAAGAAGACAATGGCTTGAGAAACAAGACCCTCAAGAACAATCGTACCCCTAGTCATCATGCTCCAAATTCCTTTGGACACCCTAGGTGCTCAAGTACCCCAAAATCTGATATTAGGTGAGGTGGTCTCCATAGTACAACAGTCAGATCATAGCTAGAAACCTCCACCCCCTCCAAAAAATGTACCCTCAAAGGAGAATGTCGCAACAAATAATGTTGAAGGAAACCAACACCAAGACATGGGGGAGAACCCTAGGAATATGGATATAGATGTCATAGGTGCCGGGGAAGGTAGGGTCACCAACACTACAGATGAAAATACCACTAAGCTGGGAGAAACAAGGAATCCCAAGAGTGGAGAAAAGGGGTCAATAGAGACTATAGATATTGAAGAAGTGTGGCTAGCCACCGAAGGAAACCCCAGTATCTAGGACTTAGTCATAAGACCACCCCCACAACCATAGTGGCTGGTAGAGTCAAGAAAAAGTAAAGCCCTGGTGGTAGTAAGAACCCCTCTCTCTCTCTGGCTGAAATGATGGTGCAAAACCAAGAGGCTCAGAAGCCCAAGAAGGCCCAGACCCTCCATACCCTTTAGACCGGTCCAATAGGAAATACCGTTGTGATGATAGTGATGCCTCCCCTAGATGGACAAGAGGGAGCAGTGGGAGCTTCAGATTATAATATCATAGAAGTTCCTATGGGGAGGAGAGATAAAAAAGGAGAGTTAGACCTGTTGCAAGAGGCCAGCTAAGCAATTGGGGCCTAATTTAACAAATAGGCCTAGAAGCTAAAGGAGGCAAACAAATTGAATGCTAATCTCCTTGAGCTTCTTACAGAATTGGCACAGCCTTTAACTGTGATTCCTCCAGAGACCTCCACATCTGGGACACCACTTTCACAGGGTGACATAAACGCATTGAGAACCATAAAGAAGAAAGCATAAGCTTTCGATTATTGGGAGATAGAATAGATAGGGTCTATAAGGAACTTCCTAATGACTACCCTCCAAGAACTCCACCAGGCTAGAAACATTTAGGGCTAGGTGAATGGAATCATTTCCCAGTGGGAGAAAGAGATATAAAAATATGAAGAATAGAGTGGTGAGCTCAAAGAAATAATGAACATTAGGGAAGATATTGTCACAGAGATAGGAATTTTGGGGGATAAACATTTTGGGTTCCTTTGAGTCCAAAACTCCATACTTGGTCTCAAATTAGAGATGAGCAAGCAAATGGTAGCGGCCTTGAAGGATAAAGTCTTGGTAATTTAGAATTCTTTAAATTTATATGCAATGTTTGTTACAAGGGTTTTGGCAATCGATACCTTTAGCACCGAGACCTACGCTCCATTGGATTTTTCTATTGGTAAATTTGATGAGGTAATGGAATCACAGTTCTAGACTGCCAGAGATTTTGATAAGGAAAAAATGTCATGCCTCACCTGGATGGTGCTTCAGGAACATGATGCTAGAAAGATGGCCTCAGAATTCAAGGAAGGTTCCCACAATGTGGGAAAATAGTTGGAGGCATCCAAAGAGCACAAAAATTGTATAAAAGAGATAGATGAAGAAGAAATCCTCCAGATCTTGGAGGCATTCAAAAGAGTATAAGGCAATAAAGTCCTCTGGTCTCTGGAGATTTTTTCCAGTAGGGTGAAGTTTTGCAAATTTGTTATTCTTTGAGCGTAAGCTCCCAGACTCTAGAATTTTGGGTCCAAGTTTTATATTCTTTCACATAAATCTATGTCAAGCTTCCCAGAAGCCGATCGATCACTGTCAAGTAGTTAATAAGGGTCATAATGTAGGTGATCTAGATAATGACATGTTAGACAAAAGAGATGGTTCTGACAGATGTCTTCTTCCCCTAAGGCACTGCTCTTGCATTAACTACCTGGTGTGCATCAAAGATAGGGAGCCCCAATTTGAATTAATGAGGTGTATAGCCTAGGTTACCAGGATAAGAAAATTTTATTCTGATAGTACCTCAGCTCTCTTCTCTAGAGTGATTCTTCTAGATTTCTCCTCTATCTTCTTCATCTTTCTTGATAGACCTCTGCACATCTTGACGTCATTATAAGTGTTGCAGGTAGTACGAGCCATGAATAATATATTATATTTGGCCAGTGTATAGGTAGATTAGGTCAATTTTTAGGTTAATGTTGTGTATAAATAATAAGTTCAATGCCATAACAAGGGTCAGTGAAATTGATGATTTTACACTCCAGTAGTAACAGAATCATAGTTTTTTTGAGTTCATTGAAAGTATCATTTTAGTTTTAGTTGTTCTGAGTAGCTCAATGCTCGGTTGTTCTCAGTAGCTTAGAATTCTCCCTCGGATCCATGAATGTACTCGCCAGTGATGCTGGAACCATTTTAAGTTAATGAAAGAAGGAAGAACATATTGTGGCCTGATGTGTTGTTCTAATCTTTGAAGTTAGCAAACATCTTTTGTGCAGTATGTTTTCTTATCTCCTCTACTCCTATGTTTTAACTTAGATTAATGATCTTATCTCCCTTTTTTATTGAATGCATATGAATCATGGATTTTTTGTGTATTTGATATTTAGTGTAGTTTTCTTGCATAGGAGAATATTTTGACGTTTGAATATATTGCACGACTATGGGTAGAAATATATGTCTAACCTTGATCTATCTTTTGAGTTTTCATTGATAATCCAAGTGCTTGTAGGAAACCTCACCCTAATTTAAATCCCAGGAGAAGATGAGTAAAACCAACTATCCCCTCGCACAATTGTCACCTACTAAAATTAGTGTTAGAATGAATTTAGATTAACTAAGAGGGGGGGTGAATCAATTATCCTTAGATCCAGATGTGCCCATTAAAACTTTATACCAATTTGAACAATTCAAATCTGCTCGGCAAAAATAACATAAAAGTGTGTAGTTTACTATACTAATGAAATAAGCTTGCAGAAACTTAACAGTAAAACACAACATAAACATTCACACATTTTGACACCATGATTTAACATGAAAACCCAATATGGGAAAAACCACCAGTAATACGCTACCAAAATTTCACTCTTCTGAACTAACCTCTGTTAGGAGACAACCCTGTTAAAGGTTATAAAACACACTATAAAATGTGACCTGATTAAAGGATTTAATCACCCTGCTAGGAGTGGCCTTGTTAGAGGACTTCGAACATTCCAATCTGAATGTCACCTTACTCAAAGGATTTACACAATGACTGTTAGCTCAACCTGGTTAAAGGATTTGAATTGATATAATGGTTAGAAATTAATAAGCATGTGTGATCTGTTTCATACAACTTACTTTGCAAATCCAGATGTAATTAAGCTCTAATGCTAATTCACCGAGTGGCCTTCATTCTCATCTCAAACTCCAAATCTTCTTGGAAATCCATCAAGAAATCTCTCTACTTCTCTACTCAACCTTCTTTGCTTAGATCATGTCAGTCATTCAATTAACCATGCAATACTCTTGCATACTCTGTATACATAGCTATATCTATGAATAATCCCTTAAGGTTATCATATACCTCTTCTTCTAGGTCAGATACATTGTTTGTCGCTTAATCAAGATCATAGATATTAGGTTAGGTCAGATCCACTGGATCTTTCCATCATTGCATTTAATTTATTTCTCCAATACAATCACTAATTAAATCTTGAATCCATGAGTCAATAATAGTTTCCCATGCATTTAATTAATGTGGACCAAAATTAAATATCCATAATAAACTTCACATATTCTAATAAATTCAATTATGTCGGCCAGAGATCTCAAATCTCATTAATTATCAAAATACTGTTTCTCGGCCAACACTATGTTCTTCTTCTCAGTCACCTCTATATTCCTTGGCATCTCACTGGTGTTCAACCATCACTGGCTTCACTCAGCATCAACTTTGCATTGCTCGACAATAACCTCACAGTGAACTGTTAGTGAAAGATAAACAATGTATCACTTTTCCAATGTGCCAAATGATCAAGTACCCTTGTGTTTACTCATAAATCAACCATTTCCCTTAGTCTTCTTTTTATCATTTTCTTCAAATCAATAAATATGGTACTCAAACAAATAACAATAGTCTCACCAGTTAAGGTTTGACATCAATGAAAAAACAATAATTGTTTCCATTATAGATTTCAAAACAATCTTTCCAACACTTTGCTCCCGAGGACCATCGAGACCCAACTACCAAGTGCTTGGAGGCTAGGGGAATTCATTCCCCGATAAGCCTCTTTAGGAAAAGTTGGCCGGTACCTTGGTACCTGGTGACAACTTACCCCTGTTGGCAGAGCCGGTCACAAAGTCCCATCAACACTTTGTCTCATTTTCTTTTCAGCATTCATAGCATTCTTCCATCTTGCTGTAATTTTATCATACAACTCTTGTGGTATATTATTACCAATTTCAATTAGTGTAAATCAGTTTTTCAGTAGTGTTGCTACCATAACATCTTCAATTTTCTTCTTATCTTCCTAATTTTTTTTTCATACTTGGTCCGCCTGAATCCTGCAAATCCTTCAATTTTTTCTAATGATTCAAGAAATTTATCTAGACTCTTTGGTGCATTGGAAAAAATTACTATAGGAACAAAATTATCTACCTTGTCATATTCTATGTCACTTCCCTTTCAAAGATTAAGTCTTTGTCTAGTGTGTAAAACTTGCCTTCCTCCTCTAGTTCTTGCATATGTTCTACCTTTCGGCTGAAAAATCTCAATTATAGCCTTATCTTTTTCTGATACAGAGGATCTAGTGTTTCTTTTGTTCTAGTCGTACTCAGTGAGGGTACTATTTCAAGATTATTGTCAACTACAATACTAGATTTTTCATTACCAGTTTCATATTCTCCTAGATTCATTGACATATTGTCAATCATCTTCTCTATTTTCCTTATTTCCTTATGTATAATAATGTTTTTCTTTCTTTTCTCTTTTAGTTTCTCATAAGTGCCATATCTCAGATCTTTACGATCAATGGGCTATGCTAGTAGGGATTCTATCTATTTTGAGGCTTCATCAATGTTCATCTCATATCCCATATGTTCTATCCATTCTACTCTTAGTTCAACTTCCTTTGCTAAACATTCATCAGTGTCAAATTCGAAACAAATATTGTCTTGATATTTTGCAATCAGTTGGTGTGGTATTTTGTACCTCCTGTACATTCTAGCTTGAAACTTTACAAAGTAATCAGCCATAATAGTGTCAAATTTATCACCTAGACTTTGTATGCACTCATTTATATGGTATATGATAGTTTTGTTTGTCTTCCATACTATATCAACAATCAAAGGGAAAGAGCTCTGAAAATAGAAGAATAAACATACCAATATTTAACTAAACTTCAAAGTATTGGTCTTTTCTTTTTGAATAGTATTCATTTTTTCATCCAATTCCTTCAACAAAATCTCACAAACATAAATTTTCTATCCCTTCTTCACAATTTTGTATGCTAAGTCCACAACACTACAACGTACATTGTCCACTCTAGATGATTGAAATACTTGATATGATAGAATTTTGCATGCATACCTCAGATTGAGATCTTCAACAATAGATATCTGCATGCCTCTTCCATCCCAAAGTGCCTTTGTAAACTTGGTAAGTTTACCTCTTTCAATTTGTTTCATGGCCTTGGGTCTATCACCAACAGCTAATCCAATAATGAGATGTAGAACATCTTTTTTTAATTTTGATTGGCCCATCCAATCACATAGTTTGGATGTGTGCTCGGCTAAGTACCATTCTCACCCATTCTGGTTTGAATATAGTCGGTAGGTTCATTATATGGGTCAGATACTTTGCTTCTAGGTTCAATTTCTTTTTTACACATAATTTACTTAATGATGCATCAAATTAATCTTGACAAAAATCTTGAATTTTTCAATGCATAAAAGTAAACACATCATCAATGATAATTACCCATGAAGGGATAGATGATAACGCTCCTATCATATATTTTTATGATGTTATCACTGGGGGCATCTTGTTCTAAGTCTTAATAGATTGTGTATCCTTAACTAGTGTGGATCTATGGTAAGTATTGTGGATCTATGGACTCTTGGTGCCATAAATTCTTAAGATAGGTTAAATATGAACTAGGGAATGCTTGACTCGATATTACTTCACAAATGTAGCTCGGTAATATAAAGTAGCTAGAAATTCTCTTAAATGATTTAGAAATACCTTCTTGTATCATTTAGTGGATGCCAAAAATGATCGCTTATAATGTGCTTAGATGCTCTCGTAAAAGGTAACTTCAAATGAACTAAAAAATCCCCTATTTATAGATTTCCCTCAATTAGGGTTTCAAACAGCTATTAGGTTTTCCAATAAATTCTTTCCCGAGTCTATTTTTTCTTATTCATAGACTATATAGTGACTTGCTTCATTAAATAAAACAAAACACCTACATAGAATACTTCAATCTCAAAACTTATCTAGATGCATCTTAATATGTTAATATGGATCTCAAATGTAATACTTCGAAACTAAAATAATATTTTGAATAGGTTTTTAGTCCCTTCATAGCTCTTACTAATTAGGTGAAGCTCAATGTAACCAAATTGGTAGAGATGGGCATTCAGTGCTTTCGGATGATGGCCCTTCATCCCAAGAATTTTTCCTCCATGTCTTCTTCATTTGTTCTCAGATTTCCTCAAAAGCAGTAGGAGATTTTACTTCCGATTCATCTCCACTTAGTGCATCACCTTGATCTCTAAAATTCCTCACAAGGTGTCCTACCTTCTAAAAGCAAAAACATGTTAGGTTAGTAGTTCTCCAAGATCTTCTATTGTTCCTTTTGTGCATCAACATGCAGTTTGTAGTAATGTGTCCATACCTTCCATAGAATAAACATGAGATTCTTGTGTTATAGTGTTATGGTATAAAATACTTTCTTGATTGGTTTTAGCATTCTCTCAGTTGGGCTTCTAGTTATCATTCCTTTTCTTTATTATTCATTCTTAATCTTTGTATCCAAATTTGTTACAATTCTTGCAGTAACCATCAACAATTCCTTGTATTGTTGACTAGATTAGTTCTGCATTCAAATTCTCAATCTCTATACCCATTGTAGCTAAAAAAATAACCTACAAACTTGGGTATACTTAGTGTTTTACCTTTCCTATTCCTACAAAAATTAGCAGTATGTCTAGGCTTCACATAGTAATTGCGACTTGGCTTATTTTGTTTTGGTGGGGATGCATTAATTTCACCTTTTTGTGATTTTGATGATTCTCCTTTCTCAGTGGTGTTGTCCTCTTTGTATCTAATCCTTATTTTTTCATTCCTTTATTTCTGATTCTTGAATTTTTGATCTAGAGAGTTCAGTGCTTCTTTGTTTCCTTTTAGTATTGAACTTTCAATCTTTCTTAGCTTTCAATCATTGTTCCATTCTTTCAATTTTTACTTTAAGTGCTTGATTCTAAAATTATTCTTTGGTGTAGTCTTGATTTGCACTCAGAATTTGATCAGCCATGTCATAGTAAACTTGTGTCATTCTCATGATCTCATTATATTTTTCTAGTAGCTTCATATCTACTTGTCTTTTGTCATCTTTTTCCATTTTCTTTTCATGTTCACCAATCCTTTTTCCTTCAATCAACTAGGTCATCCTTATCATGTTGGTTTCAAGATCTATCTTCATTAGATCCAACTTCTTGGTAAGTGTATGATTCTTTTCCAAGTAACTATTTTATAGCTATTTTAGATTTATCAGTAACACTACCTTCAGATGATATTTCAATTATATCAACTTTTTCTTTTGTAAACTTTAGTTGATCATAAATTCTCAGTCTAGTCCTTAGAGATCTTTCAAGTTTCTTCTTCAAATCAATGATTAAATCTCTTTCATCTTCCAATTCAAATTCAAGGCCATCAAATATTTTATATTTCCTATAACTTTCCATGACTAGGATCTTTAACTCTTAGGTGGTCAAACCCTATAACACAAGAGTAACAACTCTAATACCAATTTTTGGAATAATGTATGGAAAGTAAGGACTGAGAGGAGAGGGGTAAATTAGTACTTATAAAACATTTGTCTTAATACCCTAACTGATTAACCATAAACTTGTTGTTCTCTATTTACCAACTCCTTTGCATTGAAATGAAAGTAATATAAATTATTAAATTCAAAACATTAAAAGCATAAAAAATAGACTCATAACACACTGATTTGGTTATGCAAAAATCCTTGGTTAGAAGGAAAAAATGTGGTAGGGATGACACCAAAAAATTTCACTAAAACTGTAGTATGAAGGGTTGCTCGGTTAGAGCTACAAAGGTTTGATACTTTTGATAGATTACTCAGTTAAGAGTATACAAGACTTATTAGGTCTACCTAATTAGAGGATTTTACAATCTCTACACTTAGAGATGTACCTGATTAAAGGATTTACAATAAAAATATCTGTTAGGTTCTACCCAGTGTTGGGATTTAACCTTCACAATACAATAGTACTTAAACTACAAAATGTGTATATACTTTTCCTCAAATACAAATTCTGATTCAGACTCTATGTGCTCTAATATTTCTTACCTTAACTCTGATCTCTGCAACAATTCATTTTTCTTCTCTATTGTAGCTAAATTTTCTTGGTACTTCTCAGTTTTTTGTTTTTCACCTCAATACATCATTAACTCCTTCACTAATATCAACTCCATCAACATCAAAAACAACATTAACTCATGAATTCATCCTTAATAAATATGAAGTTTTAACCTCTTAATCCTATTAGTTAGTTTTCAAATGATTATCCTGAGTTGTTCTATCTTCTTTCTTGCTTGGTGACTATGTCACTTTTACCTTGGTACTTGGTGTTGTTCTTGGAATTAAAAAACTCTTATTAATTGTTTGATTTGAGCCTTAGATCTTCATCCTAAATTATCTTGATCATTGATCATATAACCAACTATTATTAATACTTGTAGCAATGTAATTACTACAGTAACAATGGATTAAGTGTGTCCTTATCACTTTTTGAATTAACTATCTGGATAGGTTACATATTCCTTCTGACTCGATTCAGTGATCTCTCAGTTCTTAGTAACTATAAAATTGGTGTACTATATCCACTTGGTAACAAAATTTTCTTGGTATACTTAGTTCTCACTTCTTTGCTTCACCGACTGCATAATACTTTGTCTTGACCAACTGTCTCAGTGTGTATTATTGACTAGTCCTTTATAAGAATTTCTCCATTCACTGACTATGTTATCCATGAATTGTGACTTTGAAAAAACTAATGAAAACAAATATAACTTACATAGGTAATAGTAGAGCTCCTCGTGATTTTTTAGGCTCTGGCCTTCTCTCTATTTTTTCTTGCTCCCTAGTTTTTTTCTATCCTTTTGATGGTGTTTAGTGTTGGTAGCCTTTTGCTTGGTTTCCAGCTGTACTTTGTAGTTTTTTTTTTTTGCTTTCATGTTGTTTCTATGGGTTGCTAATTTTTAATCCTTTGTAAATTCTTTGTAAAAGGTTTTGAGTCCTTTAAAAACCTATTTTTCACCTAATCAAAACATTTGTATCCTAGGCAATACTCTCTCACCTTGTCATGTTTTCCCTTAATGAAATAAAGGGAATTTTCCTTTGTTTCCTTTCTCTTTTTGTTAACCAATATGTCCTGTGTTGATTTATTATGATTCTAGTGTAGTTTACTTACCCTAGTATAATATTTTTTTGTTTATTTTAATGTATTATTGGTCATTATGATTTCTCTTTCCTTGCTATGCATATAAAATAGATGATGAAATGTAATTTTTTCAACTTTCTCCTTAGGAAGATAGGTTTTAGGAAGTGAGGTATATTCAGTTTAACCTTATAGGGACTATTTGTGTCCAGAAACAAGAACAATTTCTTGGTATTTGTTATTTCCCTTTTAGGCATAGCTAGTCTTCTCATACCATTTCTATGAGTGAAGTGACTCGCACATTCTTAAGGAGCTCTATGTCTTTATTTGAATCCTTGCAGGTGCAACTCTAGCATCTTGTTCACCTTTCCAACAATGAAGGGTTTGTGGTGCATCATATCTTTGAGAATAAAGATATGATTCTCTAACCAGGAATAGTCAAACCCCTATAAATATAACTTTACACATTCTTATCCCCAACAAGTAAGCTTTGATTTGGTGAATTGCCTCCCTTAGCTTAGGTTTTTTGTGAAAGGTTGTTGTCTTCCTTTTTCTCCAAACACCACTCATGAAAAGTCAACTTCTAAAATATTTGAGTTTGTTTCAAAAGGCATAATCTATCCCACACTTGTGAGGATTCCTGACTTCCCTTATATAGGCATGAGCTATTATGTGTCAATAGTATTTTTCAGAATACCTCATGGGAGAAAGATAAAATTAGTCACCAAAGTCAGTGTTGATGACATGTAACTGATTGAAAGTCTGAAGATGTTAAGTTGATCACCAAAATACAAAAAGGTAATGTAAGACATTAAATCAGTTAATGGATTGTATTGTCATTGATGTCAACTTGATATAATCTAATCAATTATATTCAAAGCTTCAAAGACTTCATAGAGTCAGAGAGATAAAGATTATGCTTTTAGTAATGCATAAAAGACAAGCATTCACTAAGAAACTTCAAACATTGATGGACAGAGGAACCCAGTGGACAGAGATCAGTGAAAGTCAAGTCATAGTGATGCCTAAGCAAGAACATTAACAAGCATTTCTGACGAGCATAATCACAAGCATAGCCGATGGCCAAAAACATAGTGTAACTCAATAGATAGACAATCCCGAAGGACAGACAACCCCAACAGACAAACAACCCCGACAGAGAATCCTGAGGAGAACTTGAGTGTTGACTAAAGCTAACAGGAGTTAAAACACTGAATTTAACTAGAGTTCAGAAATGACAAAATATCTAGCTGGTAGAGCTAAATATAGACTTAACTGGTACTTATCATTGTTTTCATCAACAAGATAAAGCCAAAGATAAGTAAAGGATTTAAAGCTATTTTGTCTAGTTTGCAAGAAGATATTTGTGATATAAATCAGGAGTTTTATTTTAAATCTAATTGGCTAAGATCGTGGATGACACCAGATCAAGAAAATCAATAACCTAACAATGGTGATATCATGTCTATAAATAGACAACTTAATTCATTACGAATTAAGGGGAGTGAATGATAAAGAGGATGCTAAAGAGAAACTGATGAAGAATAAATTCATATAGTCCTGATCAATGAAGTTGAGGAAAGAGCTAAATATTTTTGCAAACATCGAGCAACAAAGCATAGCATCACCGAGTAGAACAATAGTGGAACAAATGTATTGAAAAGATATATTGATCAGATTGGTTTTATGAGCTTACAATTTATCTAAAAATCTACAATTATAAGTTGTATATGTGAACAAATCATACTATTTTAGTTTAACCATTGATTTAGAAAGTCTCTTAACCGAGCAAGATTTAAAGAGCCTTTCTGTATTGAGATACATCCTAAGCAGTATCAAAAATTTTGATCACAAAGATAGCATGAGATGCCAGATACCTATTGACAGGCCAAGAGAGTGTTTGATCAAGGAAGATAGCATAGAGATGCCTGATATCAAGTGATAGACTAAAATTTTAAATGCCCTAACAAGGTCACACCTAACAGTATGTTTGTAACCTTTAACAAGGTTGGCTCTTCACCAAAATCACTTTAGAAGAGTGAAAATTTTAGGTTACCAGTCCCAATAATTTTTTCCCTTAACAGGGTTTAAACGTTAAAAATCCATGTGTCAATGTGTTTATGAGTCATTACTTTAGTGTTTTGCATTACACATAGTTAATCTTGATTGATTGGTATACTCCAAGTAATTTACTATTTTTGGTAAATTAAAAGACTGGTATTTGGTAAACATACAAAATAAGGATTAACAAAGCTTTCCGAGTAGTAGTAATTTGATAAGTATATTTGGAGGCATTCATCTTATAGGATTGAAGATAACTAGAGGCTTAAAGTGTGTGTGTGTGTGTGTGTGTGTGTGTGTGTGTGTGTGTGTGTGTGTGTGTGTGTGTGTGTGTGTTTGTTAATGTTAACACCTTCATGAAATTAGGATAATTAATTACAATTCTATGGAAAGAAATAAGAAAATTAATCTAAAAAATTGCATTTAACATCCATAACATCTCATGGTTCTCTAAATAAGCTTTGCAAGTAGAGCTCTCAGCCTTAATCTCTACTACCGACAATTCTAGAATGAGAAAAATATGATAAAATGCCTAATCTAGCTTTCAATTCTCTCAATTTGATACAAAGATGAACTCAGATGCTCTCATAAAATGATATGACATCTCAATTTGCTATGAATATTCTCTCACTATTGCTCAAGATTCTATGAAATTACCTATAATGAGGATGCTTGGCATTTGATTTTCTAGGATATGTTATGCTTGAAAATGGCTTGTATTCATAGCAAATTCCAAAGGGTAGGGGGTAGAGTTACTTGAACATGATTAAGCCTTGGTTGAGTGAAAGGATTTGAGATGGTTTCAAATGGGGGGAAAATTTAAATGGTTGTCTCAAAGGTTGACACAAAGGGACAAATTTGAGTGATTGAGATTCAAAGTTGAAAATGAGCGATTGAGATTCAATTTTAGGAGTGATCCATGTGCTTTGTGTTATCAATTCCTATTGGTTTCTCAAATTCATGTTGAAAGATATTAGGATTAAATAAATTCCATCAATTAATTAAATTAGCCATGTAGGGAATAGGTTCAATTTGATTTTTGATTTAAAACCATACAATTAATTGATTAAAATCAATTATATAATTTTGATTGTTCATTTTTGGCTTATATTTGATTGTTTGATATTATGGTTAATTAATCCTTTGATTTAAATTGATTTTGTCCACTTTGATTAATAAATGTCCATTTGAAATGATTTTGATCCATTTTGATGAAAATTAGAGCATTTGAATGTGATTTGTATATTTGGTTGATTCTAGGACACCTGCCTAGTTTTAGGTGTCTATGAATGCCCCTCTTTAAATTGATGTGTGAAGCGCATTGATTCAAAGAAAATTGCATGTCCTAATCACTGATTCGATACTGATTGATTGATTAACACAACAACTTGATCTGATTTGATAACCTGATTCACAACTAATTTGAAAATCTGATTTGATATGATAATCTGATTCAAATTTGATGGAGAATGCCCCATTGATAAAAGTTTGAATTTTCCATGCCCCAGATTTGATATAGAATCTTGATTTGATGATATGATTATGCCCCTTCAAAAATGAAACAAATTGATCTCCAGATGATAAACATGATAAGATTGATGAAAACAAGATCCAAGATGATTTCATTTCTAAAAACATTGATAATGATGAAGATATCACAACATGCCCCAATTTTATAGATATGTAGATTTAGGTTAAAAGGTCAAAATTATCTCCAAAATTAGGTCAAATAGCATAAATAGGTTGAAAAACCCAAATTTACTATTCATTTTCACTTTTTACCATTGAGAATTTGCTCTCATCCTGAGAAGATAATCAGTCATGGTTGTGCCTATTTGAGAGCATTGGTTCCAGACGGGATGTCAATATCAAAGACCATTGGACTACAAACCTCTTGTGAGTGACTCTAACCCTCCTAGTGCATTTATTACAAGTTTTACAACTTTTATTGCATAAAAAGCCTGTTTGTTATTTGAAGATTTGTAAAATACCGTGTAGGATAGAATAAGTGATGCTTAGGAAGATTAAATGCCACATCCACACATTTAAATTCCACCTATGAGAAATTTAATACCATCTAGGAATTAGGGTAATTTGGTCACACAATGTTTAAAACACCACCTGGAAAACCCTAAGATTTGAATGATGCCTAGACATGTTTAAATGTCGCCTAAGGTCATAAAATGCCACTTAAAATAAGAAGTGCCACCTCTAAGTGGAAAAATGATGCGTATGATAATTAATTCAATGCGTGACTTAAAATGCCACCTCCATGTAGGAAAATGATGCCTATAGGAAAGTTGATAAAAATTTGAATTTTGATACCCAAACTTGATTTTTTTGGATTTGATTTCTCTAGATAAATAATTGAATTTCCAAGATAGATAGATCTGTTGTAGTAATCCAAACAAGTGATTAAGATATCAAGATAATCATAATGATGAATGTTTGATTTTTCAATCTGATAGGATAGATAGCTGATTGTATTGGTCCCACCTCAAGATCTAGAGTTAGGAACAATAAGTTGATTGCGCTCGCAAAGAGAAAAGATTGATTGAATTTGATTGATTGACTTAAGATAATCCACTGATATAAAATACTATTATAATTCCCTTGATTTTCTAAATAGGCACATTTCAATAAGTTATATGTACAGAATCTAGCCTCTTGGATCTTAGATTTAGGTGAGGAGCTGACAGAACTAGAGTATCATGTGATAAAGATTTATGGTTTGAGTTTCCTTCTAGGCATCCCTCAGTTTCAGTTGAACTAGGGTCTATTGATAGTTGTGGCAGAGCGATGGCACTCTGACCACAACACTTTCCACTTTCCATTTGGGGAGATGACTATCACTCCCAAGGACATATATAGATTACTCTATATCCCTACTTGGGGAGAGAGACTATATTATGATTCCATGTATGATGGGACTATTTGCAGACGCGTCTTCAGTGATGATACCATTAGAGATGAAACTATTACATGGGCACAATTATCTTCATTTATGACATTTCCAGCAGTCTTAGGTGCTTTGATAGGAGGTTTAATACTTATAGACCATTGAGGTCGAGTATTATCCATTGGATGGGGTCGCATCTTAGAGGATTTGATTGCACCACCTTGGAATTTTGGTTGGGGTTCATGTGTATTAGCATAGTTGTATTGTGATTTAAATGAGATAGTATATAGAGCTAGTGCATCATTATCAGTAGGTACAATTTAGTTACAAATATGGTTACAAGAGCATATTCTCATTACTAGGCCATTATCAACATGTGTCTAAGGTCACAGTTGTCCTTATGCATTCTTGTACGGTGGCATGGTTGTCTAGTATCATCTAGGAAAACTAGAGTATTAGTGTCGGATGATTGATGATATGGATCAGGTTATGTGGAGATCATATCTGGGATGTGAGAGTTGGTAGGAGGATGACAATGAGCTTCTGTATATATTTTCACTGAGGTGGATGATTGGTTGATAACCACTCATGATTGAGAGATTTTGTTTTGATCGGGTATCTCGACAGAGAGATCGATGTGGGGTGCACAGGTTGATTTCTAGTTCACATGTGATCATATTGACAGGATTATATATATTATATGGGACATGTTGGACCATGTAGCCGATGCAAGGATGTCTACGAAATATAGAGATGGTTCTACTAGCATAGATTTTTGAGATACATAGATCCTGTAGATCCTATCCTAGACATGGATGATTCATCAGATGAGGATGGTGGGGATGATGGAGGTGATGGTGAGGGTAGAACGAGATGATGCCAAGCTCCTAGAGTGTAGAGAGCTCCCAGGGTGATTGGTAGAGGATGAGTGGGACCTCAAACACAGGGTGGTTATGTCAGAGGGCGAGGTGGGGGATTTAGACAAGCTCGACAAGTAATGGGACCTGAATTAGTACCTCCTAGACCAGGAGTAGCATGGGGAAAATAGATAGAAAGAGTTGGGAGACAGGTTCACAGTTCAGCTAATAGACAATTTCTAGGAGCACAGGCTCCACCACCGGTACATATATAGCAGGTTCCACTAGGACACAGATATATTTTGGCACAACAGGTGCCTCCAAAAATATCAGTTACTCCACAAGTTCTGCAGGCTCCTTAGACACCATAGCTACCATAGGCTCCACAGGCTATAGATGCCTTGACACTAGATGTGTAGAATTTACAGATAGGGTTGATAGAAGTTGTTGGTTGTTTGGATCAGGTGGCAGTTATGGTGCGGCAGTTCATGGTGATGATGGCACAAAGGCCTAGTGATTCCAGTACTAGCCAAGGACCATAGCCTACTCAGGATAGAGAAGTTGATAGAGGGAGTGATGGGACAGGAGATGGAACAAGTACAGGTGATAGAGTAGGTGCCCCTACTGGGTCTTGATGATATATGGATATTGATCCATATTTTTGATTATGTACCATGTTATCATATTTATTGATTTGAACAAGACTTTGTTGATGGAGGAATTTTTTGATGATATGTATCTTGATTACAAACTTGATGGATCTTTTGATGTTATGGACATTTATATATGATATGGACTTTCCTTGATTTACTTGATGTGTTGATGTGAGATTATATTTATATGCAGATCTATATGATGTTTAGATGCATTTGACTATTGATGATGCTATGGATGCAATTTTATCTTGCATATGACATAGATAAAGGGATGCAAATGATAATGCTTTTTTTATGTTTGTCTGATTTTCAATGTGTGGATGCAATACAATGAGGTAAATGTAAATGTTTTAATATGTGATTGATAATGAATGAATGTAACTATGTTTTTTATTTTTTTGAAATGTATGCAACTCTTAACATGAAATGCAATCCTTAAATAAATATATGCAAATGATTAATGATTAGTGAATCTTTCTTTTTCTGATTTTCTGATATAAGGATAATGAATACTAATTAATGCTATGAATGAATGCAAAAGATAATCTCATATAATTGATTTGAACCAAGGATAATTCAAAATTGAACCCCAAAAATTGATCAAGATAATGAATAATTAACCCTCTTCACTTGGAAAAATACTATAAAATAAATGCAATTAATCTAACATGAAAATGCAATGCAACTAATTGTCACTAGCTTTTTGTGAAAGAACTGCAAAAGAGATATATTTTCATTATTGAGCATTGTGGGACTAGAAAGAAAGTATAACCATCACTGACCACACCATGATGATATGAATACTAATTTTTATCACATTTGGTAACCTTTAGATAATTAGTACAACCCTCACTAGGTTTGATAACCAACTATGGGAGAATGAATACCAGTTTCAATGGGTTCAATGTTGAAAGTGGATTTTGGTATTAAGATATGGAAGATCTAAATAGCCAAGGTATCTAATTTTGTAAACAAACAAAGGTTAACCTACCATCCTATATGATATTCCTCGATGGTTCTTTGATGACCATGTCATTAGATGAATTCACATAAGTTAGTGGATCTTCCTCAAAATAGTCACTCAAAGGAAATAAAATATCATGTCTCCCTCATCGCAAATCTAGTCAAAACATCATTGATTAGATAAAAAGACATAATAAAAGTCAATAAAGATCATCAAAAATCTTCAAGTGGTTTTCCATGCATCAAGATTTTCAAAAATAATTTCCATACATTCTGATCAATTAAGTGCTATCAAATTTTAATATTGAATAATAAAATCAATTAAATGTAAGGATCAAGTTGTAGGATCAAAATACTTGGTTGTGAACAATGATATCCATCAAAGGTTCAATAAAAATCTCTCTTCTGAAGTTCAGAAAACTCCCTCTGATGTGTGACTAAAAGTAGCACTATTGAATCTGGTTGGTACCAAAACAAATGTTTTCCTACTCCCAAGTGATAAATGTGATCCTGTGAAAAAATTAGGGTAATACAAAACCAAAAATGAAACAATGCAACTGAAAGGTTTTATTATGACTATGCATAAATGATGGATGAAATGAGGATGTTGGAGATTTGATTCTGAACAGTTGATTGATTGTATGTTTGTAATTGATGACAACATATAATATACTGTAGTACTTCTATATGTACTTATCAATATGATGACATGAAGACCAGTGTGGATAGATACATGTTATTGACATGTATACTATGCTATGTTCATACACGCAGACCCAGATATGAAGTTCCAGTAAAGATATGTAATTGTATTAATGACGGTTACAGTTATGAAGGAATAATAGTTTAAGGCCGACGTATGTAACATGTTGATCAAGTTGTGCCTATCTTCAGGATATACATGTGTATATTCATGATTAGTTATGTGTTGTTGATATTGTTCTGGAGGTGCAAGACATGTTTCAAGAAGATTACAAAGTTATGATTAATTTGGTGAAGCTAACTTGTGAAGCGACGCGTCTGCTCAGCATTTACTTGCATGGTTGTAATTATGCTTGCGTTCTTAGTAGAGACGACAAGGATGTTAAGAAGAGTTTTCCTACAAGTCCCATTATCTCATACTTGGTGTATGTACTTATAGAAGGTCATTTGTGATAAGAAGAGTTGTGAAAGCTAGAGATTAGAAAAGTAGAGAAGAGTGTTAAAGGAGCAGAGCTATATTTATCATATTTTGATAATATAGATATTGAAGTTGAAGCTTTCAAAATATAGATAAGATTGTTATAGTTCTTTACAAGAGGCTAAAGCATCGATGCATAAAAGGAACTAATCAGACAAGCAGTGTCACAAACAGTAGTTCATCATGTTGATACAGTGTATATCAAATAACCAGAAGGTTGTAACCTTCACCACTTGGATAGTGAGTCTTCCACCCCTAACAGGGTTATTATAAAAGAATCCTAACAGGTTCCAACCCTTAACTAGGTCACTATACTACTGCAATGTAATGTACAACTCCTAACAGGGTTGGAAGATCTTTTAATAGGGATCACTATAAATAGTATAGTTCTTTGTGGGTACTAATTCCCACTGGGGTTTTTATCATTTTGTTTCCTTGTAACAAAATTGATGTGTTGTGTAAAGTGCTATCTGTATGTGCATTTACTTTGTATCAATCTGGATTAATAAGTATAAGATAAATATTTAAACTTGCAGATAACTGATTCACCCCCCCTCTCAGTTATCTTTGAAGTATTCTAACAATTGATATCATAGTCAAGTGCCTTGGAGAGAAAGCCTAATAGCTTAAGGTAGATCAGATGGCATACTTTAGAAAATAAATCCCTAAGTTTGATAGAGAGAACTATGTGGATTGGAAGAACAAAATGATAACACATCTATACTGCATTGGATTTGAGATCTTTGAAATTAATACACAAGAAGTTGTAATTCCATCTCTGAAAGACCTTGCAAAGGATGATGCTACTAGAAGGCAGAAGGAAAAATTTACCAATAATGCAATTGCCAAAGAAGCCCTAATTAGCACCTTATCTGATAGTGAATTCTCTGAAATCAAGAAAATTGACAAAGCTTATAACATATGGAAGTATTTAGAAGACATGTTTGAAGGAGATGTTCAAGCAAAGAATGCACACAGGAAGACATGGAAGAA